>JAGFNQ010003628.1:136773-271050 GCA_024364735.1 Boesenbergia rotunda | reverse complement strand
TAGTCATTAAAGATCAATTCCACTGTTAGTGTTGATTTTTAAATATCAATATCAATTTTAGTGCTAGTCTTCTCAAATGTGAACAGTTAGAAATTAATTTCAATTTCTTAATTCGTATGTTAAAATTGATTTTTAAAAATCAATATTATTAATTTTTAAAAATTAACATTATTTTGTATTTAGAATAATGAAAAAAATTATTATACGTAAATAAGAGATTAAAAATTTTAAATTTCGATCCTAACATATGTCTATGTCGAACGTGGTTGTACGTAGGAGGTTATATTATAAATATAATTTATTAGGTTATTTTATAAATATAATTTATTGACACGCGAAATTGCAAGCCTGCTCGCCTTCCTGGGCATTTCGGATATTCCCACTCTCTCTCTTGTATTCTACGCCACTCTCTCTACTCTCTCGGCGCACGTTAGCCCCATCCTTCTGCCCTCTCTTCCCCTCCGGCTTGATCTCTCTGCCTCTAGACAGAGAGGAAACCCCGGCGATCTGCGATTGGGAATCGCGGGAGATGTGGGGGCAGGGAGGGCGGTTCTACTGGGGGAATAAGGAGGGCGAAGTGGGGATTGTGGTGGTGTTCGCGTGGCTGTCGAGCGAGGAGAAGCACCTCAAGCCCTATGTGCGCCTCTACTCGTCCTACGGGTGGCGCTCCCTCATCTGCCATGCCGATTTCCTCACCTTGTAAGTGCGATTACGTTTTCTTCTTTTTCCCCTTCCTTATGCTGGCTCAGCTCTTTGGTTGATTTCTGTGGACGATTCAAGATCTGTAGTATACTTGAATAGATTTTCCACTAAACAAGGCTAAACATGCTCGCTTGTGTTTTCTGTTTAATAGATTTACTTCCAGACTTGATGAGAACTGGGAAAAGCAAGAAAAAAGATGAGAGGAAGTATCATATCTCTCATTTTTCTTGCTTTTTCTCGCCTTAATTATGTACCACTGTGAACACTGGACACTGAACCCCTTAACTGTAGAGTTCACCTTAATTATGTAGCATCTCATGCACATCCACACTTGCTGACTGCAATCGATGCTAATCTAGTTCAATCCCTACTTAGCTATTGTTAGCTCCACTTTAAGTTATTGTATGTCTGCAATTGCTCATGGACTCTATGCTTGCAACCTAGAGTTTGAGTTCAAACATATGTACCTTGAGTTAAACTTAGAGTTTTAAAATTATGACCCTTGAGTCATAACTAAGATTTGATGCCCAAAAAAAAAAAGACTAATTGAAACTGAGATTAAGATGTCTTGGAAAGGCATGGTAAGATAAATTAGTTTCGGTTGAAGTTTAATGATATAGTGTCATATGTATTCAACTCAAATTTTGCAATTGCAGATGGTGTAATTCATCACCAGAAACAATACATTTCTAAAAAATGCACTTTGTATTTGGCTATTTGCAATGTTTCTTGAGCTGGTTGTTTAATTCCTTATGCAGATTTTTTCCTGACAAGGCTGCATCACTAGCTGATAGTCTCCTCAATGAGCTTTTGCAGGTAATGCATTGTTAGATAACTAGTGCATGCAGTACTTTCTTTTATTAGAAAGAACTAAGAGTAATGCCTTGTGATGGTGTGAGCCTATCATGGAAATGTTCTAAAGAATGAAACACCTCGTATTTTAAATGGATACTCTTATGGGCATGAATTGATGAATGCTCTCTGCAGTGAATTAACAGGAAAAAAAAGACATGTCAAACTTTGGATTTAGTTTATCCTGTCACCTGGTAATATTGGGCAGTAGTTGAGGAGAAAAGAAAATTTAAGTGAATCATTTTAGTTGCAGTGACTCAGATTTCTTTTTCACCCTGTTCTCAACACTCTTATATTTTAAATTACAGAATCATGAGAATTTGTTATTGGGTTGCTTCAAGTATGCAAGAAGCATTGAAGAAGTTGTCAAAATTCAGCCATGATCTGTGGTTTCCTTGTGCAAAATATTCATTTAGGCAGCAACTATAAAATATCATAACAAGAATACTGCTAGATGAAAAGGGTAGTTTAATTTTGATAGAGATTCTTAATTTTTTGGTTTTTGCCAAAAAGTTGTTTTGTATATTAAAAACTTGGTTTAGTTCGGTAATGTATTTGCTTTATTTTGGTTGTAATTTCTTTTTCAGCTCCATTGTCATGCTTGTTTGATCTACAGTAGGTCATTCAGCACCATCAATATACATATCGAAGATTTGCATTCAAATTAAATGACCATGGTTGTGTTTTGGATTCTGGTGATGGATTATCAGGAACTAAAGAGTAGGCCGTTACCCATCGTCTTTTCTGCTTTTTCTGGGGGACCAAAAGGTTGCATGTACAAGGTTCTTCAGGTCTGATTCTTCGCCAAATATACATAGTTTCATAATTTTGTTAAAAATAATATTAAGAATTTTATTTTCCTTGATTTCCAGGTAATTGATGGTCAATGCAAAGGGAAACTTGTTCCAGTAAGTTCCTTTCTTGAGTGAAATGCATAGCCTTCCATAGTTATTATTAGTATCAATTAGTTACATGAAGTTTAAACAATTCAAACCAATAAAGTCAAGTGGGATCAGAGATGATTATCAATATATGATTTTTCAGTTATCTACTTGTCTTAGACCAGAACGATACGGTTTCGGTCTCAGATCGGAACGATACGGTTTCGGTATCGTATTGTGTCGTGCTAGTACAGTTTTAGTATTTTTTATTTATATATAGTAATTATTAGATAAATATGTTTATTGTGTATAATTTAAAAATAAATTGTATATTGATTTTATATAAATTCTCAATTATTATACAACTTAATATTGTTAAAAAAATAATTAAATATAATTGTTTTAAAGAAATTAATCTATTAATAATTCGAATTACAATTGATACATTATAATATGTTACTTTATTAATACTAAAAGGAGTGACGTGAATCAAATGGAAGCATTGGTTCATATTAGAAGTGCACAAGAATATAAGTGTTTTATTAGGAATCATGAACTTGACAGTATATATTTATTAAAATTTTTGAAATAAGAACAGAATGACAGATAATATTTCCTAGACATATCAGGTGGAGATATTTTAAGATAAAAGATGATGGATAATATTTCCTATGCATAACAGGTAGAGATATTCTATAACAAAAATTTTTATTTCATATATTTTGAAAATAAGAATCTTAAAAGTAAAAAAATGTAATATCTTAATAATTAATATTCATGGATTTAAATTTTAAATTGATTCTAAGATAAAAAATATTATCTATAATAACCAATAAGTATATAAATTAATACAAAATATTATTTATATATAGTAATTATATAAATTAATTAATTGATTATTTAAATAATATATATTTAAAATGATAAAAAATATTAGAATATTAATTAAATAATAAAACAGTAAAAATAAAAAATAATAGAAAATTATCAGAAAATAAAATTGAATTATTTGAAAATTTTAATTTTTTTAAAAATTAGAATTTTTAAATAATATTTAAAAAATTCAGAAAATTAATTAATAAACCTTATTTAATTTTTTAATTTTAAATATAATTTTATATATTTTATTAGGATAATATTTAAGTAAAAAAATGTTAGATTTAAATAAATTATTTTATTATTTTTTATATTTCAGTTGGATTTGAAGTGGGAAATGATAGATTTAAATTTTTATTATTTTCCGTTGGTGCCACTTGATTTAAAGTTGCAGAGATGAGGATGTTAAGGTGGATGTGTGGACATACGAGGATGGATAGAATAAGGAATGAGAGTATTAGAGAGAAAGTCGGAGTTGCATCTATTGAAGAAAAACTTCGGGAGACACGTTTGAGATGGTACGGACATGTACTTAGAAGACCAATAAATGCCCCTGTTAGACGATGTGAAACTATGATAAATACGCACATTAAAAGAGGGAGAGGAAGACCAAAAAAGACTTGGTTGGCAACAATAAAACAAGATAAATTTTATTTAAATCTAGATGATGATATAGTAGGGGATAGAACTCAATGGCGTAAAAGGATCCATATAGCCGACCCCACCTAGTGGGATAAGGCTTTGTTGTTGTTGTTGTTGTTGTTGTTGCCACTTGATTGACACGTCATCTTAAGCCCTACTTAGAGCAACTTTTGAGTTCTTTTAGTCTCTTTCAACTGAATGACTGTTATTTAACTTGTCAATCTCTTCCATCTTCCAGGATGATTATCGGCTTGTAAAAGATTGTTTGTGTGGTCACATATATGACTCGAGTCCAGTTGATTTTACGAGTGATCTGGGCACTCGATTTGTCCTCCATCCATCTGTGCTGAAAAGACCCCACCCTCCTAGAGTTGTTTCATGGATGGCAAAAGCCTTGGCAACTGGATTGGACTCTCTCTTCATAAGCAGATTTGAGGCTGAGCGTGCCGATTATTGGCAAACTCTCTATTCTTCAGTCGTAAGGCTCTGAATCATTCGCCCACTACTGTTTTCCTTTAGAAACTGTATATTCTCTAACACATGGATTTCGTATACTAACATCCAGAACATAGGCCCATTCCTCATCTTCTGTTCTGAAGATGATGAGATTGCTCCCGCCCACGTCATTTGTGATTTTGCTCAGCGCCTGCAAGAGCTTGATGGTGATGTTAGACTAATAAAATGGAAGAGCTCTCCTCATGTTGGTACGTGCATTTTGTTGTTTCAAGGTTTATTAGGGTTTGTTATGGTCCTTATTTTTAATACTTCAATCTTAACTTGGCTTCGAGTGGTTAATCAAAATGCCGATAGAATATATTTTCTGTATCGATCCTATTTCATTTTTTGTTGTTGTCAGTTTCTACTATTGGATTATCAAATCTTTTTGTCAGACTGACATAATCCTTAAACAGGCCATTACAAATTTCATGCATCTGAATATAGAAACAGTGTAGTTGAGTTGCTCAGCAAGGCTGCTTCAACCTATGCACAGAGGCGGCTGCGATTACAGAACAAGGTGGGGCATTCCATACCTGAGTCTGTTTGCAGTCTCCATAAAGCTGCAGCGAGCTCGAACGAGAACCTAAAAAGGCTAGCACTTGACCCAAGTGACCATTTCTTCTTATCAAGTTCCACCGAGTGTAACGATGGCAGGGACACAAGGTCGCAAAGTGAAGACCTGTTCCACACACTAAACATTCCGGGTATCAATCCTCATGGTGTTCTGGGTAAGATACTTTTCGATGTTTGTGTTCCGAAGAACATAGAAGGATGGGATATAAAACCCTCTACTTCGTTCAAAGGAACACAAACATTTTCTCATAATCATCGACATGACTTTTTCTCTCCAAGGAAATGCTTACGAAGATCTAGATTGTAGAAGTTTTAAATAGAAACGAAAGGATTGTTAAAATTGCTAGTCATGTACACATTTGCATAGTTGTAATAATGATATTGTTCAATGAAGATAAAGTTAGGTTTTGAGTCGATAGACATTTTTGAATTCCTACCCATTTTTACGGTGCAATTTATTTGGATAAGATCCATATTCGTATTCCGCCGCATTTTCAACATATCTCTTTGTCGTCTCTATTGCAATGTACAACACAACAATCACGACAATCATTGTCGTCATCTCTACTAACACCTAATCGAATCGGACCACTTCTATCTAACTCTTGTTCTCCAACAATTTGATCATTGTAAAACTAGGTTCAACTTAAAGTTTCCTATAGTAGAGCGCTGATGAAGTCGCTTGCATCAATGTCGGAGATGTTTGTAGGAACTTGGATCATCCATCTCCTAACGAACTTCCTCGTTACCTCAACCGAGGACACTATGGCCAACATGGTAGTATCCGCGACCATCTCAAACTTCATGATCATCTCTTCCTCTTGCCAAATGATTGAGTTCCATACAATTAGGGTGGTTTTCGACTTTGTGATATATTTTTCTAGTTGAATTTGGTTATTGTGTTGTCGAACAAATCCTATTTTCAAGCCATTGGTGATAACCAATGATACACTAGTGTCGTATTCCATTTATGCTCCACATGTATGTGGCTTCTTACATGAGCAACATTGATGTCTTCGTATGAGGTTGGTGATATATGGCCAATGTTCGTCGTGTGTTTATCGTGTTCGCGTCGTGTGTTAACTCTTTTTTGCGTCGATATTATTTCTCAATTATGGTATCATGTTGCTACATTTCTTCTATCTTTTATCGATTTTGAAATCTATGAGTCTTGTTTGAAAAGATCCAAATATTGTGTGGGTATTGAACATGTTATACACCAAAACTAATTGACTTATTTTTTGCCCTCGAGTAATTGATTAATTTAATCCCTTGGAAGCATTAATTGGGTCAACATTATGGTTAATTTTAAGTTAACTAGGAATATTTTTGAAAGGGAAGATTTAACGCAACAGTAAATGATTTTGTGATCACAAGTTCGAGTCAAAAAATAACCTCTTATAATACAGAATTAGATTTAATATGATTTGACCATTCCCTAACATCTCATATTGACGATGTGAGTTTTGGGAATATTTTTGGTCTTAAATGAGTTAAATTGGATATTATAAGATATGAACCAATTTATTGAACTATAATTTTTGCACTTAATGGATTTTCTTGTTCCTATAATTTAAAGGATTTTGGCTACATATTTTATAAACTAGAAAACAAAGCAATGATAGGCATGGTTTATGATCACAATCTAAGTGGGCCTACAATAATCAAAGTGTTACTTTTTCTTTATCCCACATAAATATTTCTTTCTCTTTCAAACCTTTTTTTTCCTTTAGGAAAAATAAAATTATGGCAATATCTGGGTTAATAACACCATTTGGCTAAGGGCCTTTAACAATGAATTGGACTGTATGATATCATAGACAGATAGAAAGATTGATAGAGATATTCTACCAACAAAACAAATAAAATGATTATAATGAAAAAAGGAGTTGGTAAGATTTCTTTAAATTTTGATTTTTTTTAATAAAACGATGACTATACTTAGTATGCTATATGAAGCCGAACTATGAACCAAACACTCAGGGAGCGCTTGGTAAGCGAATTTAGAAGGTGGAAATAGGAATAAAATCTATTTCATTCTCATTTATGATGCTTGATATACGAGAATCGGAATCAAAATATAGATATAATACCTTTGATTTTATAACCCAACCCCCACTAGATTATCACTAAACTTATAAACCCTTCAATCAAAACTCATTACCATTCTCATTGCCGAATATATACTAAGCGCCCCTCAATGAAGATGAAAATCATAAAGACGAAGATATTAAAGTGAATATGTAGATGACAAATAAATATCTCAATTAGACGATGCTAGATTATAACAAATATGCATATTAATAATAAAAAGAAGACAAAAACGATTTAATTATTAATGATAAAATATAATAAAATTTATTTAAATATAGATGATAATATAGAAGTCTATAACATAGTGAATCCACAGTAGAATAAAGACTTAATTATTATCTTCGGCTATGCCCAATTAACTAAGGATATAGACATAACATCAAATCCAACTGCCATCATACAAAAGTAAAGCAATGTCAAGATTCTTCAGTCAGTGTAGTAGGTGCACCATGCAAAACAAAGTTGGATTAAAGCAGTAGGGAATTATTGTGTTGGATAGCCTTTTGACAGCAGAAAAGAAAGTTGAGGAACACAGCAAAGATAACTGGCATTAGATCATGCATGAAGATTAACACTACTTATTGGTAGCAATAGCTGAGGAGGACAAGCATCCTCAGTTGCTTGCAAGAAAACACTTCTACAATCATAGTTGATGGTAATTCATACGCAACACAACCGAAAACCAATGGCGAGTCTTACCCAAGTTAATTACTCAAGGTTTCTTTGCCGACGAGATGTTTTGGATGGAGACGCAATCGATGGAGTTGGATATCATGTCATCATTCATAGTCTTCGGTAGCTCCAGAGCTTGCTTTTCGCCGGTTTTAGGAGATTGGTTCATGTGATCTTTGCTCTTCCCCCATATAAGAGAGTAAAGGCCAATCACTATAACAACTGCACCGATCAACCTACCACGAGAAGCCGAGTTAGTTTGCGTTGTAGGAAACTGGAATGAGCAAAAGATCTATTACCTTCCTAAAGACATTTCCTCAGCAAGAATGATGGAGCCCATCACGGCCACTATGATCATGCAGAGAGGGCTAAAGGCAGTAACAAAGACAGGCCCTCTCGCCTTCACAACTATTGCTTGCAAATAATATGCTAGTCCTGTGCACATTATACCCTTCGCGAGAGAGGTAATAAATAGCGTAAGAAAGTCATACAAGTTTAAGCCATTTGCTTGCCAAAATACAATAACAAGCATCTTACGGAGTAGATTGCGGCGACAAGCCTTGTGTCAAATCCTATCATCCATGGTTTCACACCGGGATCCAGGACGAGTGTGACTGAGCTGGCTAGTAGTGTGCCCATGATGCAAATTAGGAAGCTCAGGGAGAGCTCTGCAGGATAAGATTTTAAGGTGTTCGACTGCAAACAGTCATGGCATCACGAATTAATTAAGTGTTCAAGTAAAACGACTACTTTATCTTTGAGATGCGATAGCACTTTACTTGTAGAATGAAGAATAAAGACCAACAGAAGCAGCTGAACAACAGCATGAATGTGCCAATGAGCCAATGGGTTTCATCCTGACTAGCAGCTTCAGTATGGTGGCTCCGTCCCTTGTTCCATATAAACTCGACAATAGGACCTTTGTATAATATCATAACCAGAGCACCAACGACTGTAACCAGTGTTCCAATAATCTTTGCTTGACTGTGTCGCTTCTTAATGTCTACCTTCTCCATTCTGATCACACACAAACACCAAAAAAGTGAATGTTACATAGGTGCAGATTGATAGTATTTGAGATATTGCAGTCTAAGTTTTCACCTTAAAATAAGGGCATTTATAAATGTGATCGCTGGCAGAATGTTATAAAGAGCAGAAGAGAAGCTTGCTGATGTGTACTTGGTTCCCAAGTAGTAGAAGTTTTGGTCAAGAACTGGCCTGGATTAAGTTTGTCAAATATTCTCATCGTATAAGAAGACAGTTTTAGAATGATTATACAAACTTGAATTAACTAGAGGTAAATATATCATTACTCGAGCAAAGCAAGAGCCACAATTTTGAGGAATATCCGAAGTGTCATCTTTGGCCTGCCTTTCCTATTTCAAAATATTCAAACCAAAAGTTAGTCCTAGATAAAATTCCCTTCTAATGCTCAAAAAGAACAGCATATCTTTGATCGAATCTACCTCATCTATTTTGCAACAAATGAAAACATGAAAAACTGAAATTGTGCCATTTCTCTGAGTTTTGAGTGTGGAATTGTAGCATGTTTACTAATTTTATTTTTGTTCCCTTTCATCACCTTTTTTCCCTCCTATCCATCCACTCAGGTAAACAGAACCCTGAGAGATACCAAATCATGCGATCCTTACTCATACAACATATTAAAAAAGAAGGAATCATTAGGCACACTCAACAAGCATGTGTTGGGCCTACAAGTCTTTTGTCAGAGTTACTAATCAAGGAAAAGGCAGACAAAGCATATTCAAAGTTCTTCGTTTTCAAATTTGAGAAGAAGGCTGTCAAAGTTACAACAATAAATCCTACCACAAAAAAACAAAGATACGTACTCCAGGGAACAATGAAAAATGGAAAGGAAAAGCTAATATCTGCCTTATATCCTTTGTTAGCTCATGCTGTTGTTAGATAGACACTCTATATGAGCAAAAGACTTGCACTTTCATTTACGTACCTCATATTCACTTTTTATTTTGGTGTTTGAGCCTTTAACACATGCCAAAGTATATCCATGCAGACAGATTGGAGTTGAGTTTACAAATGATAAAATAATTAAAAGCATTGGTAAGATATAGTCAAAATATATTCTTAGTAGAATATGATAAAGTAATTAAGTTAATTGGTGAACATGTTTTTTATTAGATGGAAAGAGTGTGACCTTTCAATCCACAATGCAAATGGACCAATGATAACAGCTGCAACAGCATTTCGATAGACAACCAGCACATAATGGCTCATCCCACGCTTGAGTGAAGCGAGTGAGACTATGTACATGCCAGCATAGCCAAACTGCAAGAAGATCATAGCCAAGTATGGCCTTACACTCCTCCAAGCCTCAGTAAAGTCCATGATATATTTCCCTATACGATAACTACCTAGAACTACTCTCCTTGCCCCAAGCTTAGAATGTGTGCAGAGCTAAGAAGCTCAATGCAGTCTTATATAGCTAAAAAAAGAGGGTATTACACCATGACCATACAGCTACAGTGATGATCTTTTATGTGTAATAATTTAGGGGTCTCTATTACCATTATGCTCATCCATAAAAATATTGCACTAAGTTCCCATTCAAAGACACAACAGTTCCGTCTCGATGTATATGATAACCATAGGGACTTTTGAGAGACAGCTACACGAAGGGGATTGTCTAAAGAGTTGTTACTTTCTCCATTTCTTTCGGTGTTAAAAATTATAGATGTTGCTTGATGACAACTCAACGAACCATTCAGTGGAAGCAAGAGTTAGTGCAATCTGATGAGGTTGTCCGGGATCCTCTACGTGATAAAAAGTAGGGCATTGTTATTGCGCTCATCTAAGGATAGCAAGTTCTGACACCTTTATCTATGATATGAAGCTTTGACCATCCTTTGTTTTGGATTGGCAGTGGATTAATATACAAAAAAAGATTATAGTGGTTGCTAGTGAAAGGATATAGGTTTTATGTTCAATGAAAAAAGTTGGTAACAGAGATTCTTCATTGCAATTACAATGAAGATGTGGTGGTGAAGGCTACCCCTCAATTCTATAATATTTGGAAAACAAATGGACAATAGAATAGGATGACTAACCACTAATAGAGCTCTCTTTGTAGAGAATGAATCAATCATGACATGCGATACTAAGTGCCTGTATAAATCATCCTTTCCATGCAAACTGTTTGGGACTTTGGGGTGCAGACACGACTGAATATGCAGAAGAACTTTGCATATTGTTCCACTAATGCTGAAGGAAATGCCAAAGATTTGTTTGGAAACTACTTTCTATACATCGGAGCAAAACTTTGAAATTATTGGTTCTTGTACCAATTAGCTGATCAGGTTCAGGTAATAGGAATATAAGAGATTTGTTATGTAATGAGATGCTTCAACTCACAGATTCTGTGTATGTACAGAGTAAACAAGACTCTAATTAATGTAACAATTCTGAACATTTTTGAAGTGAGAATACAATAGAGATGTTTGGGATCTCAGAAACATGCACTGTCTGATGTAGTCTTATATTATATAAAAATATCGATAATAGGAGTGTCAACCATTTTCTTAATTAAGAAACAATACACTCGCATTGGCAACGGAAGTTCATCTTCTGAAAAAAAATGATGATTAAGGGTTCACTATGTCCCTAGGAATTATAGAAAGTACAGAAGAAAGACAAATCCATGGAAAAATAAAGTTAATAGAAGGGAAAGGATAGAATGATCCTCTTGTGTTATTTCATTGAGGCTGTTAACTTAGGGAAATGAAATATCGTATTGATTGGAAGAATACCACATAATAATGTAAATTCTAGACAAGTCAACACAAATTCTAAACCTAATATACCTAATGTGGCTAAAGCCACTCCACTTACCTAATGACTGTGATGCCTATAATACACTCTCGCAAGCTACAATGAAGCTGGAGAGAGATTCTCTCTATGTCCAATTTGTTACATAAAGCACAAAAGAAATTAGTGGTGGCACGGCAATACTAAAACCCAAAATGTAATACACACAAATGAAATACAACAAAATAGTTTATGAAGGACCTAGGTATTAATCCTTGAGATTTTAACAACACATCGACAACAAGAGGTTGAGCAAGACGGCAGTAACAAATTTCTCAAATGAGTTTCCCCTTATGAAGGCACATACAGTAATGCATGATTGATAGGTGGAGGTGGACGACAACACTTGGTGTGGGTCCCAAGGGCAACAATGAGGTTGAGAGACCCTAGGAACAAATCTTTATAGAAAGCATCTCCTTGTGGTAAGGTTCTCCTTGTGGTGGTGACTAAGAGAACTCGAGAATGCCCTAGATAGCATGGGGAGGCCAACCCATATCTACCTATGGCAACCTCCACCTTAAGTATAATATCTACTTTCTTGCCCCCCGGACTTGGCGTGGTGGTAAAAAGCATGGTGCATTTCCCAAGTAATCAGAGTTCAATTCCCACATAAGGCGCATCTACGACGATTGAATTACTAGTGAAGTTGGGGCATCACGTCAAGAGCCACCTTATTTGGTGTGCAGAATATGGGGCCAGACCGTCTACCCAAGATTAATCGGGTTGTAAAATTTGGATATCTTGTATAAAAAAGGAATATCTACTTTCCTTGACAAACACATACCTTTGATTAGGTATACTGATACAAAAGAGAGAAGGATGAGAAAGGATTCTAATCGATGAATATGTTATGACTGACTACTTGGATGAGTTTGGGGTAGGCTCCCAACTGAAACAAAATGCCAGGTTTCCCCTTTATGCAGAGTGATTTGGTGCAATGCATTCAACCAGAGATCATTGTCATATAAGCTATCACTCATTAGCACAAAACACCATAAAAGAGTCAATAAAAGAATGACCGAACCAAAGCTAGAACAGAATCACAGCACAAGACCCCTCCCAAATCAAATGGGAGAAGAAAAGGCTTAAACCTTCATGTGGAAAAGATAACCAAGTATGCATTCTTAGTTCATCACCTGTTTATGCTAATCATCAAAAGTTGTCATCTACGAGTGGTTCAACTAAGTTCGAAGCAGCATTGATGTTCTTTGCATGGGCATCAACATTATTTGGTCACACTCACATTTGCATCCTCCTCCCCACATTATCCTTTTTCATCATCATTATGGGCTGTTCACTAAAGGGCATCTTTGGGATGAAGAACTATTTCATCATTATCCTTTTTCATCCTCCTCAAACATTCTCAACATTCTCATTATACACTCACTAAAGGGCATCATTATGAGGTGTTCGCTAAAGGGCATCTTTGGGATGAAGAACTATTTCATCATTATCCTTTTTCATCCTCCTCAAACATTCTCAACATTCTCAACATTCTCATTATACACACACTAAAGGGCATCTTTAGGATACTTGATGCAAGTGTTCTCACAATTTTCCGAGTTTGCTATGTTTACGAGCAATGTGAATGGCAGTTACAAGTAGAATGAGTTCAAATAGATGGTTTAAAAAATTAATCAAGAAAATTTCATTTGGCTCCTAATATTTAAACTATTTTTTAAAAATAATTCTAATAATTTTATTATTATTATTTTATCTTTATACTTTATAAGGATTACTAAAATACCCTATTATTGTTTTAGCTTTTATGTTTTAAATATTATTAATTCATCTTATATTCATATAAGCATTTTTATTAATAATAGAGAGAGATAAATTGATATTTAATAGAAAAGATAATAATTATGTTTTAAAACTGTTTATAGAAGATATATAATAATATTAAAATTGGAGGTATTTTGAAAAAAAATATATGGAGTAAAGTGAAATTTTCCTTAACAATCGAGCCAACTCTCTAGCCTTGCTGAGTTAAAGACACCAAGGCCTATACTCACTTGGTTACTCTAAATTGTTGTCCTCTTCACTTCCGAGCCCTAATCCTACTCTTCCACTAGCTTTTGATTTTTCATTATTCAATAGTGGTGTTCTTCTTTGATTGAGCTTTCTCTTCCTCTTTCATGTCTTTCTTGTTGATGCAGTCTGACCCGATTGTTGTTTTGGTGTTGACACCGATTTAAGTTTGGTTGAGTAAATTCGGATTAAATCCTGGTCGGGGACTGGGCACGAATTCCGGTGAGTGAAGTCGGGTCCCGGTGAGTGAAGTCGGGTGATGGAAACCCCGGTGAGTGAAGCCGGGTCCCCGGGTGATGGAAACCCCGGTGAGTGAAGTCGGGTCCCGGTGAGTGAAGCCGAGTGACGAAAACCCCGGTGAGTGAAGCCGGGTGACGGAAACCCCGATGAGTGAAGCCGGGTCCTAGCGAGTGAAGCTAGGTGACGGAAACCCCGGTGAGTGAAGTCAGGTCCTAGTGAGTGAAGCTAGGTTGAACAAAGTCCTGGTGAGTGAAGCTGGGCATGAAGACTTGGTCCGGGGGACTGAGCATGAGTCAGCCAAGTGACTGGATCGGTTTGGAGTCCGATCAGGAGTTGGCACGAGCTCTCTTGTTAATAGATTGGTCTGGTGACCGATCCAGGGAGTCTGATCGTTCTGGTAAATGATCAGAAAGAGAACAGAATGTTTCTGTTTGGCTTCTGATCGTTCTGGTGAACGATTGGAGAGAGATCAGAATGTTTCTATTTGGCTTCTGATCGGTCTAGTGAACAATCAAAGACATCTCAGATGATCTTTGTAAGAAACCTGATCGGTCTGTCTGACCGATCAGGGATCGGTTTGTCTGACATCCTGACCGATCAGGATGGCTCCTGATATGTCAGGGAGTGACCTGATCGGTCACTTGACCGATCAGGTTAGGGATCAGTTAGGGATTAGGTCAAGGAACCTGTGGGTTGTGGCTTGAAATCCCAGTAAGTTGGTGGATCGATCTGGTGACCAATCCCCGATCTCTGATCGGTCAAGGTGATCGATTAGAGCTTCCCTGGATCGATCAGGCAGGAGCCTGATCGATCAGGATCTTCACTGATCGGTCCGAGTGACCGATCAGTGTCTGAACTTTAATTTGAAAACGTTGTCAGACTTCTGATAACGCTCTGAATCGCTTCTGATTTCTCTGTTACACTGCTGATTTGTTGTGCTAAGCCTCTGTTGAGTGTGCAGGTAATGCAGGGATGACACAAACCAAGAAGGAGGGTCAATTGGCGACTTTCGCTTCGGTCAGGTGTTTGTTTTCCATTCGCAGGATTCAACGGCTTCTAGCGCGGGCTGGCAACTGTCTGGCGAAGCTGGCGACTGACCTAAGGCTCGGCTGAAGAGGTTTCAGTGGACTGAGCTCAGTAGAGGTCAGTGGTTTGGTGACGGAGGTTGTTACAGACGCTCCTGGTGAGCTGCAGACGCGCTGATCTGGCGATGAGCAGAGTTTTAAGGGATGGCTAGCGAAGAAGAGAAAGCATCTTTGAAACTCTGCATCTTTTGAATCTCTTGCAACTTGAGCACTTTGAATCTGTGGAGAAGTTTGCGAGCCGATCAGCAAGTAGACGCCGCGAGAAGGAAGAGCTGAGTGAAGGCTCTTGCCAGGGTTGTGCTGTGTTGTGAGTTGTGCTCTGTAAACGTTCTCCTTCATAATAATAAAAAAAAACGTTCTTCTTCACGCTCTGTAAGCTTTCTCGAGTCTCTGTGTGCTTAATCTAATATCATTCTTAAGACTGTTGTGGAGAAGTTACTCCACCGAGAAGGAGTTCTATTCTATCCGGATTTCCGGTGCTTGATCTGCCGACGATCAAGGGATCGCCCACCTTACGGGCACGCCAAGGAGTAGGGGCAAGTTATCCCCGAACCTTATAAATCCTTGTGTCATTTTCTGTTTGGGTTTGTTTCTGTCTTTCTGTTGTTTTGTTTCCGCTGCTAACTCTGATCGCAGATGAAACTTCAAAGAAGCGAAAGATTTGTGTGTCTGGCTATTCACACCCCCCTCTATAGTCATCTAAGGTCTAATAAGTGGTATCAGAGCCTGGGGCTCTTGCCAACGGTTTAACACCCGAAGAGCTTACAAGAATGGCTATGAGGAAAGGTTTCAGCACCAACATACCTCCATTTTTCGATGGAGCCGATTTTCAATATTGGAGATCACGGATGGAATACTACCTCAAGACGGATATTGGTATGTGGTTCTCTGTGAAGGAGAGATTCAACCCTCCAAAAGATGCTGAGGGAAAAGAGTTGGACTCATCAAGATGGTCAGCTGAGCAAACCCGGAAAGGAGAAGCTGATGCAAGGGTTGTGGTCACCCTGCAGTGTGGGATGACCAAGGAGCAGTTGATCTAAGTTGGTCCTTTCACCAGTGCCAAGGACCTATGGAATAAGCTCATTGAGCTTCATGAAGGCACCCGTGATTCAAGGATAGCCAAGAGAGATCTTTTCCTCAACCAACTCCAAAACCTCACCATGAAGGAGTTCGAAACGGTAAGTGAACTCTATGGCTGATTCAAAGAAATACTTAACGGTTTATATTCCATCAATGAGAAGGTCGAAAATCGCGACCTTGTAAGGTATGTCCTTAAATTCTTTCCTAGGAATGCCTCGTGGTCATCCATAGTGGATGCCTACAAGGTATCTAAGGATCTTTCTATTGTTAAATTAGAAGATTTATTTTGTGAAATGGAACTACATGAGATCGCTAACCAAAGCCCAAAGGAGAAGGGTGTGGCTTTTGTGGCAGGCGACAGAAGAAGGAAAAGAAGAAGGAAAAGAAGAAGGAAAAGGAGGAGGATATGAGCATCTGTCACATGACTTTCATGGCCTTAGAAGATTCGAACATGGAAGGTGGAAATGAATCAAGTGACTTCTCAACCGCGGCTTCATCATCTTCGGATGATGAAGAGGTAATTTCTCCCGAGTTAAATAAGTGTTATAGAACTATAGCATGCTTAACTAACTTGCTTAAAAAATCTAAGAACAAGGTTAAATCATTAAAATTGGAACTAGAAAAATTGAAAACATCTAAGGATCATGATATTGATGACTTGCATGTTAAGATTCTTGAGGATGAGAATAAGGCTTTAAAGAGTGAGGTTGAGAAACTCAAGAATTTTCTTGAGAAGTTCTCAACTAGCTTCAAGACCTTAGATATGATCCTCAATTCTCAAAAAGCGGTTTACAACAAGGTTGGTCTGGGTTACCAACCTAAGGAACCAAGCTTCGTGTCATTAGTGTCTAGAACCCATTTTAGATCACCAAATACTTCTAGGGTTAAAAAAGTTAGAAAGAAAATGTCTAAGGCATGGGTCCCAAAGACCTTCATTGTAGGTACATTAGGTCCCAAAGTTTGGGTACCTAAAACATCTATATTTCGAATTGTATATGCATTGGTTGAGGGGGAGCATCTATCAACGTGGTTTGTTGATAATGGGTGCTCCAAACACAAGGCTAAGGATATACTTATGAATGTAGTGATTTATGGAATCTCATTTGGGCAGTAAGAAAATTTTTCATTCAACAAATGATAGTATATCCATGCACAAGGTTACACTAGTTTCAAAATAAATTAACAAGTTTTGAAAAAAAAAACTATTACATGGATGGTTTAAGCTGACACATAACTTGTTACTATGGATTGCTTAGAATAATTAGTTTTATATATCGTGTGTTTTACAACGAAAATCCAGAAAATGATTTACCAGATTAAAATAATCATATGGTACCTATATCACATTCAGGATGATTTGAAGATTTCATTCATGTACTTGATTTTGATAAATAGCAAATGTTTTTTCCAATGATCTTGATGGCTCTCTACAATCAAAATGATAATCAGATCCATCTGTTTAATTTAGATAATTAAAAGTCATTTAAGTATTTTCCGATGGTCTTCTATTGGTTGAAACAACAATATAAGATATATGGTGCTCCCAGGACCCATTCATTCTCTTTGTTAATTTTAACAACTGAAACCCTGAAGGATTATTTCAGAGAACCGCTAAGTTTGTTTGAAGTACATTAATGATTTTGTAGTAGTCACATTGGCAATATAAAACAACTATTATAGTTATTGAACTCTCCGGGCTTTCCCTGATATGATTGTTGGTTAAGAGACACGTATCAATTGTCAATGCAGTCTGATATCAGAGTTTCAGAACTTATCTGAAATCTGATCGGTCCACAGACCGATCAGGCCTCATCCTGAACGGTCAAGGTGACCGATCAGGGCTCTCTCTGATCGGTTCACAGACCGATCAGGGCTCTCTCTGATCGGCTCACAAACTGATGAGGTCTGATTTATGACTATTAATTGATATTGTCTTTGGATTCCGTACTTGACATATGATGCATATACATTGTTGTCATGATACATTTATGGTATATGCCTCTCATATGCATTTCAAAAATTATCCTTCATCTTTATTTTAGGTTTGGGGAGAGACCCTTGTTTAAGGGGGAGTTATGTTAAAACTTAATAACCATATCCTTTTCGGTGTTTGACAAAGGGGGAGAGAATGGTTGATTAAGTTTAGGTTACAAATTTAATTATTGTAGGGGGAGGACTTTGATTCCCTTGCGATAATGAAACTTGACTTCATTTGATCTCTAATACCTAAACTTAAATCGGATTGTCAAACAACAAAAATGGGGAGATTGTTGATGCAGTTTGACCCGATTATTGTTTTGGTGTTGACACCAATTTAAGTTTGGTTGAGTAAATTCGAATTAAGTCCTGGTCAGGGATTGGGCACGAATTCCGGTGAGTGAAGCCGGGTCCCGTTGAGTGAAGCCGAGTGATGAAAACCCCGGTGAGTAAAGCCGGGTCCCAGTGAGTGAAGTTGGGTTCCGGTGAGTGAAGCCGGGTCCTAGCGAGTGAAGCTAGGTGACAAAAACCCTGGTGAGTGAAGCCGGGTCTTAGTGAGTGAAGCTAGGTTGAACAAAATCCTGGTGAGTGAAGTTGGGCATGAAGTCTTGGTCCGGGGGATTGAGCATGAGTCAGCCAAGTGACTGGATCGGCCTGGAGTCCAATCAGGAGTTGGCACGAGCTCCTTTGTTAAAAGATCAGTCTGGTGACCGATCCAGGGAGTCTGATCGTTCTGGTGAACGATCAGAAAGAGAACAGAATATTTCTATTTGACTTCTGATCGTTCTGGTGAACGATTGGAGAGAGATCGGAATGTTTCTGTTTGGCTTCTGATCGGTCTGGTGAACGATCAGAGACATCTCAGAAGATCTCTGTAAGAAACCTGATCGGTCTGTCTGACCGATCAGGGATCGGTCTGTCTGACATCCTGACCGATCAGGATGACTCCTGATATGTCAGGGAGTGACCGATCAGGTTAGGGATCAGTTAGGGATCAGGTCAAGGAACCTGTGGGTTGTGGCTTGAAATCCCAGTAAGCTGGTGGATCGGTCTGGTGACCGATCCCCGATCTCTGATCGGTCAAGGTGATCAATCAGAGCTTCCCTGGATCGATTAGGCAGGAGCCTGATCGATCAGGATCTAGTGACCGATCAGTGTCTGAACTTTAATTTGAAAATGTTGTCAAACTTCTGATAACGCTCTGAATCGCTTCTGATTTCTCTGTTACACTGCTGATTTGCTTTTGATTTGCTGTGCTAAGCCTCTGTTGAGTGTGCAGGTAATGCAGGGATGACACAAACCAAGAAGGAGGGTCAATTGGCGACTTTCGCTTCGGTCAGGTGTTTGTTTTCCATTCGCAGGATTCAACGGCTTCTGGCGCGGGCTGGCAACTGTCTGGCGAAGCTGGCGACTGACCTGAGGCTCGGCTGAAGAGGTTTCAGTGGACTGAGCCCAGTAGAGGTCAGTGGGTTGGTGACGGAGGTTGTTGCAGACGCTCCTGGTGAGCTGCAGACGCGCCTAATGAGCTGCAGACGCGCTGATCTGGCGATGAGCAGAGTTTTAAGGGATGGCTAGCGAAGAAGAGAAAGCATCTTTGAAACTCTGCATCTTTTGAATCTCTTGCAACTTGAGCACTTTGAATCTGTGGAGAAGTTTGCGAGTCGATCAGCAAGCAGACGCCGCGAGAAGGAAGAGCTGAGTGAAGGCTCTTGCCAGGGTTGTGCTGTGTTGTGAGTTGTGCTCTGTAAACGTTCTCCTTCATGCTCTGTAAGCTTTCTCGAGTCTCTGTGTGCTTAATCTGATATCATTCTTGAGACTGTTGTGGAGGGGTTACTCCACCGAGAAGGAGTTCTATTCTATCCGGATTTCCGGGACTTGATCTGCCGACGATCAAGGGATCGCCCACCTTACGGGCACGCCAAGGAGTAGGGGCAAGTTATCCCCGAACCTTGTAAATCCTTGTGTCATTTTCTGTTTGGGTTTGTTTCTGTTTGTTTCTGTCTTTCTGTTGTTTTGTTTCCGCTGCTAACTCTGATCGCAGAAAGAAACTTCAAAGAAGCGAAAGATTTGTGTGTCTGGCTATTCACACCCCCCTCTCTAGCCATCCAAGGTCCAACATTTCTATAGCAATTGAAAGCTTACTCTTGAAATGTAAACAAATTTTCATTGTTGGTATGGTTTTGATTCAAAAGTCTTAATTATATAATCGCAGCATTTTCCCTTGTTCCTCCCACAGGTGATCTCGCTTCTTAGAATTTATCCGTATGTGAGAAAACAACATATTGGACGATTTTCTTTTTATTGTTCTATTTCAAATGCATTAGATAATTTGCCATAAAATTGGTTCTTTGTCGAATACCTAGTTTGCATCAAGAATATGTACAAGAAAATGAAAGCAACATGTTAAAGATCATCAATAAATTAGCATTGTGTTCTTTCTCGGCAAAAAAATGTTTTTTTTTAATTTTGTTTTAACTACAACATTTATCAAGACAGTGTTTGAAAAGTTGAAGAAATTGAGTAGTTGAATAATTTTTGCTATTCTGAACAAAAGTTTCAAATGAGGAGAAATTGAAAAGTGCAAATGCAAGATTGCTTTCGTTGTAAATGAAGAGAAATTGGAGACTGTGGACAAAGGCCTTCTGGTCCTAAGAATTCTCAAGGTTATGTAAAATGGTTTCCAATACATAGGTTGATGTCTTTCTCACACCGAGTGCACAAGGATAATCACATTGCTAGCGTATCATGAACCCACAAAAGAATCATCCAAGAAACTTTGATTCCCTAAATGCACCCTTTTCTTACCTACCAAGGAATGCTCAAATCGCCTAATATTATTCAATTAATCAAGAATTCAGAAGCCATAAGAGAAAAGGATCACCTTAATGTATCCTTTCTTGAGGAGGAATCGAGCCACTCCGCAGAAAAACTAAACCCAGGTAAGTGGAGTGATGAGCTCGACTCCACTTACCTAATGTGAGCTGACATAATTTGTCGCAAACTTCTCTGTGATCTGTTCATGATGAGCAGGAGGCCAGGCCCAAAATGAGCTCCCCGGTGGCCACGGCAAGGAACTTCCTTTCCAACGGCAGCGGAGGTGACGCATCCGAGCTTCTGCGCTGACCTTCGGTCCGAGAGCGGGCGATGTGGCGAGGCAGTCCACGGCGCCGAGGGCTTATGGAAGGAAAAGTGAAGTTGGAAATCGAGGCGGAGGGAAGGAAATCGAGGGCTGAGGCGGAGGGAAGGAAATCGAGGGCGAAGAGGATGCGTCGCCCCTTGTACAAGGCATCGTTCTCGTAATTGTAAATAAAAATAAATCCAGAATAAAAGGAAATTATAAATATTTTAATTAAGGAAATTATATAAATATTCTAACGGCTACCTGCAGCACTCGAGCAAAAGAACAGATCCACCGACCTGGAGCTCGCTTTCCAGCTCCTCCCCTCCTCCCTTCGCCCGCTGCCTTCGTTAAATCCCTCCCCCGACGCCCATGAGGCCAGCAAGCAGAATCCTGATCTCCCGTCCATGGCGAGGAAGCGGAGCCCGATCGTGCGCAAGGCGTTGGGCCTCATCGCCGCCAGCCTCAGCCCTGTGGCCAGGGCGAGGCGCCCCATCGCCCGCAACCTCCTCCTCCTCAGGAGGAGGCAGCGGTCGATCTTCGGCTACGCCTGCGTCGCCGACTACGAGTTATCCCCGCCTAGGAAAAGGAGCCGCCGCTTCCTCTCCCTGCTATGCGGCGGCGACGGCGAGGAGTCGGTCCTCGGCGACGGAGATGAGCTCGAGGCGCTCGCGCCGAACGAAGATGCTGGAGCTGAGTTGCAGATGTTGTTTGATGATGAGGAAGAAGAAGGGGATGCGAGCGTTGATCAGAGAGCAGAGCGATTTATAGAGAAGTTTTACGAGGAAATCAGGATTCAGAGACAGGAATCAGAGATTGGCGTTTAGTTGCTGTTTGTTCAAATTGATTATTTGTGCTTCCTTTCTTTCTTCCGTTTGTGTTCTTCTTCTGTTCATTCTTCTCTGCAGACTGATCTATTTGCATATCTTTCTGCGGAGAGGTTTTGCTGCATTTGTAATGGATTATTATTATTATTATTTTAATTTTTGATTTAATCTAATTTTTATTTCATTTTGGTTGTTGTTTTTAGGCATTCACCAACTGAGGGGGCAGATCCTCTCTTCCACTTTGCCCTCTATCCCGCCTGTCTCATTCGTCGATGACGACCGACGAGTCATCCTATCGTCGATCGGACACCACCGACAGTCTCCGCCCAAAACAAAACTAGACCCTGGAAGGTACAGTGAACTCGTCGAGATCACCGCAATTGCGATCTTACCTGATTCACTGTCGAATTTGGTGAGATTGTAATTACGGCGATTCCAACCGATTTACCGTTCTTTCAGGATATCATTTTATTCGGGACGACGATCAAAAACCATCGATGATGTCCGATCGACGATCGAACAACTCGTCGGCTGTCGCCGGTGAGTATGGGACAAGCGGGACAGGGATCCTCTAGGACAGAGGATCCCATCTGTCACCAACTCCAAGAATCACTCAAAGGAATAATAATAACAACACCAAAGTTCAAATTCCAAATCAAACGAATATCCGAGTATAGATGAATCGACAAAACACCGTCTACTTTTAGAATTAATCAGCAAAACATAATCCTCTGTTTTGACCAAAATAACTTTAAGGTGGTCACAGATGTTTTGAGCAAAAAGTTGATTAGTTGATCCGTCAGGCGGGACAGGGATCCTCTAGGACAGAGGATCCCATCTGTCACCAACTCCAAGAATCACTCAAAGGAATAATAATAACAACACCAAAGTTCAAATTTCAAATCAAACGAATATCCGAGTATAGATGAATCGACAAAAGACCATCTACTTTTAGAATTAATCAGCAAAACATAATCCTCTGTTTTGACCAAAATAACTTTAAGGTGGTCACAGATGTTTTGAGCAAAAAGTTGATCAGTTGATCCGTCAGGCGGACAGGGATCCTCTAGGACAGAGGATCCCATCTGTCACCAACTCCAAGAATCACTCAAAGGAATAATAATAACAACACCAAAGTTCAAATTCCAAATCAAACGAATATCCGAGTATAGATGAATCGACAAAAGACCGTCTACTTTTAGAATTAATCAGCAAAACATAATCCTGTTTTGACCAAAATAACTTTAAGGTGGTCACAGATGTTTTGAGCAAAAAGTTGATCAGTTGATCTGTTTTCTATGACGGTGAGAAAGAAATCGCTTACAACTTGTGCAAACAATGGCATAGAATAAAAGCAGTCTTTGAATGAGAAAAATCCAGTTTAAGGATCGATTTTTTTTCACCTCTCAATCAGTTGCTGAATCCAATTGTTGCATCAGTTGCTGAACCCAATCATTGTGCGCCTCTAGCCCGGTTCCTGAGGTCCCGGTTCCGCTTGCATCTAGTCACAAATAAATAAAATGGTAGCTCTCAAATCCTCCAGTCTTGAGGCTCACAACAAGTTTTCCAAAGACAATTAGATGGATGTGTTCTATTAAACATTCCTAAGACAAAATACCTTCATCACCCTCCATGACCGAGCAGCTTGAAGGTGGATCGTTGGAGGAATTATCGCCAGCACTATTCGATTGCACTGATTTTTGCCTCCGTGACCTTTTCACTTTCTTCTTCCTGTTTTGTACAATGAATTGTGTTTTAGAAAAGTGACCAAATCAATGCAACAGATCCATGAAGCTAGGAAAGGGACGATGAAGAGAAGCAAAACTTGGTCTACTTCAATTCAAACATATTGTTGAACTTGTCGACTTAGTGTTGTTTTACTAGCTAGGTAAACAAATGCTAACAAAAATAAGTGCATTTTTTCCCATACCGTGAGGAAATATCTCTCTCAACTGATTTCCCTTCCTCTTCTCCATATGCATACCATTTATCATCGAGTATCACTGAGTCCCAGCTACGTAAAACTGCAAAAGAATAGAGGCATGTATCAATATTGTCCTACAAGAACAGGTGGAAGGCAACATAGTAATTCGGAAAAGAGAAACCTTGGTGTAAGATTTTGAAGCCATCATGATAGCTTCCCAGTTTCCAATACACATGTCCCTCTCCTTCCAAATATATAGAGTCTGTCCGGACAGCATGTCGACAGATGCTATCTAAATCTGTTTTAAAGAGAGAATTGATAGGTTCAAAGCATTATAGAAGATTTATCACCCTAATCAATAATGTTACTCTAAAGACAATGCCAAAGGAAGAAAGAAAAAGAAAGATGACAACAGTAAGTTGAAAATAGGTTCTGGTAGAACTGCCTAGTGAGTCGCAAAACCTATAAATGGTATCTTGCAAGTTGCTAATAATAATGGTTTTATGTCTTGAAAGAGAACTTCATGAGAAATAAATACATATACAATTTGAACCTCTATAATGAAATATCCAACAAGAACGAGGCTCGAAATCATCTACAATGCAACTAGAACTTAGTGCTGAGAAATGGTGAATGACTCACTCACAGTACTAGAAACTTCTTACAGATAAGTAGAAGTCTATCATCATAACTGAAGAATAGATGTCATTGATTCAACATCTATAGGATAGATCACTGGACCATGAATGGCTACTATGATAATATGTAAACAAAGAGCAAATTTGCATCGAGTATAAAGGCATACTTTTGGGCAATTGTTGCATTATCTCTTGCTTCTCAGCGTGTGCTCTCTCTCTCTCAGCTCTTATCTGTGACATAAGATTTTCATGGTCCTCAATAGAAAAAGGTGCATCCAAAGAAAGTGTCGCTTTGGCCATTTCATCCTTCAGTTTTTTCTTTAAATCCTTTTCCTGCAGAAAATCTGCACGTTCAGTGACTAAATACCAAGCAAGTAATTAACATTTTCTAAGGATTTTTCCTTGAGACACTTTTCCTGCATAAAACCTACATTATTATTTTGGACAACGTACCTTCTTTTTAGCTGAAACAATTGTTCCTTTAGCCTCCTTTTTCCTTTCAATGTATTTTTGATTCTCTACATCAATCCAATCCCGCAATTCCCTAGAAAGGATTAATTACTGATCATCTGAACAAGTAATTGAACATATTCATAACAACTGAGACATTAGTTCGTACTTGGTCTCTAGTGTCCTATCACAAAGAAGATTCAAGAGTCTTAGCTTATCCATTGGAATCCAACTATCATATTCCATAGAAACCTCATCCAGAGGCTCCAGAGTGATCTTCCAGTCACAGTCAGATTCATTTAAACATTCGACAACTAATTGCGACCATTTGTCTTCAATCATTGTTGAATTTGAGACAGACCTATCAAATTAAAAATAAAAAACAGCAGGCAAAATACACATTTTTGGACAAAGTTAAGGGCAAATGATCACACCTATCACCCTTGCCATTTTGTATAAATGACAGTAACTTCACATGGAATTGTACTGCAGACGAATATTGTCCTCTGAGCCCAACAGATCCTCTTGCAATTTCGTTAAGAACACTTTCAGGTTCTCCTTTGTTTATATCAAGTACCTAAAGGATGGAAATTTCATTAAATCAGAAACCAAGATGAATCATATAGTTTGAACACAACATTTCACTTCAGGCAAACAATGAAGAAATAAACTCAAGATCACAGATAACTATTCTCATTATTGAAATATTAATTATCTTCTACTATTTTTATTTTTCCTAAATTATGATATCATGATATACATGTTAAGATAGAAAATACAAATTAATCCTTGCACACCAAAAACAAATAAAATTCAGGTTCAAACATGGAGATAATTCAAAGTTCAAATCACTATTCAGCACGTAATGCAACAATGGAGTCAGTCTAATCGAGAGGAAAGACGGTATGACTGTCTGACCAACCAAAGAGAGGGAGGGTATCAACTGACTCGAATGGGGGAGGGTAAAAAACAAAACCGAGAGAGTGAGGGTACCAACCAAAACCTACTGAAGGAGGGTGCCATCTGAAGAAATATTCTAAATGAGAAGGTATTTAAGTAAAATGAAGCAAATAATATCATAAGTAAAATATTTTAAATGCCAATTCAATATGGCAGACTTCTTATGTTCTACACAAAAATGCAATTTGAGGCATGTTGATGGTATTTAAGTACCAAATCTCATTCAAAAGTTATCAGCAATTTTAAACAATATAACATACTACAATATGACCATTGCCATTTTCCCATATTGACAAATGTGTCAGAACAGTAATTTTTATTCTAGATGAAGTTCACAGTAACTGAAAGCTTTTAATGTACAATTGTCTTGCTTCATTTAGCATTTCTCCTTTTACCTCAGGATTTTCTATGTTACCCATGTAAACTTTTGAAGATAGAATATTTGCTCATTCCAAGGATGCTAACATAGCATATATCTATGTCAAAGACAATTAATACAGCATATATCTAAAAAACAGGAGAAACCGCAATTTTTGTCTCCACGATGAAATTTAATCTAAATCCAAATTCAGAGGAATACATATGAAAATTTACTCCACAAAGTGATATAAATGAACTTCCCCACCAAAAGGTTTTGATGTGTTTCTTCTATAGTCGGTTGTCATAGAGATGGTCCTAGGTGCCACTAACACGACAAGTAGTGCCGATCAAATAGAGTTGGGTAATGCATGCAATGAGCTCAATAGGCACAGTTCAAATGAGAAAAAACAAGTGTCTGATAGAACGATCTAGAGGACCTCCCTTTGTGATCGAGAAGTGTCATCTACGGATCATAGACTGTCCTGTTGAGGTACGCTAAGTATGTGGATCAGTTGACCTTGATCAGGGTGGGGACATTAAGAAGAACATGATGACTCTAAAATCGCCATGGGTTTTCAATGAACCAATAGAGAAAGATAATGTTATGATGGGGACCTATCAACACGATGAAATCATGCGACACAATAAATCCATCATGGGCATTACATATTTGTCCATACCAACTTTAGCATACAGCTATGTAATATATATACAAGTGTCTTAGTTCTACGCTTCGCTACTTTTTGTCTTTTATAACAACATCAAGGTTAAATCTAAATCAACATAGATGAATGCAAAAAAAAAAACTCCCTTTAAACCAATATACGTGGAAATAGACTTTTTTTTTCTAGTAAGAAAGCACACGGTGTTCACGAGCCTACACTTGTGAGCATGCCAGTGTGATGAATGCAACAACATCCCTTCTAAGGATTTTAACTTCAAGTTTCACAGGGTTACGCGCTTTCAAATAGGGATTACAATAATGCCTCACAATATTTGTGAAGACTATTAAAAACAAGATTACTTGCAAAATTTTGCTAGTTTTCACCGTTAATGTTGGAGAGGAGCCTACAAAGCATGGTAGTTAAAATTGTGATCTGAACTATAGGATCTTGTGATCTTATAACACAAATTGGCCAAATGAATTGGACTAGGATCTTACAAATCCATAATTCAATCCTATGCTTCCTTACTCTTCCTATATAAGATCTTAATCCCAAAAACCTTGACTTATTAAATAAATTTACTTTCTTACAAACATTTAAAGTTGTCAGTAGACAAAATTTTCGTATTATGTCCTCTAAGATTTTTTTTAATAAAATGTGATTCTTTTAACTCAAATATTTAATTTTTTCCACGCTCAATGGCTAGATTGATCTTGAGCTCTTTTGTTCTCTAATGAGTGTGTCTAGGTGGTGAGCATCAAGTTCAATGTTCACGACGGTCCGTGAGTTGTTGTGTACTCCTATTCCTTGATAGGTACCCTGCCATCATGTGACCAATTGTGTCATCTTTAAGACATTTCATCTTTCGCCTGCTCATGTCACATTTTCGAGTTGTGGGTGTTGCTTGTGCCACATGCTTGGTTCCCATAGCAAATGAGCATTGTTTCAAACATGACTTTCTCTCTAATTGTCATGTGGTGTTTATCGTGAAAATGTGTTTGATCCGTGTTCTCTTGATGGATGTTGTCCTTGATGCAACCCTCTAGGGTGGTCTAACCATGTGGTCTATTGAACACTCTTTGGTGTCGTTTATGTGGTTCTTGTTTGGCCACCGAACTTGGGAATCTAGATTGTTTCGCTCGCTTGTAGCATTTCACTTAGGGTTTAGGGCTGGATTGCGCCTGAGTCCTTTTATTCTCTGATGAGTGTGTCTAGGTGTTGAACATCAAGTTGAATGTTCACGGCGGCATGTGAGTTGTTGTGTACTCCTATGCCTTGATGGGGAACCTGACATGATGTGACCAATTATGTCGTCTTTAAGACATTTCATCTTTCGCCTGCATGTCACGTTCTGATTGTGGGTGTTGCTTGTGCTACATGCTTGGTTCCCACGGCAAATGAACATTGTTTCAATCATGACTTTCCCTTTTATTGTCATGCGGTGCTTGGAGTGAAAATGTGTTTGAACCGTGTTCTTTTGTTCTCTTGATGGATGTTGTCCTTGATGCATCCCTTTGGGATAGTCTAACCATGTGGTCTTTTGAATGCTCTTTGGTGTCGTATATGTGATTCTTGTTTGTCCACTGGGCTTGGGCGTCTGGATTGGCAGCACTCGCTTGTAGCATTTACGTCCTTGACTTGAGTTCCAAATTGCTCTCCCCGCTCACCCGCCTTGCTACTTCTCGCCTCGGTTGATTCTTTTAACTCCTAATTAGGAAATAATCTTTTTATTTAAGTTATTGTCATCCATTTGAATAATTATCATTCATCACTCATCCTATAGAAGTTGTACTTGTTACATTAAGATACAACAACCCACGAATTATATTGCATTGCTCATACATTTAATATATAAATAGTTTTAATCATGCTTCATGATATTTTAATGATATAAGTAGAAAATGTTCACATTACTATTATTATATATAAAAAGTTAATGCACATGATAAATTATAAATGCTAAATATAACTATAAATTTATTTTAATCACATCGTAGAATTTTATGGTCCTACATTCATATCTTAAACTTGAACTCATAGACCTCATCTCGTTTCCCAATAGGATTACAATCCCAAAACCTTGTTGGGAAGGATTGAGAGTTTTTTTTTGTATACGAGCAAAAGTGTTTGTCCAAATATCATGTTATTCATATAACCATATTTTATAAACTTAGAATCAATGAATACATACGCTTAGATTGAATCAACTTTTATCGTTCTTGTTTTGCTCGTGTTATGAGATTTGGTGCTAATGTGTTGGCGACGGTTATGTATTGTTTCTATCATGGTGTCTTGTTAGTGTTAATTCTATATGTAATACTCGAGCAGCCCTTAGACAACAATATTTTAGATGGTGACAAAACAAATTCCTTCCTTCATAAGAAAATTCTTATGCACCATTGTTTGCAACGCACAACTTAGGAAGAATTGGAAAGTTGATCTGGTGGCTAAGATGGGAAATGAGAATATGCCTAATTGACAACAAAATTATATCAATTCTAGCTATTTTTGTTTCCTTCTAAGTCACATACTCAAGTACAACTCACATAGGATAGGAAAAAAGTCACCAAGAACATTAGATAGTTCCACTTGAATTTATATCCCCACCCAAAGGTCTTCCTTTCCTTTTCTGTGTTCCTTCTCCCAACCTATATTATTCAAATTCAGATGCTAGTACCTAACACTGGTAAGCATCCACAAAGTTAGAAATGTGATTTTTTTAAAAAGGGGAAATAGAGATTCATCAAAAATGAATTTCAGAACGCGAGTATAGGGATACGAATACGACCAATATAGCTAAAATAGATATGTTAACTTACATTTAATAATTTCTTAATAACAAAGTTAATAGATGAGATATTTTCCCTATTAATATAAGTTATAATATATCTTATATATTTTCTAAACTTATTTTACCCTAATCTTCAACTCTACCAACATTGCCCGACATATGTTCCTCTCCCTCACCATGCAATGCCACCCTCCCATAAGATATCACCCACTACACAATCCTCTTCACATGACACTACCTACAATGCAAGCCTCTCCTATGATGACCCTCCTTCACCTATGCAACACAAGCTAGCTACAATACCCCCTCACTCCCCCACACGATGCATGCGACACGCAAAGAGGTATGTTTCCTTGCCTAGATTTTCTTCATCCCACTTTTTATTCTTCTTAGTTAGATGAGTCTGGCTCATCAAATTCATGTTTCATACCCATCCCATGACATGTCAAGGTTGATATGGTATGGGAGGGGGTAAGGGAAAGTCTGAGTAACAGAGCTCCTAATCATTAAAAAAACCAAAAAAGAAAAAAATAGAAAAGCAATCGCAAAAGAGGATTCGTATGACAAATGTAAGGTGAATGATGGCAATAACAAAGATGACTAAAATGAGAATAGGAAAACTTGGTTATATATAGTAACAAAACCGTCCGTACTCCTCTTTCATCGGTTCTTACACATGCTTTTGTTAACTTAAATGCTCACAACAGCATAAAAGATAGAGGACAATTTAATCAAAGATATCATTTGCAAACTATAAGCACCAAAACAACTTAGATTTAATTACTAAATAGCATGTCATAACCACACTAAAGCAACATAGTTACTGGCGCAGTTATGATTATTATGATACATTAACATACATATTGTATTATCAAGTTTAATTTCACTAGAACACTTGAAAAATAATCAGTTTTCCAAATAAAACTTAAGCAGCCTAGAACAACCATGGAGCAACCTACATTTATACAACCATTGAGCAAGAATCATTTTTAGCTCCTAATAAATATTGCAAAAAAAAATTCAGCCAGAGGAATATTATCTGAAAAATAGCCAAGTAGAACATGCAACAAAGGCACAATTAAAGTAATCCTTGTTTAACATGATGATTTACTACTGTACCACATTAGTGATACAGCACTATACCTTTGAGAACGCGTTGCAGAATTCCAAAAACTGCAAAGCTGCTCCAACATCCTCAACTGCCCATTCAGACCCTGCAACCTCTGTTAACAATTGTCCCTGAGGAATCATAATCTCTGCTTTACCATCAGAATTATCCATAGAGACCGACTCTTTGTGCCTTTTATTCTTTGATGTTCTTTTCTTCTCCTTTTGTGCAGATGATTCAATGTTTTTATCATCAGAACGAGAGGATTCAGGATCCCTTAGTTCAATAAGACAATTCTCTTCTTCATGGCTCCTTTTATGAGTCATCGACAACTTCGAAACCAAATGCTAACTGTTAAGCAATACAATCAAATGAATAAAAACATCAAAATCAGAGGATGATGTTGCACCTTCTCAGGAGGTACTGTTTTTGAACTACTAAATCCATTTGGAGCATTTAGACCATCAGGTCCCTGCTTAAATAGCAATTCATGGACCGAAGTGAATCCAATAGCCTTTGCTTTGTGGATCAATATTCCTGTTGGTTTTTGACCCTTCTTTTTCCTATAAAACCAAAAAACAGAATTTTTAAAGCAAGAGAAGGAAATACCATACAATCTATAAGGCTAGTAATGGTATTATATTTATTTGAGACTGTCTGTCATGCTAGAAGATAAATTACATGCAACAGCTACAGTTGCAATCGCCACGGCACTTGGGGCAAATCCAACTGTCCAGCAAAGAAACATCTTCAGGTTTCTCCCCGTACCTGAAACACCAAAATCACCGCCATCACTTACCTCTGATCCAAACCAAGGTGTCAAAGGCTAAAATATCCAAACGAACCTATTGACGAGGCATTTATGACAATACTTTATGGGGCAAGGTTTACCCCTCCGAATCTGCCCGCACGGCGCTGAGAAGTCCGTCCTCTTCTGCCGGCACTGCGAGTATTACCAAAAAAAAAAAAAAACACGAAACGCGACCGATTAACCCGGGATCGGAATAAGAACAGAGATCATCATTCCGCGAACATTCTCCGCGCACCTGGTGGCAAGTATTCCCCTTCACGGGATTGTCCACACGATCGGAGGGAGGGTCGGGGGAGGCCGCAGACGCCTCGGCCGGCTGGTTGGGTTCTCCGGCAGCGAGGCTTCCGTCGGCAGGGGAGCTCTGGGCACGCCCATTGAATCGGAGACGGTGGACGGAGGGTGGAAGAAGGATTCAGATCGAGACTCGAGAGGATATTTGAAATTGGAGGGAGAGATCTGCTCGCGCTGGCTGGCGAATGCATCGAGCTCAAGTTTTAAATGGCGCCGCCCTAAATTTTAGGGGCGAAGGGGGACGTTCCTGTCCTTCGAGTAACTTAAACCGGGTGCGCCGCCAAACACTTGCTAGTCCTATTGCATTCGGTGGGACCCAGAGTTAGTCAATGATAAGGAGGGTACGGAATTGGGTAACCTTGAGACGGTTATGCGCGGGTCGTTTCTCACTCGGCGCGTTCGACCGTTAACGGCGTTAAGAGAGAGGACGTTGGGTTGAGTTGCCATTGAGGAAAGCGGGGCCCGCCTTCCGCACGCCAAAGGGCGCTGAGGAAACGTTTTTTTTAATTAAATAAACAATAAAAATAAATGCACAAGAGATAACAAATGATTTTTTATTAAATAATTATTTTTAATATAGGAAGGCAGTAACCAATTAAATTTATGGCGTATTATTTTTAATAAATTTATGGAAGGGAGGAAAGTGAATTATACGTTAAAAAAATAATTGGCAAGTATTTCCTATTTTACCAATATAAAATAAAATAAAGATAATATTTAATGGATTATTTTAATATTTTTTATGATTTTCTAAAAGTTGATACACAACAAAGTTTTCTCTACCCTCTTGACTAACGTAAAATTTAAAAATATGATAAATTTTTTTATTACCTCATATGTTATGTTAATTTACTTCATTCCAGAATGGATAGAGCCGTTTTGGAGAGACGGCTAACATAGTGATTTTGTCTTAACTAAGGATGATAATTTTCTTTAAATTTGATAAAAAAAAATTTGATATTCAATTCGAATAGAAGATGATAGGGAGGGATTATTAATATCCAATATTGGATTATATATATATATATATATAAGATTTTTTTTCCAAAATCTATTAATAATTTGTGTTGATATTAGGAATATGTTAATGTTTAATTTATTTTTAAAATTATAGATATATATTTTTAAAATATAATATTAATTCTAATGTACTTTTATTTAATGATATAGTTGGATGGAAAAAAAATTATTAATATATAAGATATCCGATTCTTTAATAGATATGAGTATTCGAATGAATATCCTATATCTGATAGATATGAGAATGAAAAATATAAAATCCGACCTAATCCGACTCATTACCATCCCTATTTTTACCATCGATGGGGAGGAGATGGCAGTGACCAACGATTTTCTCGAGACTCAGTCAACTATAAATTTGCATTAGCTCTCACGAGAAAATCCAAGTTCCAATCTGGCCGACTGGTCAAGTCAGTCAACTCCAATTGAGCTCAAGTCGAGTTAGTCTAAATCATATTCGAATTTTAAACTTAACTCGGATGTGACATGACATTAATGGCGGTTATGCAAGTATTGTTGGATATAAGTGAACAGAAAGTAGATAGAAAAGAAAGAGACTCATTGTGAATGAAACTTTAGTCCATATTGAGAGTTTCAAGGTATATTGATTGGTTTATATTGATTCATAAGCATGTTAGTTGTGAATAAATATATAAGGAGATGGTCTCTTTCACGCGTAGGTGCGCAAGAGGTGCAAATCCAGGACTCGAATTTGTGCTGAACCAAGTTGACTCGTGTGCAAACATGAACTACACACGTCGAATGTCGGACCAATCACTGTAAAATTTGCCTTGAATGACCATAACTCGTTCATTCATTGAAAGTTGGGTGAGCACTCCTATAAAAGGAGGTCGCGAATCTCTATCCACTTTCGTTCTCAAAAAATTCTCTCTGCCATCGTAATTTAGCACTCGGGTATATTCTCAGTTTGTCATGAACCACCCGTGCTGGGTGGCGATCATGGTCTACCACTATATCTGGGAAACAAACAACCCACATAACCTGAAAGCACAGTCGAAGGTGAGACGAATCCGTTTTAAGGAAACTACATTATGTAGCCCTCGACAACTCTTTCTTCCACTCGGAGTCAAGAGTCGAGAGCTTGCAACTTAGGCTCGGGAGTTGGGAGTCTACACTCGGGAGTCAGGAGTCTGGCATACAAGGCAACTCAATTTTTCCAGCCAACTCAACCATTCCAAGAAGCTCCTTCCATGCTTAGCATTTTGAAATTATCAATTCAGATAAGTCTGATTTGATTTGTAATCGGATAGTATTGAGGTGAAACAAACTCATCACAAGGGCCTCCGCCCTGATTAGGAATGTTCCAATAAATCATGGGGAAAAAACAATGAAGTTCACTAGTTGAACTTTAAGAGGTGATAGAAGAAGATGTTCTTCTACCTGACCATGCTCAATCTGGTTCGATTTTTGATCAAGGACTCTCACAAATATGCTGAGGATGTTGATGTTCAGATCATCAATGTAGTGGAGGCTTGGAATCATTTTGAGTACCTATGCTAAAACTATATTCTTAACTGCCTTGCCAACTCATTATATGGTGTGTACAACATGAAGAGAATGACTAAAAAGCTATGGGAATCTTGGACATGAAATATAAGACGGAGTGTGCAAGGGCCAAAAAGATCATCGTGGTGTGATTCTATACTACAAGATAGTTGACTCCAAGAAGGTGATCAGCCAAGTCCAAGAACTTCAAGTGATCTAGCATGAGATCCACATGTAAGGTATGGTTACAAGTGTAACCTTCTAGATGACAACAATCATTGAGAAGCCACCTCCTGGCTAGAAGGACTTCAAGAACTACTGAAGGACAATCGGAAGAGATGAACGTGGATGAACTCGTTGTTAAACTTCGCATTAGACAATAAGGGTTTAGAGAGAAAGTTATTCTCTCAGGCTACTGTGAAAGTTAATATGGTTGAGCATGGTCAAAACTCAAAACAGAAGAACACCAAGTCTTCCAAGATGGGACCCAGAGGAGACATAAGCAAGAAGTGTTCTGGAAGTGCTTCAACTGTGACCAAATCAATTACAAATCTTTGGAATGCAAAAAACCAAAGAAGAAGCAAGATGCCAACTTAAACGAGAGATCTAATAGACGACCACTGTGCTTGGTCTCCGAGTTGAACCTAGTGGGTTCAAACCCACAACAATTACTGGTGTCACCAGACATGTGTGTTGCAACAAAAAGCTACTCCACAACTTCAAAGAAGTCAATGGAGACAAGTTGTTCATGGATAACTCGACAATCTAGGACATCACGGGCCACGGAAAAGTGGTGCTGAAGATGACCTCGGGCAAGGACCTCACTTTGAACAATATGTTGTATGTTCCAAAGATTTGAAAGAATCTAGTGTTAGGATCACTATTAAGCAAGCATGGTCTTCGTATTATTTTTGAGTCGGACAGAGTTGTATTGTCCAATAAAGGAATATTTGTGGAAATGGTTATGTATCGATGGGCTTTTCAAGTTCAATGTAATGGACATTAGGCCTAAGATAAATAAAATTAAAAGTTTTTCCACTTATATGCTTAAGTCTTCATATTTGTGGCATAGTAGACTATGACATGTTAACTACGATGTGTTGCATAGATTAATAAACATGTAAAATATACCTATATTTCACTTTGACCCTAAACACAAGTGTGAGACTTGTGTTGAAGCGAAAATGGCAAGGTCGTCCTTTCAACATATTGAAATAAGCAATGAACTACTTGGCCTAATTTACACTGATGTGTGCGACCTAAAAGGTATACCGACACATGATGGGAATAAGTACTTCATCACTTTTGTAGATGATAACACTAAATATTGTTATATGTATCTTCTCAAAATTAAGGATGAAATTATAGAGAAATCTGTTCTTTATAAGAATGAGGTTGAAAACCAACTTAAAACGAAGATTAAGGTGGTTCAAAGCGACCGAGGCGGTGAAATGTATCACTATTCGTTGAGCTATGTGTTGAGCATGGGAAACAACACCTACTTATACTTCTCAGCAAAATGGAGTTGCTGAGTGAAATAATCAACTCTAAAGGAAATGATGAATGCTCTTCTATGAGCTTTAGACTACTAGGGTTCATGTAGGGGAAGCTATGTTAGCAACTAATTACTTTTTAAATAAGGTGCCTTATAAGAGAATAGATAAGAGCCCTTATAAGTTATGGAATGGAAGATAATCATCCTATAATTATTTATGAATGTGGGAGTGTCTTGCCAAAGTTTTGGTGTCTGCTCCAAAAAGGATTAAGATAGGATAAAAAATTGTTGATTGCATATTTATTGGATATGTGCATAATAGCAGTACGTATCGATTTTTGTGTATGAGTCACAAATACTATTAGACAACTACTCTCAACGGGGGTTATCATTGTTAATTATGTAAAGTCAAAGGATATACTAGCGGATCCGCTAACCAAAGGATTACATCGAGAATTAGTTGCAAGTTCATCGAGAGGGAAGAGCTTGATGTCGATGAGAAATGTTTGTTCAAAGAAAACTCAACCTATGTAGATTGGAGATCCCAAGAACTATGTTCAAAGGGGCAACCTAACTATACTGACAAAGTTGCTCACTATGGGGGAACGACCAATAGAACAGTGAAGGATGAAGGTTAAGCACAAAGCTTTTAATGATCCAGCAGAGTTATGCGAAATACTCTTAAGAGATCACTTATGTGAGAAAGAAGTACAGACACTTTAAAGAGAATTAGAGGCACAATTCTTAGAACTTCTCACAAAACCAAGCGTGTTCATGGCCAAAAATAAACACACTCATGAGAACTGAGTTGTATCAGGGAGAGCCCTAGGTGAGATATTTCAATGCTTATACAGATGACAGAATAGTTTAAAGACATCGTGTCTACTGTTAGTCAGTAAGCAAACAGATCTTCACAAGGGAAGGTTCATTGGGCAAAACATACTTGTCCTATACTGACACAATCGCTGAATGTTATCACATACCCTATTTCCATTCATATGGGGGATTGTTAGATAAAAATCGATAGAAAAGAGGTGGAGAAGAAAGTGACTCCATTGTGAAAGGGACCTTAGTCCCACATTAGGAGTTTCAAGGCATATTGGTTAATTTATATTAATTCGCAAGCATATTAGATATGAACAAATACATCGAGAGATGTTATCTCTCACGCATGGGTGTGTAGTGGGGTGCAAATATAGGTCCTAGATTTGTAGTGAACTAAGTTGACTCGTGTGTAAGCACGACCTACGCACGCTGAACCAATATTTTGCTACTTGAATCTCTTTTTGCTATCTGTTCAAAAATATAACGAAAGCATAAATATGAAGTTAATGACGATTCTGTAATCTCTCAGTGATAATGGTTAATCAGTAATGGTAGATGGTTGTCATTAAACCTAGCATTGAATGCCATAACTTAGTCATTCATTCAAGGTTGGGGTGAGTGCTCCTATAATAAAAGAAGGCTGTGAGTAAGAGAAAAAGAGATAGAGACAAAAAGCAAAGAAGAGAATCTCTATCCACATTCGCTCCCTAAAAATTCTCTCCGTTGTGTAATTTTTATTGGTGCAGGGAGCACCATAGTCGAACTTATATTTTGATATTGTCAAAGGTTCACGTTAAGTCTTATTGTGATCTGATGTGTTGATTAAGTGTGTAGGAAGCTCAACTCAGAAAGCCTTAGTAGGTCAGTTGGACCCGATACTAGGCAAGTGAAGTCTTGACGATCGTGGAAACTAGGCAGGAAGTCCAGATGAGTTGACATATTGCAGGAAGTCTTAGTAGGACTGGAGGACTCGATATTGAGCAAGTAGAAGCCCTGGCAGGCCGATCTGATGCTAACTAGTGAAGTCCAAACAGGTCTAGAGAACACGATATTTGACAGGTGAGTTGAGGTAAGTCCTAAAAAAAAGTATAGTAAGGTCATGTCCCGAAGGGAGAAACCTTATGCACTAATCCAACTAAAGAAACCAATGGAGATTTCTAAGTGGAGATTCAGGTACTCATGACTCAGAGCTCTAGACTTCTTGTTCAAACGACCTGACCAAAGAAAGTGGTTCAGTTGACTGAAAAGGAGGATTAGTCAACTAAATCATCTAAATTCAACACAGATTAGTTTTTTCGTCGACTGATAAAAATGATTAATCAACTAATCTAGTTTGGAAAATGCAGAAGGAAAGCTTGTTCAGTTGATTGAACATAAGGATCAATCTACTGATAAAAATATGGAAAGCCAAAATAGCAGTTTGAATTGATGTAAACAAGGATGGGAGCGTGGTTCAGTCGATGAAAGGAGGTTCAGACGTATGAATGAAAGTTCAGCCAACTAAATGCTGCCTATAAAAAAGCATCTCAAGATTAGAGCCATCATCACTTCTATCTCTGCTTCATTCTACTTTTTCTTGTGCAAGATCTACTACGATGATGCCGAAAGGCTTGTCAACATCCAACATTAAAGATTAGATCTTCTTGTCGGTATATTTCATTTCTATACTTGCATTTCATTATATGGAGATAGTAGAGTGTTACTATCCTCCTTCATTTCTTGTATGAGTTTGCTTTTCTCTGAAAGGTTTCAGAGAAAATGATTATAGTGGATTTCCCAATGAAGCAATCAAGGATCACAGGCCTTGGAGTAGGAGTCAACGAAGGCTCCAAACCAAGTAAAAAAGATCTATCTCCTGTTTTTGTATTTGACTATTTCACTGCTACTTTGATTCAATTTTATGAAGATGAAAAGAAAATATTTCAAAACGAACGAAATTCATCCCCCTCTCTCATCTTTCACGATCCAACAATTTTCATTTGATGGGTTTTTCCCATCGTAGTACTCAGGTACATCCTATGTTCACCGTGAACCACCTGTGCTTGGTGGCGATCACGGTTTGTCGTTGTATCCTTGGAAAACAATGACCCACGTAACCTCGAAGCATAGTCGGAGGTGGGATAAATTTGTGTTAAGGAAATTGTAATACGCAGCCTCTACAACTCTTTCTTCCACTCGAAGTCGGAGTCTACACTCAGAGTTGGGAGTGAGGAGACTACACTTAGAGTTAGGAGTTGGGAGACTACACTCGGGAATCGAGACCTCAACTCAGACTCTGTAGTCGGGAGTCTGCACTCAAAAGTCGGGAGTCTGCAACTCAGACTTTGCAGTCGAGAGTCGAGACTCTGCACTCGGGAATCTACAGTCGGGAGTTTACACTGAGACTCTACACTTGGGAGTCTGCACTCTGGCATATAAGGAAGCTTAGGGGGCGTTTGGTTTGCATTTTCCAGTCTGTTTCCCATTTTTATTTTCTGTAGAAAATGCGGTTTTCTGGAAAACATGTTTGGTTTGCATTTTCTAGCTTTGTTTTCTAGAAAAAAACATAGCGTTTTTTGGAAAACTGGAGAATGAAAAAAAGTCATTTTCCAGAAAACTAGAAAATGCGATTTTCTGGAAAATGAAAATGGAAAATGACACAAACCAAACGCCCCCTTAATTTTTCTAGCCAACTCAGTTATTTCAGGTAGTCCTTACCTGCTTGACAGCTTGAAATTATCAGTTCAGGTCACTCAATAGATAAGTTTGATTTAATTTGTAATTTTGATTTGAACTACTTCTCTTATATCTCCGACAAGATTGTCCAACAAGTACCAATTATGATGATGTTACACTCTTTAGTAAAAAGGAAGAGAGATACACCATACTACTTTTTCGCTCCCTATATAATGATAACGGTGACAATAATAAAGGGAAAGATTACTAGATTATTGTTTTTACTCATTTGTTATTTCTTCCTTTGACTTTACTGCGAGATCTGACTTTGAGTGTTAGAGGAGTCTTGCCAAGGCTCGACTTAACTTCCCTTTTAACTCCTTTTCTAGCCTTTTCAATCGTTGAGAGCCTCACCTAAGTCCTTGAGTTTCTTGACGAAGTAACCGTCGACTCAACAATTGCTGATCCAACAGAAGTTGACCTGCAACAGTTGGCCCGACAACTATGGATCTAACAAAAGTTGACCTACTAACAACCAATCCGACAAGAGCCAACTTAACGCACATCTGATCTTCCAAATGAGCTCTACTACGAACATTTCAAGAAATCTAGCCAACCCATAATCGTAAACTAGACCTAGGATCTACTAGATGTTGTAACTCAACATATAGAGAGGATGTGAATTGATGAAACAATAGATGCTCCAACCCAATTTGAAGGGAGGAGGTGAATTTGTTGGTACAGTTTGCACTAACGGACAAACTCAAGTTTTAATGAATGAAAAATAGGTTAAAGTTAGGATTATGGTTATCTAACCTTATTACCAAGTGTGCAGGATTAAAAAGCATAGAACCTGACACCAGGCCGAAGTCCAGGGTGGTGGAGTCTTGGCAAAAGTCCAAGGTGACGGAGTTTTGGTAAAAAGTCCAGTTGAGTCCGAGGGATGAATACTAGTCGAAGACTAGGGTGGTTGAGTCCTGGAAAAAGTCCAAGTTGATGGAGACTTGGCAAAAGTCCTAGTGGCTTAAAGAGCTGAGTAAATGTATATAAGGTAAGTGAAGTAAGGCACTAGATGAGCAAATTCCGATGAGGATGAGTCCTAGTTGGGACTTTAGGTATGGATCAACTTAGAACCATTTCGGATCTCTAAGTTGAGGCTTCTGACTAGATCCTGGTCTTGGAAAGACAGGATCTATTTAATACTCATATCATTTAGTCCATATTGTATGTTTACTAACCTTGTTTTGCAGGGTATACTTATTTTTTAGACTAACATGATTTTATAGGGGTTTTTTCTGTAAAAGTTTTCTTGGATGAACAGTGCCCGAGGTGTCTCAGTTTGGATCAGAGGCGCTTTAGGTGGTTAAGGGAGGCTCTGTTAGTCTGCTCTGAAGATGAGAATTCAATTTGGATCCGAGACGCCTCAGTTTGGATCCGAGATGCCTCAGTTGGGAACTGAGGTACCTCACTTGGTATCTGAGGCGCCTTCCAAAGGATAAGTAGCGGGAGCAGTAGCTTCAGATCAGGATCAAATTTGTCTAATCTGAGGCGCCACATTTGGGAACTGAGGTGCCTCAGATACCCTTTATAAGGGTGTCTTGCTGAGAGCTCAAGACAAGTATTCACTCTACATCTTTCAAGCTTACGCGCTCATCCTGCTACTTCCTCTTCATCCTGCTGTGGCCCCGCTTCAACACCACTATGCTTGACCGTTGCTGGAAGATCAATGACAACACACGAGCCAACTGAAATTCTACATCTGTGTTGAGTAACGCTATTATTTACTTGTACTTAAATTATATCAAGTAGGAAGTACAGAGTTGTTACACTTCCTGTTTATCTTTTATACTTGATCACTCTATCAAGAGTTTACCGGTAGAGGGCATTAGTGGATTGCCCGTTGAAAAGGTCTAAGGGACCTGAGCCTTACAGTAAGAGTCGTCGAAGGCTCCGAAGCAAATAAAACCGACTTGTGTTCTTGTATTGCTTTTTCATTATTTTCTGCTGTGCACATGAGCTTTCTTTAATTTGAAAAAGTGAAATATTTTTAAAGACACATGATTCACCCCCTCCCCTCTCATGTGCAACGGTCCTACAGAATTGATAACACACTTTAATTCAAAATTCTCACACACAATTATAAGTATCCCGGGATAGTTTTGATGTAGTCAACCGAGTCAAGTTAGGTCATGTTAGATTTTGATACCTTGTGTCTAAGTGTACAGGAACTTAGGAGTATAAGAATTTGTGTGGAAGATGTAGCAAGTGAGAAGGATGGCATAGGAAAGGACCCAATGGGCTTGGTGCATCTGAGGGACGAAAAGACTGCAGAAGAGTACACCGGTGGATGAGAACGACGTGTGCGACGTCCGAGGGACAAGAAGCTGGTGAAAAAACTGTTCGAGGAGGAGGTCGAAGTTGGGTTTGGGTGAGTTCTATTCTGGACAACTAGAGAATCACCAAAAGCGCCATAGAGCTAGTCAACCAGATGTTGACCAAGAACTAGGTGCGCAAGATTATTTCAGGCACCCGGACTCTAGGACCCCAAGGCTATCCCGGGCGCCCGAGAGGGTTGCCTTATCAACTATTCAATCATTACGAAGTGGATTAAGTTTTGACCATGACTCAGACGCCCCTATTGAACACAAGTGTCCAAGATGTGCCACGTCAGTAATGGATTAGTCTATCCAGGGGCTATAAATAGACCCTTGAGCTCAAAAAGAAACATAACACACTTGTACTCGAATTCTAATTTTGTTCTCTTCTTGTCTATGCTCTCAAACGACTATAAGAGGCTTCCCCACCTAATTTGAAGAAGATTCTATTAGTGAAGCTTTTACTACCTTGGATTAGCTACCACCTAGGTTGCAAACCAAGTAAATAGTCGTCTCTTTCCTTTTATGTTTATTATTTGTTTTCTAACAGTGTGGCATTGGTAAGCATGAAAGCAAAAGAGTGAGTTTATTTTTTTTAGGGCTATTCACCCCCTCTAACTTGCTCGACGTGATCCTATAATTGGTATCAGAGTCAAATCACTTTATAAGGACAAACCACCAACTAAAGCAACAAACAAATGGTTGGAACAAGCATTCACTTGTCAAAGTTTGAGGGGGGAGTTTGTGCTGGTGTCGGAAGCACCAAAGTCAAACTTGTGTTTTGATAATGACAAAGGGTTCAAAAGTTAAGGTTTTATTGTGATCTAACAATGCTACTCAAGTGTGCAGGAAAAGTCCTAGGTACACTAGGAACGAAGTCCTGGTTCTAAGAATTGGGCAATAAGTCCTGGCCGCAGGCTGGCACCTAAGTCCTGACGTAATGTTGGGCAATAAGTCCTGGTCATGGACTGGGCATCGAAAACCTAGTGAGTGAAGCCAGACAATAAGTCCTGGTCGTGGACTGGGCACCGAAGACCTGGTGAGTGAAGCGGGCAATAAGTCCTGGTCGCAGACTAGGCACGAAGACCTGATCCGGGGGATTAGAGAAAAGTCCAATCGGAGGAGCCGGTTGACAAAAAGGTAAACTCTCTTGAGAGGAGTAGGTGAGGACGCGTTCCCCGTAGGAGGGAACACTAGGCGTCGGTTCAACCTAGGGTTCCATTTCGGAAGCCAAAAGTCAGAACCAAGACAACTCAGGCTGTTAAACTATGCTTAACTTATATCATGTATATGTTATTTGTGTTTTAGAACTAACCCTAGATGCAGAAACAAATGGATGGAAGTTTCTGCTCCCAAGCGCCTGAATGAGGTCAGGCGTCTGTGTTGATACAGGCGCCCCAGACAAGGGTGTTTCCAGGCACAATCGAAGCAAGCCTTGAGAACAGCATATGAGGCGCCTGTGTTCATACAGGCGCCCCAGTCATCTCAGGCGCCTCTGTTGAAGGGATAAGTGCTGGCCAAGTTTGCGGATTGAGTTTCACGCAGAATGGGCCACGTGTCAGGCGCCCCTTTCAACACAGGCGCCCCAGCGACTAGTATATAAAGAGGTTCACCCCCTTGGCTTCAAACACAACTTCTTTCTACGAATTCTTTCAAGCACTCTGCTCCAAACGCTCCGTGCTCAAGACTCAAGCGTCAACAATGACCCACGGCTCCGACTTTCAATTTTCTACGGTCGTCGGTATAACTTTTTTTTATTAAGTGTTGTATTTCAATTCTATATTTGAACTTCAAATTGTAATAATTTTACACATTATAGAATTGCTCATCGTAAACAGTCAAGGACCATGGGCCTTGGAGTAGAAGACGACTATGACTCCGAACCAAGTAAAAATAAACGTGTTAGCATTGATTTGTTTTTTCACTACGCAAATTACTCTAAGCTTTTCGAAAATTTATCGATCGATATTCACACCCCCCCCCCCTCTATCAATTCTAACCAATCCCACAGTTTGTGCTTCAAAAGTGCAAAATGAAGATATATTTCAAAACCGACTTCAATATTGTACTAACAAATAAATATGATTTTGAAGCACTTAAGGATTACAATGGAGAAGTAAAAGTGGAGAATCAATGGAGGAAAAAGGAGCAGGCTGACTTCGTGGCCAACGATAAAGTTGTGGGATCATTGTGGGGGGGGGGGGGGGTGAATAGCGATTATTTAAAATTTTTCGAAAACAGAGAGAATACGCAGCGGAAAAAGAACAATGCTAACATTGTTTCTTTTTACTTGGTTCGGAGTCTGTAATGGCTCCTACTCCAAGGCCCACGATCCTTGGCCGTTTTCAATGGGCAATTATATATTTCAAATATGATATACAAATGAGAATATTCAAATACAGAATTAATTAAAACAAAAACACAATTATACCGACGACACTGATGAATTGGCAAAGAGTCTTGAACAACGTGTGATCGATCTTGATCGTTGTCGGCGCGGGAAACTCGAGCACGGAAGAATGACGGAGTGTGTTTGAGTGCTTAAGTTGGAAAATAGTTGTTCTGAGTTGTTGTCGAAGCAAGGGGGTGAAGCCCCTTATCTAGGTGGTTCTCGGGCGCCTCAAGGCTCTTGGGCGCCTGCCATGTAGACCGAATTTGGCGCGTGCTTATCCACAGACTTGGCCAAACTTTATCTCTTGGTCTTGGGCGCCTGGGACTGCTGAGGCACCTGATGGCTCACAGGCGCTTGAGAAGCTGACGAGGCGAACCTGCCAGCTCAGCTTCTCCATCCGATGGAAAACCCCATTTGGGCGCCTGATACCTATCAGGCGCTTGGGTTCTCGGGCGCCTGAACCCTTTCAAGTGCTTGGGATGCAGCAGCTGATACCTCTCAGACCTGTAACCAGGGTTAGTCTAAGAACAATATAATATTAAAAATAAATACATGGATAACAGTCGGAGTTGTCTTGGTTCTGACTTTGGATTTCAAAATGAAATCCTAAGTCGAACCGACGCCTACTGTTCCCTCTTCCGGGGAGCACGTCCTCACCTACTCCTCTCAGGAGAAGTTACCTTTTGCCAACCAGCTCCTCCGGTTGGACTTTTGCTCGACCTCCAAGACTGCCAAATCTCGAGACGTCCGAACCTCGACCCGTCTCTACTTCTGTCCTCAATCCTCGCTCGGCTAAGAATCCTACCCGATCTTCCGGATCAGGACTTCGGTGCCCAGTCCATGACCAAGACTTCTTGCCCAACCCTCGGTCAGGTCTTCAGTGCCCAGTCCTCAACCAGGACTTCTTGCTCAACCCTGCAGGTCAAGACTTCGTACCTAGGTAAACTAGGACTTTCCTGCACACTTGGTAAATACATTATATCACAATATAAACTTAACTTTGAACCCTTTGCCATTATCAAAACTAGGTTCGATTTGGTACTTTCGGCACCAACAAAAATAGAATTTCATCTATTGAGTGTCTTGCCACCATAAGAAGTGAACCGGATTAGAACCTACAACTCTACCAAGGAGCTTTGGGAAAAGTTCCTAGAGCTCCATGGAAGAACATCGGAAGCTAAGCTAGCAAAATGACATCTGCTCTGGAATCAACTCAGTAACCTTCGAATGGAAGAATGAGAAACGGTGACCCGACTACACGAGAGAATCAAGGAACTCATAATCGGACTCACCAACCTTGGAGAATTAATTTCAAATCATGATACAGTCAGATACGCCCTGAACTCATTCCTAAGGATGCAGGAATGATCTTCGATTGTAGACTCATACTACATTTCAAAAGACCTAGAAGTAAGTACTCTAGAAGAGTTAATTTCTACATTTAAATTTCACGAATCTAGATGTGCAGAACTGAGAAAAGAAAGTCCAAGTAAGAACCTAGTGTTCAAGGCCCAAAAAGACAAATTTGATTCAGATACAATAATTGACAAAGACAAAAAAGCGTACATGGTAAGAAGTTCAACAAGTTATTTAAATCTAATAATTTTAATGAGTCACAGGCGAAGAAGCTACTTTGAAGAAAAAGGAAGGTTCGGTATTACAACTATCAAGAAGAAGGATACATTAAGGATAACTGTCCAAGATTGAAGAATAAAGGAAAGGAGAAGAAACCTAGTCGAAGCAAACAAAAGATCCTAAAGGTGACTTGGAGTGAATCAACTTCCTTGGAATCCAAACTTGAAGAATCGAGAGCATCGATGTAAGGGGAGCCTCATATGTCAAATCTGAAATGATAAGTGAGGTATGCAACCACCGTCCTGAACAACATTATGATGCTATATCCTGATGTTAAGTAGATTACTATGCAAATTATGAACCAAATATATAAATTTGAAAAAGGATAACACTGAGTTAAAATTAAATTTAGCTAATGCATGTTTATTAAAATTATATGACAAATTATAAACCGAAATGGGAAATTACAAGAGACAATAGAACTGTTAGAAAAGAAATTTTCATACTCAAATAATTTTTAAAATTCGAATTCTAAAAATTTCATGGAGGATTAAAATGATATTTTAGGAATTATAGGGGTTAAATCATAAAAAGTGCTAAGCAATTATATTCCACCTAAATATTTGATAAATTTGGTAGGTAAAAATTTATTTTGGATTCCCAAATCTATCTTGAATTGTTAAAATATTCTTCTATGCATGCGAAAAATTAATTTATTTATTTTTTGTCATTTTGATTTTTTTTTAAATTTCTTTGTGAACTAAATTTATTTTTAAATTTTTTTTTGTGATAGAAATCACTCATATCTATCCACAACAAAGTTTTAGAATTTTTTAACCAATGAATAAATTTTTATGAATTTTTTATCAATAGTTAAAATTTTAATTTTAAAAATATTTTCAAGATGAATTTTGAAGAACAAAATTTTTGGAGGTTAGCCATTATATTCTAACTTTTCTAAAAAATTATTAAGACTTTTTAAGTCAAAATTTAATTTTTAAGTATTTATTTTCTAAATTTCATGCGTCTATTAAGAATTTTTGTTTAAATCAATCAAAAAGTATTTTATTTTGAAAATTTTTGTGTCATTAGATATGATATTTTGACATGTTTTCAAATTTTTTTAAGAAATGTCGGATAAAAGTTCAATATTTTATGATTTTCAATCTAAAATTGAGTTTTTAAATTTAAAATATCTTAAAAATAAATTTATGATGAAATAAATTTTTCAGTGATTTTTGCTTGAATTTTACATACTTAGAAAAATAGCAACTTCACGTGTGACGACCTAGTCATGGACAGCCCCAAGCCCGGATAAAGGAGGAGGGTTGCGTTAGATTGTCAGTCAGTGTGAAAAACTATGAAAAATACTCAATGAATGGATCATTTACACTATTATGCTAATGCTAGGATGTCCCTCGAAAGGAATGCATTGCAGAGTCCGACTATAACGTCTTGGCAAAGACTGCTACGTACATTTCTAGAACTCAGGTGTAGTGCTAAATATGCAAGGGTTCATGTTACAGGGTCCGACTGTAACGTCTAGGTAAGGACCACTAAATCTCCTTGAGAACTTGGGCGTAGTGTTAAATAGGCAAGAGTTCTCACACTATAGGTGGGATAAGAATAAACATTATAAGAAAAGTAACAGTCTAAGATTTGGAACATGAAATTTAGGAACTCTCATTAGTAAAACAATGGATGTAGTAGATATGATGATTAGGAGAAAAATTAATATTTTGTGTGTGTAAGAGACAAAATGGGTAGGCGAGAAGACAAAAATGATAGAGAACTCAGGTTTTAAGTTATGGTACACAAGAAAGAGTAAAACAAGAAATGGAGTAGGTATTTTTGTAGATAGTTCTTTAAAAGATGAAGTTGTTGGAGTAGTTAGAAAGGATGATAGAATTATAGCTCTCGAGATAGTAGTGGCGAAAGAAGCTATGAATATAATTACCATATATGCACCTTAAGTAGGATTAGATGGAAAAACTAAATCAAGATTTTGGGGTGATTTAGATGAGGTATTACAAAATATTCTGTCAAATAAAATGATTTTAATAGGAGGTGATCTAAATGGGCATGTCAGAGTGAAAAATGAAAAATATGAGAGGGTACATGAGGGTTATGAGTTTGGAACAAGAAATGAAGAAGGAAAAAATTGTATTGAATTTTGCAATAGCATATGACCTTATACTAGCTAATACATTTTTTAAGAAAAAAGAAGAACACTTGGTCACATTCAAAAATGGAAATAATAAATCACAAATTGACTTTTTTATGGTTAGGAAGAGAGATAGGAAGATTTGTAAAGATTGTAAGGTCATCCCTAGAGAAAGCTTAACTACTCAACATAGATTAGTAGTGTTGGGTATACGCCTTAAACATAGTATCAATAGAGAAAAAATATACACGATTGTTAAAATTAAGTGGTGAAAGTTAAAGGATGGAAAGTAAAACATATTGAAGGAGAAGGTAGTAATACAAGCATTAGATAAAATATACAGTGATTCTAATACAACATGAGATAAGATGATATCAAAGTTGAAAATAGTAACTAAGGGTGTACTCGGTTACTCAAAGGGGCATGCACCACCAAGTAAGGAATCATGGTGGTGGAATGGGAATGTACAAGAGAAAGTGAAGGAAAAATGAATAACCTATAAAGAATTATATATTTGTAAGAATGAGGAAAACTTAATAAAATATACAATAGCCAAGAAAGAGGCTAAGAAAGCGGTAAATGCAACAAAAAAATAAAACTTTTGAACAATTATATCAAAACTCGGATACAAAAAAAAGGGAAAGAGATATTTATAAAATAGCTGGAGAGAGGAAAATAAGATTCCTTAACCAAATAAGATGTATTAAAGATGAATGCAATAGAGTACTAGTAAATGATAGCGAAATAAAAGAGTGGTGGAGGATGTTCTTTCATCAACTTTTAATGAAGGTTTAGGGCATCAACTTAACTTAGGCAATTTAAGTAATTCAAATGCATATAGAAATTTTAATTTTCATCATAGAATTCAAACTTCAGAAGTGGAACAAGCTTTGAAAGGGATGCAAAATGTAAAAACCGTGGGACCAAATGATATCCCAATAGAGGTATGGAAGTGCTTAGGGAGACAAGGTATTGAATGACTTACAAAATTATTTAATATGATATTGAAAATAAAAAAATATCTAATTAATGGAGGGTAAGTACTCTAGTTCCCCTATATAAGAACAAAGGAGACATACAAAATTGTGCAAACTATAAGGGTATTAATCTAACGAGTCATACCATGAAACTTTGAGAAAGAGTAATAAAAAATAGATTAAGGAGACCACGATGACCGAAAATCAATTTGGGTTAATGCCTGGAAGGTCGACAATAGAAGTTATACATCTTCTTAGACAATTAATTAAAAAGTATCAGGAGTAAAAGAAAGATCTACACATGGTATTCATTGATTTAGAAAAAGCTTATAATAGGGTCCCAAGAGAAATTATATGGAGAATTCTAGAAAAAAGTGGTATTAGCGTAATATATATTAAAATAATTAAGGATATGTACCAAGATGTAATGACCAGAGTAAAGACTTCAGGTGAATTAAATGAAGCATTTCCAATAAGGATAGGGTTACATCAAGGATCAGCTCTAAGTCTCTATCTTTATACATTAATCATGGACGAACTCACTGGACACATTCAAGATACTGTATCATGTTGCATGTTGTTTGCAGATAATATTATTTTGATAAACAAGACACATGAAAGAGTAAATGCTAAACTAGAATCTTGGCAGGAAACACTAGAAGTGAAAGGTTTTAGGCTTAGTAGAGTAAAGACAAAATATATGGAATTTAAGTTTAGCAATATTAGACGTAATGAGATAATTGTTAAGATAGGAGATGACGAGTTATGTAAAATTGAGAGGTTTAAGTATTTAGGATCATTTTTATATAGTGATGAAGGGATTGAGAGAGATATTTTACATAGCATACAAGCAGGATGGTTGAAATGGAGATTAACATCGGGTGTTTTATGTGATCGTAAAGTACCTCTAAAACTTAAAGGAAAGTTCTATAAAACAACAGTTAGACTTACTATGTTATATGGTGTTGAATGTTGGGCTATGACTCGGGCACATGAGCAAAAGATGAAAGTTGCAGAGATGAGGATGTTAAGATGGATGTGTGGACATATAAGGATAGACAGAATAAGGAATGAGAGCATTAAAGTGAGAGTTGAAGTTGCATCTATTGAGAAAAACTTTGAGAGACATGTTTGAGATGGTACGGACATATACTTAGATGATCAAGAAATGCTCCTCTTAGACAATGTGAAATAATGATAAATACGCACATTAAACGAGGGAGAGGAAGATCAAAAAAGACATGGTTGGCAACAATAAAATAAGATAAATTTTATTTAAATATATATGATGATATAATAGGGGACAGCCCAATGGTGTAGAAGAATTCATACAGCCAACCCCACCTAGTGGGATAAGGTTTGGTTGTTATTGTTGTTGTTATAGAAAAATAACAACTAATTTTGTAAAAAAAACTATTTTTGTTTATTTTTCCAAAAAAATTTAGATAGATTTTTTAAGAGTTTTTTTTAAAGCAAGTCTTTTTATTTTTTTAATGAAAAGAAACATTTTAAAAGGATTTTTAAACTTCATTCTTATAACTAAAGATTTTTTTTTTCCTTTAATCATTTTTTGATGTGATTAAAGAGGGAAAATGTGAATTAAGTTAAGAGGAGGGTTTTAATTACAATATTTTGTTTCTCAATTATAGAAATTATCATTGTTTGTTTTTAATTTCTTATTTGTATTTTCCTAACTTAACTCGGGTTGATGCACATCAAAAAGTGAGAGATTGTAAGTACCCTAGGCAGGGGCGGATTTACATGGGGACCCCGGAGAGCCACGACCCCCCCCCCCCCCAATTTTTAATAATATTATTTTTATATAGAAATTTTTATTTTTTTTAGTATAGCAATTTTTATTTTCTTAGTATATATATAATTTGACTCCTTTACAAGTTTATATTTGTAGTGGGTTTAATGGTAAGTCTAATTTTTGTTTTAGCATACATCTAGGGTTCAAATCCCTTGGATGATTAAATTTAAAAAAATATTTTTTTTATTTTTCAAATTTTAATTCAATATACATTATCTTTGAAAGATTAGAGAAGATATTATTATAATAATTATTTTCTTGATTATTATTATAATAATTATTTACGTTGGCCCCCTCGAACTTATAATCCTAGATCCGCCACTGACCCTAGGATAGTTTTGATGTGGTCAACTGAGTCAAGTTAGGTCATGATAGGTTTTAATGCCTTGTGTCTAAGTGTACAGGAATATAGAAGCACAAGAAGTCGAGCGAAAGATGCAACGAACGAGAAGGATGACACGAGAAAGGATCTGACAAGCTTGGTGCATCCGAGGGATGAAAGGACTGTGGAAGAACACACCGGTGGATGACAAGGGCATGCGCGACGTCTGACGGATGAGAAGTCAGGGAGGAAATCGTTCGAGGAAGAGGTTGGAGTTGGGTTTGGGTGAACACAACTCCGGACAACCGGAGAATCACCTAAAGCACCAGAGAACTGGTCAACCAGATGTTGACTAGGAACTAGGCGCCCGGGACTATTTCGGGTGCCCGGACTCCAGACGCCCAGGACTGTCCCGAGAGCCCGAGAGGGTTGTCTTATCAACTATTTAACTGTCGCGAAGTGGATCAAGTTTTGATGACTCAGGCACCCCCATTGAACATAGACGCCCGGGATGTGCCACGTCAGCAACGAATAAGTTTATCCATGACCTATAAATAGACCTCTTGAACTCTAAAGAAACACAACACACTTGTACTTGAATTCTAATTCTATTCTCTTCTTATCTGGGCTCTCAAACAACTATAAGAGGCTTCTCTGCCTAATTTGAAAGGGATTCTATTAGTGGAGCTTTTACTGTCATGATAGCAACCACCTAGGTTACAAACCAAGTAAATAGTCGCCTCTTTCCTTTTATGTTTATTATTTATTTTCTAACAATGTATCTTTGCTAAGCATGAAAGAAAAAGAGAGTTTAATTTTTCGGGGCTATTCACCCCTTTCTAGCCAGCCCGACACGATCCCACAATAAACATTAGTTGCACATATCTATGTTGGCGTTACAAACATTAATCAATCGAAGGCGTTACTAACCTTCGTTGCCATTGATGAATCGTTTTGAACGTTGACGTTACCTCGTCTTGAATGCCATTGATGAAGGAATCGGAAACCGTCTTCTTCTTCTCCCTATAAAAGGGCGTCCAATTGCAATCCATGGGAAGGATACGAGTGAAAAGGAATCGGAGCTTCGAATTGTTGGGTTTTGGTTTGTGGCTTAGTGAAGACGGTCCGGTGACGTCCTCGTGACAGCAAGCAGCAGGAGTAGAGGAAGAAGAACATCAAAAATCACTGTAAGTCTTAATTTTTGCAAATCGAATTCATGCTTAGACACCGACAATGGTATCAGAGCAGTTGTAAAAGCATGAAAAATCATTTTTTTACCTTTGCGATGAACACCTCCTACTGATGATCGCTTGAAATCGCCACTGATCTATCGGCGTTTTTCTTCCCCTGGCCGACGATCGCACCACGCGCGGAAGGCACTCCGTCGCCGTCGGATGGATGAATCGATGGAGGCAGCCGGTGTTGGTGATGGTGAAAAAATCGGCTGAGGGAAGAAGAAGAGGCGGTTTTGGCGTTGAGGCGGCGGCTGCGGGATTAGGTTTCGGTTTTAAAAGGAAAGTTGATTTTAATTAAAAAAACCGAAACCTGTTCCACTATAAAAAAAAAAAAAACCGCTACTGCCAAGGGAGGATCGAACCATAGACCTCCCCTTGAAAGCAGAGAGCTTTAACCAATAGCTCTATTCAGTTATTCGTTTAGATTTGGTTCAACTTATTTAAATTAGATTTTAGTTTAGTTTAAAAAGGATTAAGTTGGTGAAATCGGTTTTGATTAAATCATTAGTTGATTTAACCAAACCGTTTTGATCAAATAATCTGAACTAAACAGACTAGTTTGATCGTTATGTTGAATCTCAAATTTAAATAGGCTTAATTGTAGCTACAAACAAAAGGAAAATTATATGCCTTTATCTATTTGTATTGTGAATTGAATTGAACCAGTTTTATTACTGGTTTGTCGATTTTGTACTGACATTGTGTATTTCAATTCCAGATGCCGAGATTTATTACCACAATGACTTGTCGAGATGTGCGACGGAATCATTTGAGGGAACAGATAGAGGAGATTGACTTCCTCCCACACCTAGGCATCCAAGGGCATATAGGAAGGCTTGAACGTCTATTTTGGAAACTCGAACAGGAAGAGTTTCCAGTTCTAGATAACTACCGGATCGGGGCATTGATTAATTCATTGCCGAGGCGTGCTGAAGTAGCTGCAAGAGGTATTTGGGGATGCTACGAAGGACGTATCTCTTATACCGAGTTGCGTAGAGAACTACTTCGCCAGAATTTTTCAAAAGAGGATCTGGAAGATTCTGAGGACGATCTGGAAGAGGATCTGGAAAATTCTGAGGACGACCTGGAAGAGGATCTGGAAGATTCTGAGGACGATCTGGAAGAGGATCCTGAAGAATTTGAAGAGGATCCAGAGATAGATCTGATTGAAGAATTCCAAGGGGATCCTGAGGAAATCGAGTGGGATCCAATTGAAGATTCTGAGGAGGACCCAGAGGAAGATCCCGAAATGTTCGAGGACGATCCTGAAATGTTCGAGGACGATCCTGAAATGTTCGAGGACGATCCCGAAATGCCTGGGGAAAACCCTGAAATATTTGAGGAAGACCTCGATATTGAAATGATCGAGGAAGATCCTGAAATATTTGAGGAAGAACCGATAGAATCTGTGGAAGATCCCGAGCCTGATCAGATTGGCCGATTAGAGATGAACGAGAGAGTGATAGCCACTGCCATAATATTTTTTATTATGGGAATGATGTCAACTTATCTAGTTCGTTGAATTCTGTTTGTTTGTATCAACTTATTAAACCTATTAAATAAAGTTATGTTATGTGTTAACTGACTTGTCAATGATTAGTTCATTTATATGATTAGTTCATATTTAAGATAAATGATTAGTTCATTTAATGGGATGTATGTAATATAATTGATCAATGTTAATTAGATTGGATGATGCGAATGATGAGTGAAAACGTAGTTATCACTTGATTTCGTAATCCAAGTCAAGTTTACATTGAGTCAATCAAAAATTATGTACACATGATATACACTGAATTAATGAATAATATGTTTATTTATGATAGATCATGGCAACCAAGAACATCATAGCTGAACTGAACAAGGGGGAAAAATTGTATGGGGACAACTATAAAATATGACATCTCAAGATACAATATGTTCTTGAGGAACAAGAAGTTCTGGAGGCTGTAAATCATTTCATGGTTGAACCTGCTGTTGGTTCGACTGCACAGTACAGATTGGATCTTGATGCCTATAGGGCATGGAAGAAAAAGGACTCCACTGCAAAGGAGATATTGATTAGTTCAATAGTAGATGACCTGGTATTTGAGTATGAGCCACTACCATCAGCTCATGCTGTCTGGGTTGCCCTGAAAGAGAGATACAATGGAGTTAGTTTGAGCAAGCTTCGTCAACTGACAATCAAGTTTGACAGTTGTAAAAAGCGCCCGAATGTAACGATGACCCAACATTTGAGAGAAATGGGTAATATGATTCGGGAGCTTAAGACTGCTGGTCATGAGTTGACCGACGAACAACAAGTTCAAGCAGTTATTCGTTCCCTTCCTGATTCTTGGGAAACAATGAAGCAGAACCTTACTCACAGTGAGAGTATCAGGACTTTCATTGATGTCTCATGCCATATTGAACTGGAGGCGGAGAGAGTAGAATCCGCAAGGATTTCTGAGCAAGCTTTTGTAGCTGAAGGTTCTGGATCCAAGAATAAGAAAAAATGGTTTAAGAAAGGAAAGGGAAAGGGAAAAGAAGCTGGTGCTACTACTGTGCAAGACCCAATCAAGAAGAAAGGAAAGAAGAATGGAAAGAAACCTAAAGGCAAGCTAACTTGCTACAACTGTGGCAAGAAGGGCCATTTTGCTCGGGAGTGTACTGAGCCGAAAAAGGTAAATACATGTTTGTCTTCTTTTCATGAGCTTTATGTTGCTAGTTCGGTGTTGTTAGCTGATTCTTATCCTTTATGGATTATAGATTCAGGAGCAACGAACCATGTAGCTCGTGATCGAGCTACATACGTGGAGTACCGTCGTGTACCAGCTGGCAATAAGTGGATTTATGTGGGAAACAATGCAAGAATTGAAGTCAAAGGAATTGGCACTTGCAAACTCAACCTTCGTGGTGGGCGTACATTGTTTCTGCATGATGTCCTGTATGCTCCTGAGATTCGACGGAATTTGGTTTCTGTAAATTGTCTTCTTGAATTGGGTTATTGTATGAATTTTTACAGTCGTCGTGTAGAACTTAAAATTGACTCTGTGTTAATTGGATATGGTTTTATATCAAACGGTTTCATGGTTCTTGATGTAGAACCAGATGTTAATTGTGGAAATAATGGTTGTTTTTCAAACATTGCTCTTACTAGTGATGCTGATGTTAATGATGAAGTTTGGTATGCTACATTGGGACATATAGGACAAGAAAGAATGAATAGATTAGCAAGAGAGGGTCTGCTCGGCACTCGTGCTAAAGTTGACTTGTCTATATGTGAGCACTGTCTTGCTGGAAAAGCAACTAGGAAACTGTTTGGTAAGGCTATTAGGGCTGATTCAACATTGCAATTGATTCATTCGGATATTTGTGGTCCGATGAACGTGAAGGCTAGAAATGGTAGTTCATATTTCATTACATTTATTGATGATTTCACGCGTTTTGGTCATGTGTATTTGATTTCTCATAAATCTGAAGCATTAGATTGCTTTAATCGTTATTTGAACGAAGTTGAAAATCAATTGGAACGTAAGGTTAAAACCTTACGCACTGACCGTGGAGGTGAATACTTGTCTGATCAGTTCAAGACAATATGTAATGAGAAAGGGATTATTAGACAGTTAACTATCCCTGGAACTCCACAGCAAAATGGAGTTGCTGAAAGAAGAAATCGAACTCTTCTTGAAATGGTTAGGTCGATGATGGCTCAAGCTAATTTGCCTATTTCCTATTGGGGAGATGCATTATTAGCTGCAACCTATATACTTAACCGGGTGCCTTCTAAATCTGTTCCATCTACTCCATATGAACTTTGGACAGACAGAAAACCAGATTTGAGTAATCTGAGACCATGGGGGTCAGCTGCTTACATTCATGATAAGACTCACAAATATGGAAAATTAGGACCCAGAGGTAAGAAGTGTATCTTTGTAAGATATTCTGATACTTCTAAGGGTTATGTTTTTATTGGTGAGCAACAAGATGGAACCATCTCTGAAATTGAGTCAAGAGATGCTACTTTTCTCGAAACTGAGTTCCCAACAAGAGATGAAGTTGATAAATCAACTCCTCTATTTGCAATAGAGGAGGAGGATACTGTTCCTCCATTAACAAATCAGGAATCTCAGGGAATGCCTGAATCTAGTCAACCTAGTGGGTGTGAATTGTCTATAAGTGAATTAGTTTTTCAACAGTCAAACCTGCGAAGAAGTAATCGTAAGATTATTCCTCGGAGAAGGTTTGACATTGAAAATGAGGCATTAATGATTCTCCCAGTTAACGATGAAGAACCTCGAACGGTTGAGGAAGCATTGAGATGCTCAGTTAGAGAAAAATGGAGAATTGCAATGGATGAAGAAATGGAGTCTATGAGAAAGAATCAGGTTTGGGATTTAGTCGATCTTCCTCCAGGCCGAAGGGCTATTGGGAATAAATGGATTCTCAAAATCAAGAGGAAGACAGATGGATCGATTAATAAATACAAAGCTCGTCTGGTTGCAAAAGGATATACCCAAATGGAGGGTATTGATTTTGAAGAGACATTTTCCCCTGTTGTGAAGTTTGTGTCAATACGTGTCATTTTAGCTATAGTAGCACATTATGACTTGGAATTACATCAGATGGATGTAAAAACGACTTTCCTTAATGGTAATCTTGACGAGGAAATCTATATGGTACAACCAGAAGGTTATATTGCTGATGGCCAAGAGGAAAAAGTATGTAGACTTAAAAAGTCTATATATGGGCTAAAGCAAGCGTCGAGACAATGGAACATAAAATTCAATGAAGTCATTTTATCTTATGGTTTCGAAATGATCAATGAGGATCATTGTGTTTACCTGAGAAAGGATAAAGGAAAGTTGGTCATTTTATCATTATATGTTGATGATATGCTGATAGCTGGAAATGACTTAAAAGTTGTGATTGAGGTCAAGTCTTGGCTTTCATCACAATTTGACATAATTGACATGGGAGAAGCTGAGTATATCTTAGGAGTACGGATCATTCGTGATCGATCAAAAAGACTTTTGGGTTTGTCCCAAGAAGCTTATATTACTAAGATATTACAACACTTTAATATGTTTGATTGCAACGTTGAACAAACACCTACAGCGAAAGGTGTTGTTTTGAGCAAAAGTATGTCTCCCAAGACTCCTGAAGAGATAGCCGAGATGAAGAAAAGACCATATGCTAGTGCCATTGGTAGTTTGATGTACACTATGTTGTGTACTCGCCCTGATATAAGCTATGCTGTTGGCTTAGTTAGTCGTTTCCAGTCAAACCCAGGATCGAGACACTGGAAAGCGGTAAAAAGGATATTCAGATATCTCAAAGGAACGACAGATTATTGTCTCTGCTTCCAAGGATCAAAATTGAGCTTGAAGGGCTACGCAGATGCAGATTGGGCAGGGGACCTTGACGACAGAAAATCCACATCTGGCTATATTTTTTTGCTGAATGGAGGTGTCATTTCTTGGAACAGCAAGAAACAGGCTTGTGTAGCACTGTCGACAATGGAGGCTGAGTATATGGCTTGTGCAGCGGCTGTACAAGAAGCTGTCTGGTTGAGAAGGTTCCTAAAGCATCTGAAGATTGTTGAGGACAGTGGGAGCCCTGTTACAGTGTGTTGTGACAATCAAGCTGCTATAGCTTTTTCCAAGGATCCTAAATATCACAGCAAAGGCAAGCATATAGAAATTAAATACAATTTTGTAAGGGATATTGTTGACAAGAAAAAAATAATTCTTGAGTACATCCCTACCCGAGCAATGCTTGCAGATCCTTTTACTAAGTCATTGACTAAAGAGTCATTTAATGAACATGTGAAGTCTTTGGGACTACGCAAGATGTAACACATTGTAAATGTATTTGTTACATTTTTTATAAATGAAATGTCATGATCTATTCAGTGTAAATGTATTTGTTACATTTGGAAAAAGTCTCGATGAGCATGTTGGCAGACTGAGATTGGTCCACTCACATGAACAATCGTCTCTATTTGTTGAGTATAAATAGAGGTAAGACCATTACTTATGAGACAGCTTATGTAGTTGTGAATAGAGACATACTCATAAGTTGAGGTCGCCTTGATTTTGTATCAAGATGAGATCATTTATGTAATGATCGAAGTAAATGCACCCACCATTTACTAAACATGTTTAAAGCCAGATTGGAATTCATAAGTTGAATTCGGATTAGACGTTAGGTATGTCTAGATCGAAATCTGTACGATGTTAGATATTTGAGAAAAACATGCACTCTTTTTGGTAAAGAGAAAAACATCGTAGCATGTGATTCATACCACATGTGCTATAGCGACAATAAGGGTAGTAGGAGAAAGGATCCCTGCTTCTCTACTATGTGAGACCCTTGAGATTATCAGTTAATCTCAATCTTACCCTAAGTGACTATTTAGCTGTCTACTTGAAGTTTTAATCAGTGTTTGCTACTTTAGTGTGTGTCCTATTGACTATGGATGATTTGGTCTATGGAGCATAACTAGGAAAGCAACTGATTAGAATGAATAGATTCTAGCTGAAAAGGAAGATTAAAATTGGTTTACATCTGTAATACTTATTCACTGGTCGACCAGTTACATTTTTGTTAAGTACTTAAAAATGTGATTGTGAATAAAAGTATTGATTTGAGATGACGAACATGCTCTTGACAAAGATGTCATGTGAGGGATTAGAGATGTTCATATTGATGTAAATATTTAATCTGGGGTAATGACAAGTTATTGATGTCTCTGATTCGTTCGATAGAGCAGCTAAGTTAAGTGTAACAACTTTCTTAGCATTAATTGCTCAGTGTGCTTGCTGTCGCACGAACCATTTTCCCTAAAGTATGAGTTGAATGCTCCTATATGGTCTTTGTGACTTCCTTACATAGTCTTAGTGACTAGATGACCTATATGGATAGAATTGGACGAGTGGGAGATGTTGGCGTTACAAACATTAATCAATCGAAGGCGTTACTAACCTTCGTTGCCATTGATAAATCGTTTTGAACGTTGACGTTACCTCGTCTTGAATGCCATTGATGAAGGAATCGGAAACCGTCTTCTTCTTCTCCCTATAAAAGGGCGTCCAATTGCAATCCATGGGAGGGATAAGAATGAAAAGGAATCGGAGCTTCGAATTGCTGGGTTTTGGTTTGTGGCTTAGTGAAGACGGTCCGGTGACGTCCTCGTGACAGCAAGCAGAAGGAGTAGAGGAAGAAGAACAGCAAAAATCACTGTAAGTCTTAATTTTTGCAAATCAAATTCATGCTTAGACACCGACAATCTATTCAATGATTCATGCTCTACTCTTCCGAGATCCTCCAAAACTTCTCCATGCGTTCTAGGCCATGAAGCTCATTGGGCATACTATCTCCGTGATCACGACAACAATGGCACAATGCTATGGCCTTGAGTGCTCTATATACATCTCCAAAAACTTACTATTCATTCTAATTCATCAAGCCATCGATCAAAATCCAATCTGATCTTGTTAAGTTAACAAGTTCAATCTGTTATATGCAATTTAACACCAAATTGTTGTTTAACAATTTGTTCATCCTGAACAGGCAACATATAGAGCTATATCGGTCCTAGTTTTATCCACACGGAAATATTCACATAGAATTCACCTTTCAGAAGGTTGAACACAGAAATTTATGAGAAGATTCAGAAAGTGATGGTTCATCATACCTGCAACCCTTCTTCTTCTTAATGGAATTGACAAGAAAAAGAAGTGAACATGCAATCGACAATGTCCTAGTGTAGGTAACGCCTAGAAGAATCCAACTGTCCCAAGTTTCTAGTGCTCGATTGCAGCCCCATTCAAACAACTTTAGCCTTTTGCTACTTGTTTCTTTCCCTGTCTGTTGGCAAATAGAATCACTACTTCGAGTAGATGAGGATAGTAGGCAACTTTCTTTAAATCTAACTCTGATTTACGCCATCATATTCTTTGTAAAAATTAGGACTTTGAATAGGTCTTTTGCAACTTATTGTTCTCCATTTATAGGTAAATAGAACCACTACTTTTTGATGAGTAGATGATGATGACAAACAACATTGAATCAAACTCTATCTTACAACATCACATTTGAAAAATAAGGGCTTTGAATAAGCCTTTTCTACTTGTTATTATTCTTGTTTATAGATAAATAGAATCACTGATGAGTAAATGAAGATAGGGGTGAGCAATCGGTTAATAACCGAATTGATTGAACTGTTTAAATTGAAATTGAACAAATCAATTTTTTTTGACCTAATTGAATAGACTCAACATTTCAACAAAAATCAAATATCAAATAAGTTGAACAAATAAATTTTTGATTAATCCTATCAAAAATCAAAATAATCAATTTTGTCATCATCAATTGATTGATAATTAATAATCAAGTTGAACGATTGTTAAATAATCTATTTGGTTTAATCAAATTTAGACTTTTAAAATCAAGACCAAACCAAATTGACCAAAAAATCGACATTTTAAAGACAAATTTTAATTTCCAAATTAACCGAACTTTTAACTTCAATCAATTCGGTTGATTAATTCGGTTTAACCAACCTTTTGCTCACCCCTAGATGAAGATAGTAGGAAATTTTCTTTAAGTCGAATTCTACTTTATGACATCTATTCTTCATTAAAACAACTTTAAATAGACTTTTTGATACTAGTTAATTCTTCATAAACAAATAAACCTCTAGGTGTTTGGTCTAGTAGTATGATTCTCACTTAGGGAACGAGAGGCCATGAGTTTAATTCTCATAACATCATTTTTAATTTTTTTAAAAAATTATTTAACATTCCTACTGGTTTATTTGCCCTTGGGGCTATGATGCAGTGGAAGGGCGTGACAACAAGTTGTCACTCAGGCACCACGATTCGATCCCTAGATATTGCATATTTGTAGAAATTTTTTTTTTAAATGGGGCACACAACCACGAGATACTGAGTTTTAGGATTAAAAATAGAAATTTATGAGAAGATTCAGAAAGTGGTGGTTTAGCATACCTGCAGTCCTTCTTCTTCTTAATGGAATGGAGAAGAAAAAGAAGTGAGCATGCAATCGACAACGTCCTAGTGTAAGTAACGCCTTGAAGAATCCAAGTGTCCCAAGTTTCTAGAGCTCAACTACAATCTCATTCAAACAGCTTTAGCCTTTTGCTACTTGTTTCTTTTCCTGTATGTAGGTAAATAGAATCACTACTTCCGGATGAGTGGATGAGGATGGTAGGCAATTTTCTTTAAATAAAACTCTGATTTACGTCATTATATTCTTTTTAAAAATTAGGACTTTGAATAGGCCTTTTGCTATTTATTTTTCCCCATTTACAGGTAAATAGAACCGCTACATTCTGATAATAATATGATGATGGCAGACAACTTTGAATCAACCTCTGTCTTACACCGTCATATTCTTTGAAAAATAAGGACTTTGAATATGCCTTTTCTACATGTTATTTTTCTTGTCTATAGATAAATAGAATCACTGATGGATGAAGATAGGGGTGAGCAATCGGTTAATAACCGAATCGATCAAACTGTGTAAAATGAAAATGAACAAATTATTTTTTCTACCTAATTGAACAGACTAAACTTTTCAACAAAAATCAAATATCAAATAAGTTGACTAATAAAATATTGATTAATTTAGTCAAAAATCAAAATAATTGATTTTTTTCATCATCAATCGATTGATGATTGACAATCAAGTTGAACGATTGTTAAATAATCTATTTGGTTTAATCGAATTTAGACTTTCAAAATTAAGACCATACCAATTTGACCCAAAAAATTGATATTTTAAAGGAAAAAAATTAATTTTCAAATTAAACTCACTTTTATCTTCGATCAGTTCGGTCGGTTTGTTCAGTTTAACCACCCTTTTGCCCACCCATAGACGAAGATGGTAGGAAATTTTCTTTAAATCAAACTCTACTTTACGCTATCATATTTTTCGTTAAAACGACTTTAAATAGGCTTTTTGATACTAGTTAATTTTTCATAAATCTATAAAACAGTTGGGTGTTTGGTCTAGTGGTATGATTCTCAATTTGGGTACGAGAGGTCATGAGTTTGATTATCGCAACACCCTATTGGGTTTTTTTTATTATTTAACAATCCTACTACTTTATTTACCCCTAGGTCTATGGTGTAGTGGCAGGGCGAGACGCAAAATTGTCACCTAGGTACCGTGATTCAATCCCTAGTTACTACGTATTTATATGAATTTTTTTTCAAATAGAGTGTGCAACCACGAGATACTAGACTTTAGGGTTAAACATAAAAATTTAAGAGAAGATTCAAAAAGTGGTGGTTCAGTATACCTGCAACCCTTCTTCTTCTTAATGGAATGCACAAGAAAAAGAAGTAAACATGTAGTCGACAACGTCCAAGTGTAGGTAACGCCTCGAAGAATCCAAGTGTCCTAGGTTTCTTGAGCTTGACTGCAACCCCATTCAAACAGCTTTAGCCTTTTGCTTGTTGTTTCTTTCCTTGTCTATAGGTAAATAGAATCACTACTCCCTAATGATTAGGTGAGGATGATAGGCAACTTTCTTTCAATAGTCACCCAAGCACGGCGATTTGATCCCTAGCTACCGCATATTTATAATTTTTTTTTCAAATGGAGTAGGCAACTACGAGATACTGGACTTTAGGGTTAAATACAAAAAATTAAGAGAAGAATTAGAAAGTGGTGGTTCAGCATACCTGCAACCATTGTTCTTATTTTGAATACTTTGAATAAGCTTTTTCAAATTGTTATTTTTCTTGTTGATCTATTGATAAATAGAATCACACGAGTAGATGAAGATAGGGGTAAGCAATCGGTTAATAACCGAATCCTACTGCTTTATTTGCCCCTGAAGCTACAGTGCAGTGGAAGGGCATAATGCCAAGTTGTCACCCAGGTACAACGATTCGATCCCTAGTTATTGTGTATTTGTAGGAATTTTTTTTTCAAATGAGACACGTAATCATAGGATACTGGGCTTTAGGTTTAAATACAAATTTATGAAAAGATTCATAAAGTTGTGGTTCAACGTACTTGCACCCCTTCTTCTTCTTAATGGAATGGAGAAGAAAAAAAAGGTCAACATGCAATGGACAACGTCCTAGCATAGGTAACGCCTCGAAGAATCCAAGCGTCCCAAGTTTCTAGAGCTCAACTGCAACCCCATTCAAACAATTTTAGCCTTTTGCTACTTGTTTCTTTCACGTCTATAGGTAAATAGAATCACTACTTCCTAATGAGTAGGTGAGGATGATAGTCAACGTTCTAAAATCAAACTCTAATTTACGTCATCGTATTTTTTGTAAAAATTAGGACGTTGAATAAGCCTTTTGTTACTTATTTTTCCCCATTTATAGGTAAATAGAACCACTACTTTCTCATGAGTATATGACGATGATAGACAACTTTGAATCAAACTCTGTCTTACACTATCATATTCTTTGAAAAATAAATACTTTGAATAAGCTTTTTCAAATTGTTATTTTTCTTGTCGACCTATTGATAAATAGAATCACATGAGTAGATGAAGATAGGAGTGAGCAATCGGTTAATAACCAAATCTCTCGAATTGTTTAAATTGAAATTGAACAAATCGATTTTTGCAAACTAATTGAATAGACTGCACTTTTCAACAAAAATCAAATATCAAATAAGTTGAACTAATAAAATAATGATTAATTCGATCGTAAATCAAAATAATTGATTTTTCATTATCAATCGATTGATGATTGACAATCAAGTTGAACATTTGTTAAATAATCTATTTTGTTTAATCAAATTTAGACTTTTAAAATCAAGAACGAGCTAATTTGACCAAAAAAAATCTATATTTTAAAGAAAAAAATTAATTTGCAAATTAGCCGAACTTTTAACTTCAATTAGTTCAATTGGTTAATTCAGTTTAATTGACCTTTTGCTCACTACTAAATGATGATGATAGAAAATTTTCTTTAAATCAAACTCTACTTTTCCCCATTGTATTCTTCTTTAAAATGACTTTAAATATGCTTTTTAATACTACTTAACCTTTAATAAACCAACTAAACATCTGGGTGTTTGGTCTAGTGGTATGATTCTCGCTTTGGGTGCGAGAGGTCGTGAGTTCGATTCTCGCAACACCCTTTTTTATTTTTTAAAAAATTATTTAACCATCCTACTACTTTATTTGCCCCCAAGGTTACAGTGTAGTGGAAGGGCACGACACCAAGTTGTCACCCAGGTACCATGATTCGATCCCTAGTTATTGTGTATTTGTAGAAATTTTTCTTTCAAATGTGATGCGTAACCACGAGATACAGGACTTTAGGGTTAAACACAGAAATTTATGAAAAAATTCAGAAAGTTGTGGTTCAACATACCTGCATCCCTTTTTATTATTTGCCCCCAAGGTTACAGTGTAGTGGAAGGGCACGACACCAAGTTGTCACCCAGGTACCATGATTCGATCCCTAGTTATTGTGTATTTGTAGAAATTTTTCTTTCAAATGTGATGCGTAACCACGAGATACAGGACTTTAGGGTTAAACACAGAAATTTATGAAAAAATTCAGAAAGTTGTGGTTCAACATACCTGCAACCCTTTTTATTTTTTTTTGTAAAAATTATTTAACGAACCTACTATTTTATTTGCCCCTGAGGTTAAGGTGTAGTGGAAGGGCACGATACCAAGTTGTCACCGAGGTACCGTGATTCGATCCCTAGTTATTATGTATTTGTAAAAAAATTTCTTTCAAATGTGGTGCATAACTATGAGATACTGAGCTTTAGGATTAAACACATAAATTTATGAAAAAATTCATAAAGTTGTGGTTCAACATACCTGCAACCCTTCTTCTTCTTAATGGAATGGAGGAGAAAAAAACTGAACATGCAGTTGACAACGTCCTAGCGTAGGTAACGCCTCGAAGAATCCGAGCGTCCCAGGTTTCTAGAGCTTGACTGTAGCCCCATTCAACAAGCTTTAGCATTTTTCTAGTTGTTTCTTTCCCTATCTATAAGTAAATAGAATCACCGCTTCCTGATGAGTAGATGAGGATGATTGACAACATTCTTTAAATCAAACTATGATTTACAACAAAACCACTCATTTCCGGCAATGCAAGAGAAGCCATTGAAAACTACTGAACATGGTAAAAAGTTTTGGCATTGGGATCGATACCCCCCCCCCCCCCCAATTTCGTCGAGGTAAACAAGACCCATTCTATCACAAGTCGTTCCCGTCAAGAAAAAAAGTGCAGCACCAATAAATCCATGAGAGAGTATTTGTAAAATAGCATCATTGAGCCCGATTCCGGTAATATTCCTTGTAAAAATTATGACTTTGAATAGGCTTTTTGCTACTTATTTTTCCCTATTTATAGGTAAATAGAACCACGACTTTCTGGTGAGTAGATGGTAATGACAAACAAGTTTGAATCAAACTCTATCTTACATTGTCATATTTTTTTGAAAAATAAGGACTTTGGATAAGCCTTTTCTACTTGTTATTTTACTTATCTATGGATAAATAAAATCATTGATGAGTAGATGTAAATAGGGGTGAGTAATCAGTTAATAATCGGATCCATCACACTTTTTAGATTGCAATTGAACAAATCTATTTTTTTCCGACCAAATTGACCAAACTGAACTTTTCAACAAAAATAAAATATCAAATAAGTTGAACTACTTAAATATTATCAATTCGGTCAAAAATCAAAATAATTGATTTTTTCATCATCAATCGATTGATGATTGACAATCAATTGAGTGATTGTTAAATAATCTATTTGTTTTAATTGAATTTAGACTTTTAAAATCAAGACCGAACTAATTTGACCAAAAAATCGATATTTTAAAGGAAAAAAATTAATTCCCAAATTTATCAAACTTTTAACTTCAATCAGTTCGGTCGGTTAATTCAGTTTAACCGACCTTTTGCTAAACCCTAGATGAAGATGATAGAAAATTTTCTTTAAATCAAACACTACTTACGCCATCATATTCTTCGCATCACTTTAAATAGTCTTTTTGATACTAGTTAATTCTTCATAGACCCATGAAATATCTAGGTGTTTGGTTTAGTGGTATGATTCTCGCTTTGGGTGATTGAGATCATGAGTTTGATTCTCATAATGCTAGTTTTATTTTTTTAAAAAAAAATATTTAACAAACCTGTTACTTTATTTTCCCTGGGATAGGGTGCATGGAAGGGTGTGACACCAAGTTGCCACCCAAGCACCGTGATTCAATCCCTATCTACTACGTATTTGTACAAATTTTTCTTTCAATTGGGGCGCACAATCATGAGATATTGAGGTTTAAGGTTAAACATAGAAATTTATGAGAAGTTTCAGAAAGTGGTGGTTCAAGATACCTACAACCCTTCTCCTTCTTAATGGAATGGAAAAGAAAAAGATGTTAACATGCAAATGACAACGTCCTAGTGTGGTAACGACACAAAGAATCCAAGTATCATAGGTTTCTAGAGATGAACTATGCCCCATTCAAATAGCTTTAGCCTGTTGCTAGTTGTTTCTTTCCTGTCTATAGGTAAATAAATCACTACTTGAGTAGATAAGGATGATAGGCAACTTTCTTTAAATCATCCCTTGATAATAATTAAATAATAAAGATTAATTAAGAAATAATCTTAAATAAATATTTGTGAATTTTTAGAGATTTTTATTGTTAAATACGGTAAAATAAAAACTAGATTTAGAAAATTTTGGGAAATTTTTTTGTAATTGATTTTAGGGTTTTAGGAACGTTGGATGAAGTTTGAGGGGTTGAGGTGTTTAACACCAAAATGTTTAAAGGTTAAATCTCTTTAAACCTAAGTTTGAGGGTCTGGTTTTATTAAAATAAACTAGGGGGGATGATAACTTAAAATGGAAGGCTAAATTGCAAATGCACCTTAGCTTAAATTCTGAGCCCTTCTTCCTTGCGATCTCTACTCAGGTAAGGATTTGAATGTTTGGATTTCCATTTCAGTGAGACTAAGAATAGAGTTAGATCAAATTTGTTCCTATGATTTTTGATCGAGGAAATAAGACAACAGAACACTATTCAGTTGAATGAATTTGGGTTAGATGTGTTTAGTTCTATTTCTGTGAACACTGTTTATGCCGTGAGGGGTTTTTGGATTTGAATTTTGCCTAAGTTAACAAACTTGTGTTTAGTGTTGATCATTGTGGGGATCAACCTTGTTGTTCATGAAAGGTGGATCTTGGAGTTTGAGGTGGTTTGGGTTTGGGCTGTTGGGGGTTCTTGATTGCTTACCAAGCTCACTAGGAATTACACTGCCGTGGGGGTTTGGTAGTTATATTTGAGGTGGACAATCGTGGAAGCAAATCTGTTGGGTCTTGGAAGCTAGCTAGTGTATGGTTTGTGTTGTTGAGGGTGACACTAATTGTTGTGGAATGTAGTGGGCTTAGCACTTTGAGTTCTTGTTGTGAGTTGAATAGGTATTAGGTTTGTATCAAGGGATCTTGTTTTGGGTGATTAATTTGTTGGCGTTGGAGTTTAGCCTTGCCACATGGATACCTATTCTAGCAAGATCATGATTTAATTAAGGGTTGTTGAGGATTATAACTAACCGTGGTAGAGAGATGATCACTTGGGCTAAACCTAAAATGAATCAGGATTTGAACTAGGTGTAAACTAATCACTAATTCTGATTAATTAGTGGACACTACTTTTAGGATGGTTTTATAGGGTTGTAGCAATTGTATCTAATTATCCAAGAAACTATGTCCTTTGATACAGGACATTGACTTGATTCGATTCAGATACCTAGACGGAGAGTTCTCTTCATATATGAACTTCTTCTCTGGAGTTGGATACTTCTTTCTTGTGCTCTTTAGTCATTGATCTTTATTCATGGTTAGTTTTGTTATATACAGTAGGTTGCTTTACCTTGATTATATTCTATATTATTTCACTATTTGAGACTTGCTTGTTTAGCCTTTGAGATAATTTGCTTATTGTCTATACAATCTCAAATTGATACTCTTGATCTATAGAGTATACATGTGCGAGTGTGTACATAGGGGTGATTGTGGTGTTATATCTGGCATATAGTTAGTCACTAGATATACTTTACCTGTATACCTAGTTGCATGATTAATTGGTCATGATACTTGTTGGGTACATGTTTATTATACCATTATATAGATGTTGATCTGGTTGGGGTCATGTGCATTATATACGAGTGACTATTGTGTTAAACCTGACATTTGGTTGACCACTAGATATACTTTACCTGTATACCTAGTTGCATGATTATAGAGCATGATACATGTTTTGGATATTTAAATTTCATACTGTTGTATGGTTGATGATCTGGTTGGCGTAGGGTGTGTTAGTAGCATGCACCGTCTTTGTATTGTTGCATGCTAACGACTCTTGGCTTCTTGGTGGTTGAGATGGGTTGTTGGACATGTTTCTGGTGTTGTTGTATATGATATCGACCCTTGGCTTTCTAGTGGTTGAGACAGATCGTCAATTATATTTCTGGTGTTATTGCATGTTGGCAACCCTTGGCTCCTTGATGGTTGAGATAGGCTGTCAGATATGTTTCTGGTGTTGTTGTATATGCTATCGACCCTTAGCTCGTTGGTAGTTGATATAGATCGTCAGTCATATTCCTGGTATTGTTGCATACTTGTGACCCTTACTATAAGAAAAATCAGCTTCAACAATACTGAAAAGACAATAGTTTTATGAAAAAAATCGTTGTTTTTTACCCTTTAACAACTATTTTGGTTAAAACCATTGTCTTTTTCGTGTTGATAAAGAGTTAACGAGATTGATTTTTGAAAAATCATTATTTTTTTATGATACTACGGCAATGATCATTGAAAATTATTATCTATTTTGCAATACAACAAGTTTAATAATCGTAGTCAGTGTTGTTATATTAACTCATATTCGGTTCTTCACAATTTCATCGTGCCTCTGTATTTTTTTTCTTTGTTGTCGTGCTTTCGCATTTCCCTTGCCTTTGAGCTTGAAAAATGATATGCAGCAAGAATTTATAACATAAAACCCAATATGAATGACGTGACATTCTAATTATAGCGATCCCCGACGGGTTCACTATACCTCCCAGGTTATAGAATGGTTCGGGGCGGCGGCCGGAGGCCGCCGTTGGTGTCCAAGTGGCAATCAGATGCGTATATAAAAAGTACCACGTCATTCATGTTGGATTTCATGTTACAAATTCTTGTTGCGTATCATTACTCCTCCTAAGCATCAAAACTCCATTCTCACTTTTCCCTTCCTCGCCAAAACTCTAAGCGCCTAAATGCGTACGGTTTAAAGCCAGTCCTTTCATGGTGTTGTTGCCTAAACCCGAAGCCTCCCCTTTTTCTCATGCAGCGCCACGTCGAGCGATCGACCTTTCTTTTCCCAACATTCATCTTCTCTCGCACGAAGCTTCCCTTTTTCCGCAAGCAGCACCGTGCCGAAGCCGATCGATCAATCTTCTTTTCCTGACATTCATCTTCTTTCAGGTTTGTGCCCTAACCCTTGATGGCTCCCTCCTCCCTTTTTAATTTTCCCCTCACAACACTGTCTTGCGGCGTCCTTGCTAGAGCATGACATGGTATCGTATGTGTTCTTCGAAGATCTAAACTCACCGAAGAAGGTATGATCCTTAGTTTTGTTTTGTTTTTTCTCCTTGGTTTTGGGCAGAAGATTTACGTTGAGGATTCTGGAGGAGGGGGGAGTGGTAGCTCCTCCAAGCAACCGCCGGCTCCGATAAAGGGAGCTGCAACGTCGTTTTTGTCTAGGAAAGGTAAGGGGGCGGCACAGGGAGGGCAACCACAGCCGCCAAGGTGCCAGGTGGAGGAATACAATGCCGATATGACTGGCGTTAAGACCTACTACTGTGTGCGGGATGAATTCCAAGGCGCCCAATGCGATTGTTGCGGGGTTGGAGCAGAGGTTCTGTCAGTAGTGTAGCAGGTCATTTTTTGACAATTATTGTTTTTATAGTTTTTCTTTTTGACTTTGCATCTACATAGATGATCTTGATTTGCTTGTGAACTGATAAAACCCTTTTTCTTATGCTTGGTCATATACAGCGGAGTTAAAACAAAAATGATAGACAATGCGAATTTTCAACGTGAAATCCAACGTGAAGGACATGGTACCCCAATTGCGGCGATCCTAGAAGGGTTCAGCGTGTCCCCCAGGTTATAGTTTTGTTCGGGGTGACGGCCAGAGGCTGCCGTCGGTGTCGAAGCGGCAATCGGACGTGTACACGAAAAGTGCCACGCCATTCACGTTGAGTTTCACACTATAATTTCACGCTCTCTATCATAGCTCGAGTTAAAATTTGAATTTTTTTTTGGTTGTCTTCGTGTTAGATCTGCGACTAGCAATATTGGTAGACCTCATTTTTGATGTTATCTTATGGACAATCACTATGCTAGTTTTGATTTCACTTTGGAATTTGTTTATGCTCATATACATTCCTTTTGATTCAAGAATATGGATATATTACTTTATGAGAGGGTTTTTGTGTGGTTTCGAGTTGAGTTTTTTTAGCAGAAGTTTTAGATGGATTAGTAGATCTCAACGATACAGTGCATACTATTACTAACCCTTGGTCGATTGCTAGCCTTTCACCTGATTGTACTCGCTTTCTTTAGCATCATAGATGAAGCTTGAATAGGAAATATTCGTCTACCCATCTGCAAGTTTGCAATTTTAGCTTCCAGGTCAGTCTTTTTTTTTAATGCCTTTTGCTTGCTTCACTGCTTCTATAGCTGTTCAGTCATAGGATTTTTGCTTTTCCCTTTTGCTGGTTAATCTTCTCAATGAATGCTTATAGAAAATTTTCTGAAGTGTTTGATAGTTATGTTTGTGTTTCACCCTTTGCAACACTTACACGCTTGCATTTTTATGTTTCTGAATTATGGACTAAGTGTGGACGTATACTTATATCCCTTGTACTCTCTCAAACCTATTGTTTTGATTTGATGTTTCTTGTCTAACATAGGTTTTCTTGTTGTTTGAGTATGATCATCCAACACTTCAAACTCATCAGAAAGGGTGGGGCAAGCTGTTTAACTACCATCCTAACTTTTGGTTCAGTTTGATCCATAATATGTAATAAAATGCCAGAAACAATTAATATACCCCTCCCATTAATTTAATGATCGATGAAATATAGCCGATGCATCACTTATCTCTCAGACCAGGATAGTCATTCATCTTTTAATTGTTTTATGGATTAATCACATGTTATTTGATAACATGACCTTTTGTCCTTCTGATTTTTTAATAGTTATGAGGATTTGTTTTCCAAACAATATATAGTGCATTGTATATGATTTTCATATGAAGTTGCCTTGTCATGTTTATCTTGATGATAATTAATGCCTCTCCCATGTGATTCTACGTATCCAGTTAAACTTTGCTTAATTTCCAGCTTATTTTCCAACTTCTGTAATGCTTTTGTAAATGGCATTGCTTGAAATTATTTGGTTTAAGCAATCTTGATCAGAATTTATTGGTTTGCTTTTGGATAGAGGTGCTTCAATCTCAAAACTACCTTCTGGAATTAAATGAGTTTTCTACATGTCAAGTGAAGGTTGCAGTTTGTTGCATGAGGTTAGTCCTGTAACCTCTTTAGATGCATGGAGGGTTCATCTTATGGGTCACCTACTATTTGAACCTTGTGTTTTTCCTAGTTTACTTTTAATCTGTATGTTGTACTGGAGATGATATATTTCAGTTAAATGTATGCCACAGTCTAGTGATTCTTTTGTACTAATAGCTGTACTGGGCAATGATCCTCAAAGGAATTATATTGTCATTTAATATTATCAAACATTGAAAGATTGAGCAAGAGCATTTATTGAGTTTGTATGCACATGTGTTTGTGAATGAGTAAGAGCATTAAAAATTTTTGAGACTAAATCTCTATTTTAGCACAGTATATGATGTTCCTACTTGCAGTAAATCGAATAATCTGATAATTCATTTTAACTGGTAATCACTTCTTTTTTTAGAATATGAATGTTATTTTGCCAGCTCAACATTTGTAGGATGATCTGCTACATTATGAATGTATCACTTCTTTTCTTTTTACATTAACAAAGTTTATGATATGTCATATTGTGAATGTTTGTCACATTATGAATGTTTGCAAGCTCTATATTTATAAATTCTGATGCAGTGTGTTCTGTGGGATCGTTGTAATCGGTAGAGGAGAGGGGGGTGGGGGTGGTGGGGGAGGGGGGGGGGTGAATAGCGATTACCTAAAATTTTTCGGAAAACGTCAAAACGCAGTGGAAGAAACAAAACTCACAACGCTAACAAGTTTTCTTTTTGCTTGATTCGAAGTTTTTGACGACTCCTACTCCAAGACCCTCGGTCCTTGATCGTTTTCGTTGGACAATTCTATAAGTCGCAAAAATATTACAGATATTTAAATTGAGTACATAATTTGAACAACGAATTAAGCAATACCGACGACATCGAAAAGATTATAGACTATCTTGGACGGCGTGTCGATGATCTTGAACGTTTGCGGCGCGGACGAACTCGAGCACGGAAGAGTTCTAAAGATTGTTGGCGTGTTTGAGTTGTGAGAAAGTTTCTTTGCGTTGGAATGAGTTGGTTCTGGAAAGCAAGGGGTGAAGCCCCTTATATAGGACATTCTCGGTCGCCTGAGCCTTATGGGCCACCTGACACGTGTCGCGGATTCGACGCGTCCCTATCCGCAGACTCGGCCAAACTCCTATCTCTTGTTCTTGGGCGCCTGGGTTCCCTGGGGCGCCTAATGGCTCACGGGCGCCTGAGTTGCTGACGTGGCAGCCTGCCAGCTCAGCTGAACTCCCCGCTCGAAAACAGCCATCTGGGCACCTGATACCCATCAGACGCCTAGCTTCCCGGGTGCCTGACTCCTCTCAGGCGCCTGAGATGTAGTGGTAAAGTCGTCTTCACTCCTGCAACCAGGTTTAGTCCAAAAACAATATATAATATGAATAATTGAAATAAATCACAGCTGGAGCTGTCTTGGTTCTGACTTTGGATTTCAAAATGAAACCCTAAGTCGAACAGACGCCTACTGTTCTCTCTTCCGGGGAACGCGTCCTCGCCTACTCCTCTCAGGAGAAGTTACCTTTTGCCAATCGGCTCCCTCAGTTGGGCTTTTGCTCGGCCTCCGAGACTGTCGGATCTCGAGACGTTCGTTCCTCGACCCGTCTCTACTTCTCTTTGCAACTCTCGCTCGGCTAAGACTTCTGCCCAATCTTCCGGATCAGGACTTCGTTGCCCAGTCCACGACCAGGACTTCTTGCCCAACCCTTGACCAGGTCTTCTTGCCCAATCCTCGACCAGGACTTCTTGCTCAATCAACCCTGCAGGTCAAGACTTCGTGCCTAGGTGAATTATGACTTTCCTGCACACTTGGTAAATCCGTTAGATAACAACACATACTTAACTTTGAACCCTTTGCCATTATCAAAACCAAGTTCGATCTGGTGCTTCCGGCACCAACAATCTCTCCCTTTTAGATTTATGGCAATACTGTTCAAAAGTTAAGTTAAAAAAACAGAGAAAACATGATAACTATGTACTAGAACAGAAAGAACAGGTAGATTTTCTATCTCCCCCTTAATCAGTTCTCTCCCCCTTTTTCTTTGGAATTTTTATTTTTGAAAAACTTGGCAAAAATTCGAAACATTGCATAAGACTTCTTTTTAAATTGAACCTCTCCCCTTGAAGCTTTTGAAAATATACAATTTTCAAAAGTTTTTCCAAAAAGATTTTGAAAACTGTGAGAAAAACAAGTTTTGAAAAAAAACCAAATTTTCTAAAAGTAGCTTTTCAAAAAAGAGTTTGAGTATCAAACAAATAATCTTGATTTTCGAAGAATAATTTTCAAAATAATTTTGAGACTTGATTTTTTAGAATAATAATTTTGAACTTTGATTTTTTCAAAACCAAGAAAAAAAATTACTTGACTTGGAAAAATTATTAACTTGAAAAAATATCTTGACTTGGAAAATTTTTTTAGCTTTAGCATGACTTAGAAAAAAATTTGTAACTTGACTTTAAAAAAAAATTTAACTTGACTTTGAAAAAAAATTAACTTGACTTTTTCTTTTCTCTCCCCCTTTACCATATATAAAAATAATAAAAAAAATATTTGCATGAAAACATATCAAAGCCTACTTGATTGTATCAGAGCCTATTTGATATAAAAATGATGAAGACAACTATAGGAAGTAATTAATCTAAGTTTGACTCAAGTAACAAATTGTGAACCCAGTTAACAATTAACATCCTATTGAGTCCAAGCATGAAAAAACTTTTTCATAAAGAAAATAACCAAATTAAACTCTTTCGGTCCCTGTCTAACCCAGTTAGCTACTTATCAACTGTTATGTAATAGCAGCTTTTACTAGGGTTAGTCAAGTTAAGTAATCTAATCAAGTTAGACTTTCTAAGCTTGAATACTTAATTTGGTTGTTGTTCAAATATATTTATTGCCCCAACTGCTCTTAATGCACTGACTTAAAACATCTTGAGTCAAGGCATAGACCTAAGCATCTCAACCCAATCTAGGTTATCAATCAAAGTACCCTAATGTGCTTGTGAGATGTTGGCTTCTAAATCTATAGGAGCATGCAATTCTAGGGTTAAATCCTAGGCTAAGTTCATTGCATAGAAAACCCTAATTTTGAAGGGGGTAATTTTTAGAAAAATCTAAGTCGAAAAAATATTTTAAAGATCAAACTTAGTTGAAAAATAAGAAATGATTTTTCTAAAAAATATGAAATAAAATTTTTGAGAAAAAATTTAAAAAATTAAAGAAAACAATTCTATTCTACTAAGCACATTCCTAACTGCCTTCTTAGTAAACTAAACTCAGATTCAGGAAGTAGTTTAGTGAAAATATCGGCTAGGTTAGATTTTGAGTCTACATGTGTAAGTACGATTTTGCCTCTAGCTACGTGATCCCTAATAAAATGATGTCTGACTTCTATATGTTTAGTTCTGGAATGGTGGATAGGATTTTTGGTAAGATTGATTGAACTTATATTGTCAACAAATACCTTAGTTTGGGTGTAATTCATGTTGAAGTCCTTAAGGGTATGCACCATCCATAAAAGTTGGGCTACACACTCCCGTAAGGCAATATATTCTGTTTCAGTTGTGGATAAGGCAACACAATATTGCTTTCTACTGCACCAGCTAACTAGTAACTGATAGCTTCCACTCGTGCTTTTTCTATCTAATTTACACCCCGCATAATCTGAATTCGAAAATCCTAACAATTCAAAGTTGGATGCCCTAGGATACCAAATACCTACGTTTATTGTGTCTTTAATATATCTAAGGATCCTCTTAACTGCAGTTAAGTGGGACTCCTTAGCACAAGTTTGGTACCTGGCACAAATGCCCACTGCAAACAGTATATCAAGTCTACTGGCAGTTAGGTAAAGTAAACTACCTATAATACTTTTATAGTGTTTTAAGTCAACAGGCTTACCGTCAGGGTCGTCATCTATTTTGACATTCGTAGCCATAGGAATACTTAAAATTTTTTAATTACCCATTTTAAATTTCTTATTAATTCTCTTGCATATTTTGATTGATGAATGTAATTTCCATCTTTGGTTTGTTTAACTAGTAAACCTAAAAAGAAGTTCAATTCTCCTACTAGACTCATTTCGAATTCATTTTCCATAATTTTAATAAAGTCTTTTAAGAAGTTAGTGTTTGTTGATCCAAAAATTATATCATCTACGTAAACTTGGGCTATAAAAATATCTTTTTTTAAAGTTTTAACAAATAAAGTTGAATCAATTCGACCTTGGTTAAAACCTTTAGATATTAGATAGGTGGACAACCTTTCACACCAAACCCTAGGTGATTGTTTTAATCCACACAAGGCTTTCCTAAATTTGAACACATGATTAGGGTAGTCAAGATCCTCAAAACCTGGGGGTTATCCTACATAGACTTCCTCTTTTAGAAATCCATTTAGGAAGACAGACTTGACATCCATTTGATATAGCTTAAATCCCTTATAGGCTGCAAAGGCTAGTAACATCCTAATTGACTCAAGTCTGACTATAGGGGCATAGGTTTCATCATAGTCTAATCCTTCTACTTGACTAAATCCTTTTGCTACTAAGTGGGCTTTGTTTCTTACTATCTCACCTTGGTCGTTCAATTTATTCCTAAATACCCACTTAGTGTCTATTATAGACTTTCATTCTAGTTTAGGCACTAAGTCTCAGGCTTGGTTTCTTTCAAACTGTGCTAATTCCTCTTGCATGGCTATGCTCCAGTCCGGGTCAGGTAAGACCTCTTCTATAGGCTTTGGTTCTATTTTAGAAATTAGGGCAATTTGACTTAGGTTCCTATAGGAAGACCTCGTTCTAACCCCTAGGGTTGGATCACCCATAATTTGATCAGTTGAGTGATTTAGTCTAGGTTTCTTGGATTGCCTAGAGCTTGGTTCAGCCTCAGGTCCAGCTGGTAAGTTTTGGGTTGGGACAGGATGTTAACTCCGGAATTTTTATCACACTCTAGAAAATTTTTCAGGAAAATTTCCTAGGGTTCCGGGGCTTCCGAGTCCTTGGACACAAATTTAGAGACTAAAATGTATTGGAATAATTAGTTACAAGGACTAAGACGAAATGAAGTTTAAGACCCTAGGGGTGGTTTTGTGATTAGGCGAAACTTGTGTGGGCTAAACTGCAAAAGGTCAACTTAAAAGGCCGGTTAGGGTTCAGGTCTAGTCGCAGACCACTCCACGCCCGAGCGCCTCCCTTCCTTCCCCGTTCCTTCTTCGCGTGACCTAGCAGCGCCGACCTCCCTTCCTTCGCATTTTCTCCCTCGCGAACCCTAGCCGCAGGCGATTTCCCCCACACGCGCCGATGACCGCTCCCTTGATCTCGATTGGTGACCGGCGACCCTTCGATTCCCTATCACAGCCGTCGCTCAGATTCATCTCTTTTGGTCAGAGTTGAGCTCAGATCGCCAGCTCTTCTTTCTTCTCCATCTGCCATCGAGGATTCCGAATCCAAGAGAAATCGAGCGTCATCTACCATCTCCGACCCCGGGTAGGTTTAAGGAGGAGATCTCCGGTTCCTTCTATTGTTTGATACTGGGTAGTTCTGTGAATTCAATGCTATCATTCGGGAAAATGCAGTAGGAGGGTCTCGGCCCTAGGGTTTTGGAGATACACTTCGCCGAATCGTGGCAGGCTTGCGTTGTGGTTGCGATCGCAGGACCAGAGGGAGGAAATCACTCAGTTCCATCAATTTACGGGTAAGGTTCGATCTGCTTAAGCTATCCAAGGAGTCGATGATACTATGAGTTAGTTCTAGGAATTGCTGAGTAAATTGTTGTGTTTGGGTTGCAGCTGTAGAGTGAGCTCCACTGCTTGGTGGAGTTTTCCTCCTGCTCACTGTGAGCTTTGGCCGTGTAGAGCTGCTTGGCTCAGGTAAGAAATGGATTAAGTTTTGGCCTCAATTCTATTTTGAATTGGAAGCTAGATGTAGTTCTAACTGTGCTATGATTTTGGATGTAGTATAAGGAGTAGTTTTGCTCTGGTTTGAATTGTATGTACTGTAGTTACAGGGGTGATCAGTGGTAGGTCTTGTGGTTTATCCTAGATTGAACCATGTGGTGGGATTGGGTTGAGTGTTAAACTTAACCCTAATAATCTAGTGCGGTGAATTCGAATTGAGGGTTGGACCTAATTTAATTACGAGGAGTAATTAGAAACCGTACCATTTAATCAGACGTAACTAAATGAAAAGGGGACAACTGGGTTAAACCCTAATACGGATTAGAAATTTAATTAGCTAGCTACTATTTGTTTGTAATAGCTAATTAAATAAATCCATGATACAGGAGCTTGATTGGATTATTGGAGGGTGGTGCTATCGCGTTTGATATGGATTTCCACTCTTGGAGGCGGGTACCCTTTGACTTATCTATCTTGATATTGTCATTTTGTTATGCATGGAATGTTATAGATAGCAGTAAGATTCTACGATATCCCTGGTTATTATGTCTGTTCTGGACATTGTTGTTTATCCCTGTTTATTATGTCAGATCTGGATACTTGTTGTTCATCCCTGAGTTATTCTGCTGTTAGTTCAATATAGTCTCAGGTATTGTCATATCCATTTGTATGCTAGAGATCGTGGTATTGTCTCCTGCATTTGATCTTGAGGGATTGGTAGTGTTCCATTCATTATACCTTGTAGGTTACCTGTATTTCCTGTTATAGGATTTCAGACTGAGACTTAGTATACTGGGGACTTGGGAGGGAGGTATGTGTATCTAGCATACACCATCTCTGCATTGTTGCATGCTGACCCACGCAGACGTTGTGGACGATGTCCTGACTGGGTACAGGTTGTCACAGCTCTACCCACGCGGACGTTGTGGACGATCCTGACTGGGACTAGGGGGTGACACATGTCATTGCATCAGGGTGCTTTATATGTTTGGGGCATGCACCATCCTTGCATTATTGCATGCCGACCCACGCGGACGTTGTGGACCATGTCCTGACTGGGTACAGGTTGTCACAGCTCTACCCACGCGGACGTCGTGGACGATATCCTGACTGGGACTAGGGGGTGACACATGTCATTGCACCATGTGCATACTTTGCATCGTGCATTGTTTGCTGCACTTGATTCTTGCACTTGTTTGACATTGCATATACTGGAGACTTGTTATCCTGCTTATATGTCTATTGTTGTTCCATTTGGTATTTATTACCCTCTTTCCAGGTTAGATGGATTCAGGTATGTATCTACTCAGTATGTTCAGTACTAGTCTTTCTCTACTGTTGATATGAGTCTGTATTAGCTGAACTCTTAGTGTTGGTATAACCTTCTATGCATATCTGTTGGGTATTCGCTGAGCTATGGACTCACCCCGTTGCCATATATGTCTATTTCAGGTTGATGTCTGCGAGGAGATCCCGAGCCGCCAGTCCCCAGCTCCAGAGGAGCTCTTGTTGGTGTTTCGTTGTTTTGATATGGACCTTGTAGTATTCCTATGCTTCCGCTGTGATGTTTTAACCATGTATGCACGTTTTATTGGATGGTATTGTACTTTTGAGTCCTATGTTGGACTTCGTTCGATTTTGGTTTTGATCCTGCCCCCTGGCAGCTCAGGTGAGTTCGGATTTGGTTTTTCGATAGTTATAATCATATAACTGTTGTTTTTGCATATATCTGAGGCCTGAGGCCCTTTAAACTGCGTGGTTGTGTTATATTATCTGTGTGTATGTGTAAATTGTCCGCCGGACAGGGGAGGTGTTGTCCGATTTTCTATTGGATCAGCGGCTCCTGGGTCTCGGGGCGTGACACAGGATCAACAGTTTGACTTGGTTCGGTCATTGGTTTAATTATTGGTTCAATTTCGTCTTGATCTTGATTAGAAATAGTTGGTTTTGACGAATTGATTGTGTTAATTGAGTTGGGTTTTGTCGTGATTTCTTCGTCAAATATAACATTCGTGGTTTTTTTAATTCTAAGGGTATGTTTATTAAAGACCCTATATGCCCGACTCGTGATTGAGTATCCTACAAATATTCCTGGGGTTGATTTAGATTGAAATTTTCCTAGATAGTCTTTGGTATTTAATATATGGACCTTACACCCAAATACTCTTAGGTAATATAGGTTGGGAATTCTTTGGTAATATATTTCGTAAGGTGTTTTAATGTGTCTTTTATTTATTAGTACCCTATTTTGAATATAGCATGCGGTGTTTATAGCTTCTGCCCAGAATTGATTGGTTAAACTATATTCATTTAGCATGGTCCAAGCGGCTTCTTGAAGAGTTCTATTCTTTCTTTCAACTATCCCGTTTTATTGGGGGTTTTTGGGCAGGAAAATTTATGAATATAACCATTTATTTTACATAAATCATTAAATTTTTTATTTTCAAATTCTTCCCTATGATCACTTCTTATTCTTTTAATTGGGATATCTTTTTTATTTTGTATCATTTTACATAAGTTGTTAAATGATTCAAAAGTTTCATCTTTAGTTTTTAAAAATCTAACCCAGGAAAATCTAGAGTAATCGTTGATAATTACTAAGTAGTATCGATTCCCGTTTAGCGACTTGGCTCCATGAGAATCAAATAGGTCTAGGTGTAGGAGCTCAAGTGTGGCTTGGGTTAAGTCTGATTGGGTAGATTTGTGAGTTGATTTTGTTTGTTTACCTTGTTGACATGGGTTACAGACTGTATTTTCAAAGGTTTTAATTTTTGGAATTCCCTTAACTAGTCCATTTTGACTTTAGAAATTAATTTTATGTGAGTGTGACCTAGCCTCCTATGCCATAGGTTAATTTCCTCAAGTTGGGTCAAAAGACACTTAGGTGTTGATGATAGATTAGATATTATTTTTCCTAACTCCGTTAAGGGTTATTTCTGAGTCATGTAAGTTTCTAATAAGGCATTCAGAGTTGGTAAAGGTGACTACATAACCAATATCACATATTTGACTAATGCTAAGCAGGTTAAATTTAAAATTTTCAACTAATAAAACTTTTTTGATAATAAAATCAGAATTTAAATCGATATTACCTAACCCAATTACCATAAGTGTGACATTATTGCCAAATGTCATTGAGCCTAGATTTTTGTATTTGATTTTAGTGAACTTCAATTTATCTCCAGTCATATGTCTGAAACATCCACTATTCAACATCCACTGGTACAAACCATTATGTTCCTACACATAAAGTATTCTAATTTGGATCCATTTATGTAGAGGTGTAAGGATAGATTGATTGAATTTCATTGCCTAGTCTGTCTCACCCAGTCTGGGGTGTCAATCATGTTATTCCTATGAGTATTTTTGTGAGATAAATTTTCAATTTAAAATATGTTAAGTTGAATTTTTTTTAAGAATTAGTTGAATTTTGAACATATTAAGTTAAATTTGAATTTTGAAAATAATAAGTTAAATTTAATTTTGAAAAGATTTAAATTTTGAAAATATTAAGTTAAATTTAATTTTGAAAATATTAAGTTAAATTTAATTTTGAAAATATTAAGTTAATTTTGAATTTTGAAAATATTAAGGATAGGATTAATTGGGTTGGTTGGGTTGGACTACATTATTAGATCCTAGACATCTCATCCAATTCTAAGTGACAAAACATATTTCCTTATCTATTTTGTAAGATGTATTAATTTTATCTTGCTTTTATGTTAACTCTATGATCTAATTGAAACTTGTGTCAGATTCGGGTTTAACAATTAATAAGTTGAAAATAAATTTCTATAATCGGCTCCTAGGTCTTGGCGAGGCACAGAGGCCTTCTTTGGCCATAGCCTTATTGGATCATCAACCCTTTCCTAAACAAAGCCTTTTAAAAAAATTTTATCCTCAAATTATTTATTGAGAACCCATGATCTAACTAGTTGAGGATTTGACGAGGTAACTTCGGTTAGTTCCACCTTACTAATAGGATCAGATAGGGTACGCCTTACCCTACCTGACTTTTTAGACAAGTATCCCTAACGTACTATCATCTCGCCCCATCCTAATACTAGTTGTGCAAGTTTCAGTTAAGTCAGATCCTTATCTAACCATTCCTAAGTCTAAGCATGACATTTTACAGAAAAAATAAAAACAAGCATCAAATAGGGAAAATTTTTTATCTAATTATGAAAATGGTGTTTATATTGGCTCCCCCGGACTAAAGCCTTGGTATGGATTAGGCAAAATGAGAATCTTATCCTTGGGAATCCAATATTGGTTCGGTCCGGCTTGATTTGTCAAGCATAATTTCGAGACCCATGCTTGGACTCGGGTTCTACTTGGGTTCACCATAGAGTAGTACGATATATATCGTGAGTTGGTTCGATAACCAAGTCCGGATCGGTTCAGAATTGATTTTTGCTTTCCAAGAATCATGTCAAGATTCTTGGAACCCAAGGAAAATCGTTCCAAAGCAACTCTTAGTTCCTTAACTTGATTTTTCAAGGAGGAATTCTCCTTCTCAAGTTTTTGGACTTGAGTGGAGGTTCCTTCCTGAGCGGGTTCAGTTAAGGGACTAAAGTTGACTCCCTCTTTCATGATTTTGACTTCCTATCGGAGGGACTCGACCCTAACGTTGGCTTTGGCCAACTTACAAGATAGGTACGATATTAAATCATACAACTAAGATTCGGCGTAACCTCTTACCGTTATTTGCCCGTCTTCTGAAAATGAAAGTCTTCCGGTTTCGACGTTCTCTTCCGTTTCTAATTTTGATTTGGTGTCGAGGTTCTCTAAAGCAGTCAGCGCGAGGAGGTTGGCGTGTGGTACTTCTTCTTCTTCCTCTAAAGAGGATTCGTTCCACGTAGCTTTAAGAGCTTTCTTCCTCCGGTTCTTCTTGTTGTCCTTCAAGCTGGGGCACTCTGACTTGTAGTGGCCCTTCTTGTTGCACCCATAACAGGTGATTTCAGCTTTGGCCTTTTGGCTGGTAGACGGTTCAGTTGGATCATCCTTTTTCTGGTTCGCCTTCTTTTTCTTCATTTGTCCCTTGATCATTTTGTACTGACTTCGGGCCAATCGAACCAGCTTTGGATAATTGATTTCGTCGTCGTCATACTCTGAGTCAAAGTCTGACTCGGGAATTGATTGCACCTTCTTCTTTTGTTTTGCAGAGGATTTACCTGCAAAAAGAGCTAACCCTTTCTCGTCATTGAGGCGTTAGTTTGTTCGTCCAGTTCTAATTCAGAGAATAATTCATCTAATTTAATATCTGAAAGATTTCTAGAAACCTTGTAAGCATCTACCATTGATGCCCACAAAGAATTTCTTGGAAATGAGTTTATGGTATACCTGATTAGATCACAGTTTTCTACCTTATGACGTATCGTGTGTAGACCGTTCATGATTTCTTGGATTCTTGCGTGTAGCTGAGCGGCATTTTCACCGTCTTGCATTTTGATCGTATATAACTTGTTGAGGAGGAGGTCTCTCTTGCTGATTCTTGTGTCTGACGTCCCCTCGTGCAACTCGATCAACTTACTCCACAGTTCCTTAGCACTATTGAATGGGCAGATGCGGTTGAGTTCTTCCTTCGTCAGTCCACACTGAAGAATTTGAGTGGCTTTTACGTCCGCTTCTATCTTCTTTTTAAGCGAGGCATCCCACTCATAGTACCCTTGGATTTCGCGTTGCGCATTTTTAGGGATTTCCAGTCCAGACTGGATGATAATCCACATTTCCACCTGAGTTCTCAGGTGGACTTTCATTCTGCTCTTCCAGTAAGAAAAATCCTCACTGGAGAATAGAGGAGGGTGCGCGGTTCTGTAGCCTTCTTGGATGGCCATTTAGAATTTCCTGAAAAATAAACAAAAACAAAAAAAAACTCATTCCAAGACTTTATCTTGGATTAGTAGTGCGGTATGAAAAAAATTAAAAACAGTTCGAGTGGTGTTGCACCAACCTTGAAGAACGAAGAAAAATAAAAAACTTTTTTTTAAAGAAAACAAAAAAAATCAATTCCGAAAAACTGCTCAGTTGGCGGTTTCACCAAGTTTGAGCAACCCGCTCTGATACCACTTGGGGATCGTTGTAATCGGTAGAGGGGGGTGAATAGCGATTACATAAATTTTTTTGGAAAACGTCAGAATGCAGCGGAAGAAACAAAAATCACAATGCTAACAAGTTTTCTTTTTTACTTGGTTCGGAGTCTTTGATGACTCCTACTCCAAGGCCCCCGGTCCTTAACCGTTTTCGTTGGGCAATTCTATAAGTCGCGAAAATATTACAGATATTTAAATTGAGTACAGAATTTGAACAATGAATTAAACAATACCGACGACACCGAAAAGGATTGTAGACTATCTTGGATGGCATGCCGACGATCTTGAACGTTTGCGACGCGGACGAGCTCGAGCACGGAAGAGTTCTGAAGAGCGTTGTCGTGCTTGAGTTGCGAGAAATCTTCTTTGCGTTGGAATGAGTTGGTTCTGGAAAGCAAGGGGTGAAGCCCCTTATATAGGAGGTTCTCGGCAGTGTTGTAAAAATTGGGCTAGGCGGGCGCTTAGGAGTCGCCTAGGCGCCAATCGGCCCCTAGCCACTCCGAATTTGTGCAAATCAGCAGGGTTGTGGGGGGGGGGGGGGGGGGGGCGCCTAGGCGGTGCCTAGGCCATTTTTTAAAAAAATTTTAAAGAAAATTTGATATAAAAAATATAGAAAAGGTGGGATATGCGTTGGATAGACATATGCATATTAGTTATTCTTGGATATTTATTTGATTACATAACTATGTTGGATAGGTAGGATGTTTTGCAATATCAATTGTTGAAAATATTAATGGTGCACTTAGTTGGCCTGGGGATGTAAATTTGTGACGTGAGCATTGGTGCATGGACTGGTGTTCTTCCAAACTACTTGATGAGCAACCATCAATTTCACCTTGATATTCATAATGAACAAGATCATATCAGCAAGCTTATATCTTTGAGGAAGATGTTAAGCATTTCCACACGGTCAGTTTAAACACTTTAAGCTTCTTGTCATTTTGAATTATCTGATTATGTTCAGAGGAAATATTACTGTCATTATGTTACTAATCCACTATAGTCTATGATTAATTGGTTGGTATATACCTGTTTTATTATACATTTAGTAGGCGAAATGATAGAAATATCTTAAGCTAAGGGTCCAAAGGAGAAGCATACATTTATTCATAATACCATTAACTGGACTCCTTATAAATAGTAAAAACGCCTAGCCCCGCCTAGGCCGCCTAGGCGCTAGGTGGTAGTTCTCCGCCCGACTGCCGCTTAGCGATTTTTACAACCTTGGTTCTTGGGTGCCTGAGCCTTATGGGGCGCCTGACACGTGTCGCGGATCCGACGCGTCCCTATCCGCAGACTCGGCCAAACTCCTATCTCTTGTTCTTGGGCGCCTGGGTTCCCTAGGGCGCCTGATGGCTCACGGGCGCCTGAGTTGCTAACGTGGCAGCCTGCCAGCTCTGCTGAACTCCCCGCTCGAAAACAACCATCTGGGGCGCCTGATACCTATCAGGCGCCTGGCTTCCCGGGCGCCTGACTCCTCTCAGGCGCCTGGGATGCAGTGGTAAGTCCTCTTCACTCCTGCAACCGGGTTAGTCTAAAAATAATATATAATATGAATAATTGAAATAAATCACAGCCGGAGTTGTCTTGGATCTGACTTTGGATTTCAAAATGAAACCCTAGGTCGAACCGACACCTACTGTTCCCTCTTCCGGGGAATGCGTCCTCACCTACTCCTCTCAGGAGAAGTTACCTTTTGTCAACCGGCTTCTCCAGTTGGACTTTTGCTCGGCCTCCGAGACTGTCGGATCTCGAGACGTTCATTCCTCGACCCGTCTCTACTTCTGTCCGCAACTCTCGCTCGGCTAAGACTTCTGCCCAATCTTCCGGATCAGGACTTCGTTGCCCAGTCCACGACCAGGACTTTTTGCCCAACCCTCGGCCAGGTCTTCTTGCCCAGTCCTCGACCAGGACTTCTTGCTCAACTCTGCAGGTCAAGACTTCGTGCCTAGGTGAATTAGGACTTTCCTGCACACTTGGTAAATCCGTTAGATAACAACACATACTTAACTTTGAATCCTTTGACATTATCAAAATCAGGTTCAATCTAGTGCTTCCGGCACCAACATGTTTGTGATTGTTTACAGGTGTTGCAGAGTTGGAACCTTCACGGTGTGAGGTATGTGACTCTTAGCTTCAATCCTTATCTGATGTAGTGTGTTTGTAAATTCTGATCCAAAAAAGTTTTGTGCTTGATAGGTAAAAATTTTCTTCTTGGTACTTATAGTAACTTTCTAGGTTAATTGAATTGCATGATACATTTATGTAAGTGCTTTCATTGCTGTATATTTCTGAATTCCTATTTACAGTTTCAGTAAAGATGAAGAAATGCATCTTGCATGATACATTTCTAAATCTCTATTTGCCTTGCATGATACATTTCTGAATCTCTATTTGCAATTTTAGTAAAGATGGAGAAATATAACTTGCATGATACATTTCTGAATCTCTATTTGCAGTTTCAGTTTTAGAATTGCATGAAACATTTTTGAATCTCTATTTGTAGTTTCATACAAATGTAGCTTGCATTTTTTGCAGATGCTTTGCTATCATTGCAATTATATTGTAGTATAATGTCAAGACATCTTGTACAAATGTATATTACATTTTCTACATATGCTTTGCTGTAGTACAGTGTTATTTTAAGTTATATTGCAGTTTCTGTAGAGCATATTTGCCATCTGCAGTTATATTACAGTCATATTGTAGTTTCTAAACATCATTATGAGTCATTTTTTATTCTTGTTTTTGTAGGTTTAAGCCTTTAAGACTTCTGAAGATGCAGCTGGGTTTGGTAAAACTTAGTTGTAAAAGGTTGTGTATCGAACAGCAGTGTACAAATTTCTTTTGTTGATGCCAAGTACTAAAAATGTTGATTTGTGGTATGAATTCTGATGTTGTACAGTGTACTAAAAGATGTTGTATCTATATGTTAATATTGTTAGGACCTTTGCGTCTAACTAGAGGGGGGTGAATAGCTTCTCTTGGATTTTGTCTATAAAATGCTAGCCAAAGCACAAGAAAAAGATAAACAATAAGATAAACAATGAAGGCAATGCTAACTCGCATGATTTACTTGGTCTCCACCTCCTTGAGGTGAATAATCCAAGAATCCACACCCACACAATCCAGCTCCACTATGTTTTTCTCCTTTTCAACTCAAGATTGAAGGTGGAGAAACCCTTACAAGATGATCTCTTCCTCTTACAATATTAGAATGATTTTGGAGGAAGAGATTGAGAGTGTGTAAACTTGGAGATCTCAGAACAAGAAAGAAAGGTCGAGAGAATCAAGTTGTGTCATCTTCAAGTTCTGAAATCAACTTTTGTATAACCCTCGATATCAGTCGACTGGCAGTATCATCAATCGACTGATGAGCTTCAACGACTACTATAAACAGCGTCTGATTTTTGCCGTCAGCCTTCAACAGTCACTTATCAGTCGACTGGGACCTGACCCAGTCGATTGATCTTTCTGTTCGTTGAAGCAATTGATTGATTCCACTATCAACTATCAATCGACTAAACCCACAGTATCAGTCGACTGATCCTCTCATCAGTCGATTGATACCTGATAAAACTCAGGTTCCATTTTTCCTTTGCGTAGACACAAGCTTTCAAACCCTTCCATCATCCTCGCACCCTTAGGATGCTTCCAAGCCCTCAACTCCTCATCCTTGCGCTTGCCTTGAAGTGTTTCCCTCGGCCTTATCATGCTAAGTCTTCTTCTATCAATTCTTCATTCTTGAACTTAAACTCAAGTTTCATGTTAGATCACCAACATTGCCTAACTCAAACACATTTAACCAAACATCACAAGTAAATAATGTTTGGGTCATGATCGCACCAATAATCTCCCCCTTTTTGATGTTTGGCAAATTTGTTTAAGTTAGATCTTTAAATATATCATAATCAAAAAGAACATTAACATATATGAATAATCATAGAACTCATCTAACTTAACTTATTCAATTCTCCCCCTTTGCCACACAACAAAAATAGAGGGAGTAAAAGTAATCAAAGCTCCCCCTTAAAATAAACCCCCTCTTTAAACCATAATATCTCGGTGGCAGGCAAACAAGGATCCATCACATAAACATAAGCAACATGTATACTAAAAACATATATCACAATAGAAGACAACAAAAGTAAAGACAAACCATAGAAGCAATACTAGAGAAATAAAAGGTTCATACATAACCACAAAGATAGTGCTACAAAGATCCAAAATAAAAAACAAAAAGTACTATAATATTGTTTATGGTGTTCGAGATATAATAGGGAGCTATGTCTAATCCAAACACAATCTCAACACTATAACATCTGAGGTACACCATATCTAAGCATCATCGCCAGGAGGAGGAGGAGGAGGAGGAGGAGGAGGAGGAGCATGATACATTAAGTCCCAATGTTGCATCATCTCAAACATGGCAGTTTGACGCTGTTGAACGCCCTGAAGCTCCTGCCTGATCCCCTGAATCTCCTAGTGAACCACCTCCTCCAGTCGGGTGAACTGCTCATCCGTAGTCATCACAGGAGCAGCAGCAGGCGCAGGACCACCAGGAGCATCGGCGTCCTCATCCTCATCGTCAGAGCTAGGAGACGCATGGTCACGCCGCCAGACCATCACTCCCTACTACCGCTCAATCCCTGTCAAGGAGAGCTGTCGAGAACCTATCTGATCACAGTCCTTGGACAATTGATGATGCTGACCTCTAGTGACATCAACACCTCTAGATGCAAAAAATTCGATCAAAATATGACTAAATGCGTGATACATAGGGTCATAGTCCTTGGCTTATGTTTTGTACTTGATGATACATAGGGTCGATTGCACCGCCCCGCAAGATAGATGGATTCTGGAATGTACATTCATTCAGTACTTCAGTTATACCTATTCTAATATCTCCTTGAGACTGTATCATGTTGTTTCTTTATAGCTTGTACAACTATCTATATTGTCATACATATCTATCATTATACCCGCAGAGTCCATTTGGACTCACCACCTGATCGACCACACAGACCGATCAGATGCAAACTGAACAGAAAGCTACGTATTCAGAAACAAAGAACACATGAACTTAAGAGGAAAACTATAAGATTGGGAAGCAAAAACTCCATTACATGCAAGTAATCTATAACTAATCTGCAGGAATGCTAAACTTAGAACAAAACACACTTAAGAAACATAACTGTGATGAAAATTGATACAAACCAAATTAACTAAGGAAATAAGAGTTTCAGAAATGAATATTCGCAGAATTAAACATCAGATCGAATCCGTCACCAAGATCTCCTTCTTGCCGTCACCCAAGAGCCAAACTAGGAGCCCCCTAGCTCGAAAATCAGTAAGATCGGATTTCCCTGATCAGTTTAGCTTCAGTTTGGTGTGCATCTGGAATCTGCCATCGATCTCTTCCTCCTTGAATTACTGGATAATGAATTTGGCTCAGAACTTCTCAGATACCTTCGAAGAACCCCTCCGAATGCTCCGGAAGCCCCGATCGACGAAGAACAGCAATTAAAAGGAAACGGTCAATGGTAGCTCAGCTCTTGGGTGAAACCCTCACCTGACCCTTTCAGAATCGGATTTGGCTAGCAAACTTCACAGAGAATCCATCTCTTTGATTCGAAATCTTGAAATGAAGAGTCGATCTGAGGTTGGCCGCGCACGATCGGAGAAGAAAGCTGAAGAACAGACGAAGAGCAGAGCAGAATTCGCGACACTGAGCTGGGTGATAAGGCCCATCAAATACAATGTAAGTATCGAACTCCTCTACACTAATGTAGCATAGAGTAACGTGAGTCGTCTCCTAACGAATGTATTTGGTACATGATAAATCTCAGGATCATATTTTATTGCTTTTGGATTTTTGATATCAAACTGGGGTTTGAATTTGAACTTTACGACTACGAAAAGACATAGCAAAGCAGATATGAAATCTAGTCTAATTAAGGAAAGACAGTGCAGGTAATGAAATCCAATTTAATCCTGACTACAATTGCAGTAAAGAAAATGACCACTAGAAATTAAGCATCAACGAAACTAAACATGGTACGGAAACCTACAGCATTAAAGAAATCTCATCTAACCTAACTTAATTACATGTAATGAAGACATATAACTAAAAGCAATATGAAGAGCAACACAAAACAAGAGTTAAGCAACCAAGAAACATCACAATTGAAAGTACTATTCTTAGAGGCATTTAACCAAACATCATACGGGCATGATTGAAAATGCTTCAAGAACATGCAAATTGAAATGGGTAAGATCTATCCAATACAAAAATTCACTCAAACACACATAACAGCTCAAACTATCAACTTAACAATAAAATCTGAAGTAATTGTTCTAAGGGGCATTTAATCAAACACAAGTTGAGCATGTTCTAAAAGGCTTCAAGTGCGTGCAATTTAAATTGGGGATCCATCAATTACAAGTATTCAACATTTATCACAACATTCATCAAATAAAAACAATCTTCAACTAACAACGCAATTAATCCACCAGTTAATCCAATCTAAAGAGTTGTTGCCGGAATTGGAACAGAAGCTCCAAACGTGGCTGTGAAGCAATGGCTGCCTGATGAAGGATGGAGGAGCTGCCAAACTCGGCTGTGAAGAAATTCTTGTGCAGAAACTTAAGCTACCACTCGGCCTTGTGAAGAAGCTGCGAAGAAAGAAAACAACCACTGCTGAAAACAATTGCTGTGAAGAAGATAAATAGATAAGCTATGAAGAACTGTGAAGAATTGGATTCAGAAAAGCTACTGGAATTGAAGAACTACTGAAATCGAATTGCTGTAAATGAAAACTAAGCTGCTGAGAAGTAATTGCTGGAAGGAAATTCGGATCTGATGTGAAACTACTGAAATTGAAGTGCAGTAAAAGAAAGCAAATGAAAGAATTGCAGTAAGAAATGGATCGCCGGCTGCGGAGGAAGATGGTTGATCGTTCCTTCTCAACCCGAGAAGAAACTGGCGAAGGAGATGGTCGACTAGGGCTCGAACCCCGGGCCCTAGCTCGTGCGATGGCGTGCGGTGGAGGATGATAGCTGGCTGCTTCCCTCAACCCAAAAGGAAGCTGCGGTGGCGAGCGGTGATGATCCGGCCGACGGCGATGAAATGGAGAGTGGAGATCCGCCGGCCGGAGGAGATGAAGCGAAATGCTGAGGAAGAAGGAGGTTTCCCCCTTTGCCGATCGATCCGTCTTCCCTTGCGCGATGAAGCTTTTGTCTCCCGCGAACCGGTCGAGTGGCGTGTGTGTGTGTGTGAGCCAGAGGAAAGCGATCAGGCGCCCTTCCTCACTTGAGTCTAGCCCTAACTTGAGTTCGATCCATTCTCAACCCAAATCATCACAGCTCAGCCATGAGTTTAACCCAGCTTCAGCCCAGCCAAACCAGAGCTTGAGTTCAGTCCAGTCACTGTCTGGTCCAGCCTAGCAATTTGGTTCAGCCAGCCTCTGCTGCACTTGGCTCAGCATTTGGGTTCAGCCTCTGTTCGACCCAGGTTCAGTGATTCGGTCAGCCAAGCCAGAGCCCAGCAGTTGAGTTCAGCACTTGGTTCAGCGAAACCAAGCCAATTGAGTTCAGGGCTTACAACATCTAAAGGAAACTAGCAACGAACGGTTGAGATCGATTTAGCTTCATCCAACGGTTGGATCTCTACAGATCTGAACCAAACTTCACAGATCCCAATCAATGGTCCTGATCTACCTGTCCCCAGCTCGGATTAACTAGATCAGTGGTGGATGGTCCAGATCTTCCCTTTTCTTGAATGGATGGTCTAGAACATCTTGAGCTTGATCCAACGGTCAGATTACTTCTGATTTGGCTGAAATTTTTAGATCTTGATCTATGGTCATGATTGATTCTATCTTGAACTCGGATTGACTAGAAGTTGACCGACGGCTCAGATCTAGCCGTTCTCTGGAATGAACGACTCCTATTAATCCGATGCTTGATCCCTTTGATCTGGATCCACTGCTAACTCAAGTCGGACCCGATTTGATCTAGGTCCATGATCATTTGAAGCCTACAAAATGATATTCAAATTTAGTGCCAAAAATATCCCGCATATACAAAGATTTGAATTAAAAGCCAAAATAGAGGAAATACATGAACCCTAATACAATTACAAATTTAAGCATATAAAATGTGGATCAAACATGGATTTTAGAGCCTAAAATAATCAACAAAATGATGGTTATTACTGGACGGAGAAATTTTTGATTTAACTGTCACATTTGAATTTGAACGGCTGTGATCATCCTCGCCTCATCCAATGGTCAGATTAACTCGGATCAGAATCAAACTTTCCAGATCTCCATCAATGGTCAGGATCTACCTTTCAGTAGCTTGGATCTTCCAGATCTGTAATGGATGGCTCAGATCTCGTTGCCTTTTGAATGGATGGTTTAGACTCCTCTTAAGCTTGATCCAACGGTCAGATGGCTTCTGATTTGGTCCAAAACTTCAGATCTTGATCTGTGGTCATAATTAACTCTATCTTGAGCTCGGATCAATCAGAAGTTGACAGATGGCTCAGATCTCCCCGTTTCATGATTGGACGGTCCATAGTTATCCATCTCTTGATCCCCTTGATCGAAGCCAAGTCTGAACTCAAGTTTGATCTAATCTAATCTAGGTCCATGATCATTCGAAGCCTACAAAATTAGATTCAAATTTAATGTCAAAACATCTCAAATATACAAAGATTAGCAGTCAAAGTTAAAATAGTAATAACTCATGGAACCTAATGTAAATGCAAACTTAAGCATATAAAAAGGGATCAAAACATGGATTTGAGAGCCTAAATTGATCAACAAAATAATAATGATCAACTGTGACGACCCGACTTCTCTCTCTTAAGGCGAACGCCACTTTTACTTGACCTTAACTTTACCTTATCCTTAGCCGTAGGTTACAACTACTTGACTTCCCTTAACTTGCTCTGAATTTTTTTCTTTTTTTTAAAAAAAAACAACTTCCATTTTATTTGCCCTACAACACTTTCCTTTCAATGGCACCAGTCGACTGCTAGAAGGCCAGTCGACTGGTATCGACCACAGAAACTTTCTGTGCGCGGCACCAGTTGACTGGCTTCTTGGCAGTCGACTGGTGTCTGAAACAGTCGACTGGCACGCCTGAAAGCTGTAGTTTCAGACCTGAGAATACCTTTCAAGGGTCCATAATTCATACACTTCCAAAGCATATAGATAAATAACTCCAAATCTATACTCTATACTAGTTTTAGAAACATCTTAGCAACCCAAAACAAACCCATTAACTTGCAATTAGGATCTCTGCGGAATTAAATAAACTATCAAAACATATGAAATCTATACTAGAGTTTGTACTCAACTTTGTCTCTATGCAAACTTTAACCAAAATCATTACGTTCTACTAATCCAAAACACCAACCACAAGTTTCTATATGACTTAACCCAAAGATCTCTTCCACGGTTCCGCCGCCACTGAACATCAATGCAAGTCCCGTTCGCCTCCTTAGCTTATGTCTTTTCTTTACCTTTATCTGCAATAGAAGGAAATGCAACTAATAAGCGATTTGCTTAGTAAGTAAATCCTAACTCACAAATCCATGCGATCAATGATAAACATGCTCTTTTCAAGAATGCTTGCTTCAAAATACATGCACTTGGAAATACTTGCACATGGGAACTTTCATATACTTATCATGCTCAATCATGCTTGAAAATATTTACTTGCAGTAAAACACTTGCAAACTTAACATGCCCATGATTTCTTTTGAGACTTGATACTTATACATTTCCATACTTTAAAATACTAACTTCTTTGCTCTTGCTCTTTAACAACATAACAATGTTAACATACTTAATAAAACATGTACTTAACTGAATACACTTACATATACTCATATACTTCAAAATAATAATCAACTTTCTATGCCTTGACACTGTACCTGGTATTAATGTACCATTGCGCGCATCCCTAGGTTTTGGGGTAGCGAGCCACCGCACCCTATTAGAGCTTCTTTCTAACTTTCTGTGGGCCTCTCCTTTGCTCGGTACATGTCACTTTACAAAAGTAAAATACTTTCTTACTCATAATGTTTATACTTATCAAGCTATCTCATCTTTTTCCATAAATTTGGCACTACAAACCTTTACTTTTCTTACTTGGAACTTTCATCGAGCATCTTGCGTGCCCTTAACCCAAAATTCATTTTTGGGACTTTTCAAGAACTTGGTCTTATCATGCTTAGATTCACATACACAAAACCTACTCCAATTCAACTTCTATGATAAAACATGTATTCTTCAGAAACTTAAATCACACAATAAAACAATATTCTTAAAGCATGCACTTGGATCACAAAATCACGGTTCTACAACGAGAAACTGCATACGAAACTACTTCTATTGCAGGTGAGTGATCTACTTACCCCTCTTTGCTTGAAGAAAACTCACTAAGTATATAGAAAAACCCTAGCCTAGGACTCCTTTTCTCTTCCTTGCAAGAAACTTCACTCCTTGGCCCTAGGGAAGGAACCCTAGGTTCTCTACTCAAGAGGAAGAAGAAGGAGGAGGAAGAAAAACCCTTGCTTTCTCACTGTTTTCGCAGCCTCCCCTTGCCTCCCGTTTGCGCCAACGCCAATCCCTAAAGGGGATTAATCGCAACTTAAGTGGAAGTTGAAACACCTCTTCATGAAAAGGGCTTACTCAACTATAACATAATTTCGATCCATCCTTTTTTGTGCTTGATACCCTCCAACCTTCTAGCTAGCCGAGTCCACTTAAGGGCTGGCTTGCCGCGTGGTCGCGAGATCAAACCCCCGCCGGACCCTTTTCCTTTTTCTTTTTATTTTTATTTCAAAAAATTGCTAGAAAATTCCTAATAATTCACGAAAATTATTGGGTGTTACATCAACTCCCCCACACTTGCTCTTGGGCGTCTCGCACAACTAAACTAATAATGTACCCCCCCTAAATCATTCTCAATGATAATTAGAAGCAATTGAAAGTAAATTACCTAGGGTTGTCAATTCTCAAAAATCTAAACTCAATGGACTAGTATCTTGACCTTAGTCAACTACAAAGTTACTTCATCCTTCATGACTAATTAAGATGAATTAAACACACAAAGCCTCTCAAGGAAAATTTTTAGTGGCTCTCTTCCTAAGTTCTAAAGTTTTGATGAAAATGGAACTCACTCAAACAAAATCATGGTTCTTGCACTACCATAAACTTGCTTATGTTGTACTCTCCACCATCATTCTTGAGTTGGATCCACACCTACAAAGGCTTATTTGAACAAGTTTAGGAGATATGTAATGATAAGAATGAAATAGAAGTTTAGTAAATGGAAAGTAAAGGAAGTGGATGACTTGGATACTCAAGAATGTAACCTAATGTACTTTGCCTCTTGATGGTATCCTCTAGTGAAATCAGAGCTTAAAATTGAGTAGGAAACAGACAGTGGCTCTGAAATTACTGAATTCAGTTATTCAACCTCTGCTGATCGGTCCAGAGACCGATCAGATACTACCTGATCGTTCTGAACTGCCTCTGATCGGACTGAGCTCATTCTAATCGGTCTGAGTGACCGATCAGACACCTCCCTGATCGGTCTGGAGACCGATAAGGGCGAGAACAGAAACTGAACTGAGCAAATCCTAAAACTATTTCTGCCGAGATCACTTCTTTTTAATCAATACTACATCTTAAATCCAACTAGCTCCTTGTTCACATCTTCAAATTCAGAAATCTAGCCCATCTCCTGACACTTCATGTTTTTTTCCTTCTTTCTTTTTTTTTCTCTGCTGTTCTGTTCCTGTTTTTTTCTACAGCTATGTTTTTTTTCCTTTTCTTTCTTCAATTCCTTTCAATGACTAGCTGAGCTTCCCATTTCCAGCAATTTGTCTTAGCTTAGTTCTGCTCTGATTTGTGCTCAGCAACTTCACATTCCAGAACTTGAACAAGTATATCAAATGAATGGACAAGATCTTCGATTTTCCTTTTAAGGCCATCTTCTCAAGTTTTCTTCCTTCAAACCATCTCTATGTACATTCTCCAACTCATCTTCAGAATTTTCTTCAGACCACTGCCATAGAGCTTCAAGTAGGAAACAATAGATTACTGTCCAAAACTTCATCCAACTCACAGATTTCAACTTACGATTTGAAAACTCACAGATTTCAGCTTGAACTTTAAGTTGGCTATGATGATAAATCTCCTAAATGCAATTATAACTTTGAATCATCAAATAATAAAAAGAGATTATGTGCTCCACTTGGAATTTTTACTATCAACTCTTGCATCCCAAACTTGGCACACAACTCCTTCAATTGGCACACTTCTCATCTACCGATTTTTTTCTTTCTTTTTGAATTGCATCCTTGATACTTTCTTCATTCTTTAAGATCCATCAAAACGGATTGCCAACTATCTTTCAACTAGAAATAAGCTTCCAAGATGCATCATTTCTTACCAAAACACTTCAAAACATTAGCCACCTCCCCCACACTTAGCTTTTTGACCGTCTCGGGCAAAGTAACATCAAGAAACAATCAAAGCACCCAAGTCCATGGAATATGATTATGAACATGAAGATAGGGGAAGGAAAATAGAATACAAAGTTCAACAAGAAATATTGCAAAAAATGATATGAAAAAAAAAACAATGTGATTCACCTCTATAAATGTGGTCCTATCATAGAAATATGGTTTTGAAAGAACCTAAGCAAGTTCTAGAGTACAATCACATGTGTATATCACAAAAATTAGGCCAAATCCTCACTAGGTAAAAAGAATTTATCTCAAGTCATCAATCTAGAGTCCATAACTAAGTACTACTCAAGTATCCAAGAATTTTCATCCATTGGCTCAAATCCTAAGTTTTAACAACCAAATTTAATTCACTTTCAAAGGACTCCAAAATGATGTAGAGAAAATCTAGAGGGATACATTTTTTCCAAATCATGCAAGAAATAAGGTGCCAAAAAGATAAAATGGTATCTACAATGACTCTTTATTCATTCTACACTACCTAAGCATTTATTAACAAAAACTCACTTTAAAAGAAAGATTTACTTCTAGAAAACATAAATATGATATATACAATGAAATAGAAGTGCAAGAAAAATAAAACTCCCCTTTAGGTTGGGTAGATAGCATCATTGATATCCAATCCATCCACATCTAGCTCCTTCACTTCTTCAAAGTATTTCTTGAGCCGGTGGCCATTAACTCTCCAAATAAAATCATTAGCCTCATCCTTAATCTCAACAACACCATAAGGAAAAATATTAGTAACAAGAAATGGACCTTCCCATCTAGATCTTAACTTACCTTTAATTAACTTGAGCCTTGATTTTTACAAAAGAACTTTGTCGCCAATTTGAAACTCTTTCTTCAATATACGCTTATCATGAAAATTCTTAGTCTTCTCCTTATAAATCCTTGAGTTTTCATATGCTTCTAGTCTTATCTCCTCGATTTCTTGAAGTTGTAGCTTCCTTTCTTCTCCCACTTTATTGGCATCAAAATTGCAAGCTTTCACCGCCCAATAAGCTTTATGCTCTATCTCCACGGGTAAGTGACAAGCTTTCCCATAAACTAGCCAGTAGAGAGACATTCCAATAGGTGTCATATATGCCGTCCGATAGGCCCACAATGCATCATCAAGTCTTTTGCTCCAATCTTTTCTATTAGGCCCCACGATCTTTTCCAAAATTGCCTTGATCTCTCTATTTGATATTTCGGCTTGTCCATTAGTTTGGGAGTGATAGGAAGTAGACACTTTGTGCACAATCCTATATTTGTTAAGTAAAGTCTTCATGTGTTTTTGCAAAAATGTGAACCTTGATCACTAATGATAGCTCTTGGAATTCCAAACCTATAAAAAAATGTGTGACCTAACAAAACTAACAACAACACAAGAATCGTCAGCCCTGGAGGGAATGACCTCCACCCATTTAGATACATAATCAACAGCAAGTAAAATATACAAAAATCCACAAAATGCAGGAAAAGGTCCCATAAAGTTTATCCCCCATACATCAAATATTTCACAAAAAAAGCATAGTTTGTTGGGGGTATTTCATTCCTAGTTCCTATGTTCCCTGTTCTCTCACATCTATCACAGTTTTTATAAAATAAGTAAGCATCATGGAACAAAATAGGCCAATATAATCCACACTCTAAAACTTTCCTAGCAGTTCTTTGTGGTCCAAAATGTCCTCCACAGGCTGATGAATAGCAAAATGTAAGAACTGAATGAAACTCATGATCTGGTATGCATCTTCTAATTATTTGATCACTACAAAATTTCCACAAGTAAGGATCATCTCACACATAGAATTTAGCTTCACTTTTAAATTTATCTTTCTGGGCCTTAGTAAATTGTGCAGGAAAAATATTAGCTACTAAATAGTTAACTAGATCTGCATACCATGACAACTCACCATGTATCACTAAAAGGTGCTCATCTCTAAAATCATCATCAATGGTAGTAGGGTGTCCATCTCCCTCTATCCTGCTCAAATGATTTGCAACCAAGTTTTCCTTGCCACTCCTATATCTAATCTCCAAATCAAACTCTTGAAGTAGAAGCATCCATCTAATCAGTATGGGCTTTGCATCTGGCTTCTTCAGAAGATACTTCAAGGCTGCATGATCAGAAAATACAATAACATGAGAATATAACAAATATGATCTAAATCTACCCAAAGCAAAAACAATAGAAAGGAGCTCTTTTTCTGTGGTGGTGTAGTTAGCTTGAGCAGCATCTAAGGTCTTGGAAGCATAGCAAATGACATGTGGTGCTCCATCCACCCTCTGTGCCAGTACAACTCCTACATCAAAATTAGAAGCGTCACACATCAACTCAAAAGGTAAAGTTCAATCAGGGGGTCTAATAATAAGAGTTGAAGTAAGAGCCTCCCTTAATCTCTGAAAAGCTTCCTTGTATTTTTCATCAAAACAAAAATCCATATCCTTCTGCAAAAGTCTAGTCAACGGGCGAGCAATCTCACTGAAGTCTCTAATTAATCTCCTGTAGAATCCTGCATGACCATGAAAAGCTCGAACATCCCGTACGTATATGAGGTAAGATAAAGAAGATATAACACTAACTTTAGCAGGATCTACTTCAATGTCTTTCCTAGAGACTATATGTCCTAACACAATACCATGCTCTACCATAAAATGACATTTCTCAAAATTAAGGACAAGATTAGTTTCAATGCATCTATGTAAAACCCTGGACAAATTATCCAAACAAGTATCAAATGATGTGTCAAATGCAGAAAAATCATCCATGAAAACTTTCCATGCAGTGTTCTAATAACTCACCAAAAATACTCACCATACATCGCTGGAAAGTCCCTGGAGCGTTGCAAAGACCGAATGACATACGTCTATAAGCAAATGTACCGAAAGGACATGTGAAAGTGGTCTTCTCTTGATCCTCCGGGTTTATACAAATCTGAAAATAACCTGAATATCCGTCTAGGAAGCAATAGTGAGACTTCCCTGCTAACCTCTCTAACATCTGATTAATAAAAGGCAAGGGATAGTGATCTTTCCTCATTACTTGGTTCAGCTTTCTGTAGTCAATACAAACTCTCCATGAATTCTTCACTCTGGTGGGTACTAACTCATTGCTCTCATTCTCCATCACTGTCACTCCTGACTTCTTAGGCACCACATGAATAGGGCTAACCCACTTACTGTCAGAAATAGGATATATGATGTCTGCCTATAAAAGTCTAGTCGCCTCTTTCTTTACAACATCTGAAATCAATGGATTTAGTCTTCTCTATGGATGTATGACTGGTTTGACATTCTCCTCTAAAAATATCCTGTGCATACAAATGGTTGGGCTAATACCAGGTATGTCAGCTAATGTCCACCCAATGGCTCTCTTATGCTGCCTCAGCACTTGCAATAATTTTCCCTCTTGCTCTGAATCCAAGTTCTGGGCAATGATGACAGGTAAACACTGCTCCTCTCCCAAATAAGCACACTTCAAATGTTCTGGCAATGGCTTTAACTCAATCTGTGACTGCTCAGTAGGTATGGGTGATCCCTGGGGCTTAGTGCAATCCCCTACACTCTCACACCTATCCTCTGAATCTCCTGAAATGTCAATCAATGTAGGTGATCCATGGGGTTCAGTGCAATCCCCTACACCTATAGAATCATCTCCAACTGAAAGTGAATCTGATGCAACCTTCAAATCAACCTCCTCTATAGCAAATGCCTCCTCAGCCTCATCTGAACTAAAATTTCCTCTGTGAACACCAAGTGAAACTCTGTCAGCAAATAAGTCTACATCAACCAAGTCATTTAGAATGTCCATGCTCATGATAGAGTGATCATCTCTGGGGTGCTTCATAGCATCAAAAATACTGAACTGCACAACTGTGTCTCCTATCTCCATAGAAAGTGTGTCTGCATATATATCAATCTTTGTCCTTGCAGTCTTCAAGAATGGTCTCCCAAGAATAAGTGGAGATCTATTCGCTAAATAATCTCCCTCCATGTCCAAGATATAGAAATCCGCAGGAAAAATCAGCTCCTTCACCTTCACCAAAACATCTTCAATGATTCCAGCTGGGTGAGTCTGACTCCTATCTGCTAAGTGAATAAACACTCTTGTAGGCTGCAAAGGTCCAATACCAAGCATCTGAAAAACTGATCTAGGCATCACATTAATAGAAGCTCCCAAATCTAACATTGCATCATGAAAAAGAGTTCTCCCAATCTCACAAAACATAGTAAATACTCCTGGATCTTCACATTTCTGAGGAATAAAATGGATAAGGGCTGAGACATTCTTCCCTAAACTGATCAATTCATTCTCCTTAAGCTTCTTCTTGTGCACACACAAGTCCTTGAGAAATTTGGCACACTTAGGAATTTGCTTGATCATAGTCAACAAAGGCACATTAATTTCCACCTTACTAAATAATTTCGCAAGCTCTTGATACTCCTTGGCCTTCTCCTCCTCTACATGCTTTTTAACTTGAGTCTTACACTGTGGGAAAGGCAAAGGGACTCTTGGTTCCTCCACTTGAGCTGAAATTTTCGGAAATGAGTCTTGAGCAGGGATTTCAAGCGAAGTAGCTGCTGTAGGTTCACCTTTCTTACTGATTTCTCCTTCATCTTCCACCAAAATCACATGATCAATAGAAGAGGGACTTAGGCTTGAATTAGGATTACAACCAACTGATGTAAAGCCATTTCGAGACTGATCTGAGTTGGAAAATAAGGTTCTGTAAAATTTTCAGAAAAATCAGCCCTTAGAGTGTTTAAACTTGAAGCAACCTTCCCACTCAATGTGATGGCACTAACATTTCTCTTAGGATTAGGATTAGCTTGAGAAGGTAATTAACTCGATCCTTGAGCTTGCATTTGATTCATCCCACTTGCAAATTGACCAATATGTCTCTCAATGTTTTGAAGGGTGGAATCATTCTTTTGTTACCCTTGTTGTTGTTGTAAAATTTGTTGTTGCTGCAAAATTTGTTGCATCATCTCCTCTAGATTTTGTTGTTGAGCATTAAACCCACAAAAACTTCCATAGCCTCCTTGATTAGAATGGGACATTGGTTGACCTTGAAATGAAGCATTGGGTTGCTGAAAACCTTGATGTTGCTGTGAACTTTGAAAATGAGATTGTTAGGGATGATTAAATGGTTGAATGGGTTGTTGAAATTGCTGTAAATTGGGTTGGGAACTAGGTTTAAATTGCTGGAAAATGTTGCTATGAAAATACTGATTTTGAGGCTGAAATTGTTGGTGTGAGGGTTGAAATTGTTGGGGTTGAAATTGTTATTGAAACTGAAAATTCTGATTGTATGGTTGAAAACCTTGCTGATTATGATGAAAACCTTGCTGATTTTGCTGAAATTGTGGCTGAAAAGACTGAGTTGGTTGCTGAAATTGCTGATTTTGCTGGAATTATGGTTGGAATTGATGATTCCCTTGCTAAAAATTCTGAAAATTCGGCTGGAATTGTTGTAGGGGCTGTTGTGAAGGGTTTTGTTGATAGAATGAGTTTCCGTACTTCAAGTCAGGGTGATCCCTCCAACCCGGATTGTAGGTAGATGAATATGGGTCATTTCTTAATTGAAATTGTCCTTTAGTCAAGCGGCTAATGATTCATCTTGTTGTAAATTTGGACACAAATCCGAGTTATGCTCTTGACTTGAACAAATGCTACACAACCTCATCACTTGATTTGTAGATGGAACTATTGGAACATTTTGATTTTGGCTCAAATTATTCAAAGTCATCTGCTTTACTAAAGAAGTAAGCTCCACCAAAGAATTCTTGATGTCTTTTTGTTCATTTGAAACCATTTGAGCTTCATTCACCCCTCTAGTAGAAAGAGCCCTACTTCCAAATTGTTGAGAGTTCTCCGCCATATTTTGAATCAATTCTCTAGGTTGTTCAGGGGTCTTGTTCACTAAAGCTCCTCCAGCTGCAGCATCAATCATAATTCTATCCATCTGAAGTAGACCCTCATAGAAATACTAAATAAGGAGCTGCTCACTGATTTGATGTTGTGGACAACTTGTTGAATCTCTCCTAATAATCATATAAAGTCTCTCCCACTACTTGTTGTATACCACAGATGCTCTTTCTGATAATTGCAGTCCTTGAAGCTGGAAAGTACTTCTCTAAAAATGCCTTCTTCATGGCAATCCAACTTGAAACATGTCCAGTAGGCAAATAATAAAATTAGTCTTTAGCTGCTCCAGTTAAAGAAAATGGAAATGCCTTTAATTTGATATCCTCTTCAGAAATCCCTTGAGGCTTCATAGTGGAGCATACTACATGGAACTCATGCAAATTTCTGCTAGGATCCTCTCCTGATTGTCCCTGGAACTTGGGTAGTAGATGAATAAGGCCTGATCTCAGCTTAAAATCACCAGCTAACTCTGGATAAGCAATGCAAGAATATTGAAATGCATCATCAGGGGTTGCAAGCTCCTTCAAAGTCTTCTGATGTTCTGCCATGGGACTGCTTGTATGAGTAGAAATAATTTCAATAACTTCTGAAGCTCTTCCTTGATTCCTCCTACCTCTGAAGGTTCTCTTAATTTCTGGATCAAATTCCACCAGATCACCACCTGAAGTCCTAGTCATAAACCAAATAAAAAATGACAGCAAATGTATACAAAAAGATTAAGCAAATGAAATAGTATCACAGGATATGAAAATAAGCACTAGCTTAAATTAAACAAACTCAACTAGTGTTGTTCCTCGGCAACGGTGCCAAAAATTTGATGGGTCCACAATCAGTGTCACGATGAGCGTCAAATTTAAATTTATAAGTTGAAAACCCTTAGCTTACAAATCTAAATGTAGTATAGGGGCCTCAAGTTGTATTTTTCCAAGGACTATTTGTGAATGCTCAACTCAAGCTTGAAATTTGTCGTTTGATGTTTTGGGTTTTCAAATAAGATGGGGGTTTGTTTTGCAATAAGGAACGAAAATACAGTTGAAATAGAATGAACTCAACTAAAGCAGAAATTAACTAGGAGATTGCAACAACTAAACTTAACCTATTTGAAAACTAAGCAGTTCAATTTGAAATTATAAGATTGAAATTCAAGACTAAAATTGAATGTAGAAAAGTTGTAACCAATTGCAGAATTGAGAAGTTTGAAACAAAACTTGGTAAAGACTTAAAGCTAACTTGCAGATTCTGTAACTAAAAGTGAAATGCAGCTAAGACTTGCCTGATCGGTCAACAGACCGATCAGATACAAGCCTGATCGGTCGAACAGACTGATCAGATGCTCACCTGATCGGTCAGACAAACCAATCAGATGCAAACTGAACAGAAAGCTACGTATTCAAAAACAAAGAATGCAGGAACTTAAGAGGAAAACTATAATATTGGGAAGCGAAAACTCCATTACATGCAAGTAATCTATAACTAATCTGTAGGAATGCTAAATTTATAACAAAACACACTTAAGAAACATAATTGTGATGAAAATTGATACAAACCAAATTAACTAAGGAAATAAGAGTTTCAGAAATGAAAATTCGCAGAATTAAACTTCATATCGAATCCGTCACCAAGATCTCCTTCTTGCCGTCACCCAAGAGCCAAACTAGGAACCCCCTAGCTCGAAAATCAGCAAGATCGGATTCCCCTGATCAGTTTATCTTCAGTTTGGTGCGCATCTGGAATCTGCCATCGATCTCTTCCTCCTTGAATTACTGAATAGCGAATTTGGCTCAGAACTTCTCAGATACCTTCGAAGAACCCCTCCGAATGCTCCGGAAGCCCCGATCAACGAAGAACAACAATTAAAAGGAAATGATCAATGGTAGCTCAGCTCTTTGGCGAAACCCTCATCTGAGCCTTTCAGAATCAGATTTGGCTAGCAAACTTCACAGAGAATCCATCTATTCGATTCGAAATCTTGAAATGAAGAGTCGATCTGAGGTTGGCCGCACGCGATCGGAGAAGAAAGCTGAAGAATAGACGAAGAATAGAGCAGAATTCGTGACACTGAGCCGGGCGGAGAAATTTTTGATTTGACTGCCCCATTTGAATTTGAATGCCTGTGATCATCCTCGCCTCATCCAATGGTCAGATTAACTCGGATCAGAATCAAACTTTCCAGATCTCCATCAATGGTCAGGATCTGCCTCTCAGTAGCTTGGATATTCCAGATCTGCAGCAGATGGCTCAGATCTCCCTGCCTTTTGAATGGATGGTTTAGACTCCTCTTAAGCTTGATCCAATGGTCAGATGACTTCTGATTTGGTCCAAAACTTCAGATCTTGATCTGTGGTCATGATTAACTCTATCTTGAGATTGGATCTATCAGAGGTTGGCAAATGGCTCAGATCTCCCCGTTTCTTGATTAGACGACCCATAGTTATCCATCTCTTGATCCCCTTGATCGAAGCCAAGTCTGAACTCAAGTTTGATCCAATCTGATCTAGGTCCATGATCATTCGAAGCCTATAAAATTAGATTCAAATTTAATGTCAAAACATCTCAAATATACAAAGATTAGCATCCAAAGTTATAATAGTAATAACTCATGGAACCTAATGTAAATGCAAACTTAAGCATATAAAAAGGGATCAAAACATGGATTTGAGAGCCTAAATTAATCAACAAAATGGTAATTATCAACTCCTCTCCAGGGACTTGACAAGTTAAACCCTCAATATATAATTTAGGTGTTGGGGTGTTTGGTCTAGTGGTATGATTCTCGCTTCGGGTGCGAGAGGTCGTGAGTTCGATTCTCGCAACACCCCTTTTGAGATTTTTTTTATTTAACCATTTACCTTCCTTTTTTTAACTTTAAACTACTATAATACCCGTGTGATGCACGAGAATCTTACACAATTCAAATAACATATTTAGTGATAATATAAATATTTAAAATGAAAAGTAATTTTATTTCATCATGGATTCATGTCAATATAAGATATAGTATTATTTTTTATAATATAAAATATTCATGGTAATCATAAGTTTTATAAGGGTGGTGGATGTGTATGCGATCTAAAGTTTACTTTGCTTTGATAGGGGTGTGTCAGGACTGTGCTATAGTGCAACACACAGGCAACACATAAAAATCCTAGTAGCAAGCTACTATGATGGGTCATCCCCATAAAAAAATTAATTTAATATCAAAGTGAACCAATGACCCACATATCAGATATTAAACTGATAAGAACAGATACTACACTTGATCTTAGCCAAAAGGCCGAGAAAGGTATGAGTTGCTTTACCGTTCTTTGTTCATTTTAATAATTGCTCTGTGTGTAATTTATCTTGAAACTTCAGATGTGGGACTATCATTTTTCTTACATCAACTCAAGGAAAGCTAAAGGCCAATATTTCATTAAAAATTAAATTAAATATATTTTTTTTATGTATTTTACTGTAATTATTATAACTTATTTAAAATTTTAATTTTAAAAAATTTAAAATATAATTTTAAATTAAAATTTGAAATTATCTTTTTTAAATTTGATAAATTATTTTTTAAAATTTTAATTTTGGATTAAGATCTGAATTTTTCTTTTTAGGATTTGTAATTATATATTTTCTTTTGAATTTGTATTTTTAATTATAAATTTTTATTTAGAAAATTTATATTCAATTTAGGCGAGAATCCTAAGCTTCCTGTAAATGCCATGTCTGCATACAAAACTATGTTTTATAGATATTAATAGAGACAAGTTAAACCCTCAATATATAATTTAGGTGTTGGGGTGTTTGGTCTAGTGGTATGATTCTCGCTTTGGGTGCGAGAGGTCGTGAGTTCGATTCTCGCAACACCCCTTTTGAGATTTTTTTTTTATTTAACCATTTACCTTCTTTTTTTAACTTTAAACTACGTTTGGTAGGGGGTAATGTAATCGAGTTTGTAATGTAATCAAGTCTGTAATGTAATGTAATGTAATCAAGATTACATTACTATGTTTGATAACGAATTGTATGTAATCTTTGATTACAAAGGTGATTACATTCTTTTGTTTGGTATCCATTTATTTTTCGAGGAATGTAATTCATATTATTCTAAAATGACAAAAATATCCTTATAAATAAATTTACATTATTTTATTCTCCCTTTCAATTAAATAGATTTTTCATTTATGTAAAATTTATTTTTAGGATTAAAATTATTTTATTGGACAAAAATTTATAAAAATTTATTGGACAAAAATTTGACCGTACTTACACATAGCATATTAATTTACCGACTAAAAAATATGAGGCCAAACTTAAATCCTTGAGATTAAATTATTATACAATGCATAAACTTAAATCCGTAGAAAATATAAAGCCAACGTCCAAGTGATGAAACACAACCAAATGAAGGAACAAATCTAAAAAAAAGTTAGTTTTCTTCATTAAAATTATATTGGTTTTCTAGCATATCCCAAACATCATTAAAAAAAAAGTTGCAGTTCACAATATAAAGACAACCACAAAATCTATAAGATTTACTCCTCAAATCTCTCCACTCAATAATGCTTTCATCCAAATTTCTTTCTCATCATCTGGTATGGTGAAGAAAATATCTGTAGTCTCACAATCACAACCAATTTTTCTTGTCGCTTTATGTCTCTCCAACATACTAAGGCCAGGTAACATTGTTAAAACCTCATTGACTTTCATTCTTTTTTCAGCACCTACATCATATTCCAATGCTTTACTCAATCGGTTACTTGCCTTGTTAAGTTCTTCCCCAAGAATAGTTGTCGTATCTCTAATAACTTGAGCCAAATCTTTGGTACTCTCACTCTTTCTCTTTTTTGGCTTAGAAGTCTCTTCATTTGATGCAAATATGAAATCTTGGACATATGAAGCAGAATCACCTTCAACAGCTACACATTCATCATCATTTTCATTTGCTACTTTGTCTAATTCTTCCATAATATCAGCAGGGACTTGAGCATCTTTCCCGGATGCACGATCTCCACCAAAGATGATAGAAAGTTCATCATAATAAGGCAATGACTTGAATCTAAACTGTTCTGCATCTCCATGAGTCTACAAAAAAAAATCATATTACCAACTAAACAAATGAAAATAAAAAAATATTTTAGTGATAAAATAAATTACCTTGAGATATTCATCCCACACGGCATTCTCAGCTGTAACACTTTTTTTTTTCTGAGTCCCAACCAAAACCGCTACTACCAACTCCATATAACATGTCATGCACAACATTGTGGAGTTTTTGGAAAGTTCTTAACCTTGATTCAATATGTGGTTTTGCCTTAATTTCATGTCCAGGTAAGCTAACCTCAAGCATTTGTTGTAGCTTTTGTCCATGCCCTGGCCTAAAACCTTTCTCATGCTTGTTTCTAAGTTCTCCATCATTGTTTAATTGTAGTAATGCTTCGATTAGCGCAGCATCTTCTTTAGAGGACCATTGATGTTTGTTTTTTCTTGGTCTTTTTGGGTTATAAGCTTCTTCTGATGGTTTAGACGTCATGCTGACCTATCAAACAATTCAAAGACGATTCAAACAGAATAAACACATAACTCATGCAAATTCAATCAAATGGAGAAATACACATTACCCATGCAAATTCAAACAGAAAAACAATTTGATAAAAAATAATAGACACATAGAAGATTCAAATTTTATGAATACATTGAACCATTGATTTATAGCCACCAGTGTAACATTAGAGATATTGAAGTTGATTTTATAGAACATATATAAGAATTAGCTCACTGCACTTATAGCAATTCATGTTCACCGAATGATCTTCATACCTTACAAGCAGAATAAAGTTCATCAGCATGTCTTAAGGACAGTGATAATGGGAGAGTGGCATTTATGCAAGCAGCTCTTTTAAACCCTATTCTTTTACCATCAATGCGGTCTTTAACAAGGATGGCTTAAAATACACATTATCAAAATACAATCAAATGGAGAAAAACAGTAACCGAAAAATACAATTACAAGTAAGATAGGTTCTGCAAAAGGATAAACTTGCATTTTGAAAAATACATATTACAGAGAAATCAAAGGATATTCTTGCATTCATTAACAAGTCATAAAAAAAACAGTACAATTAAACATAATATGAAAATCTGAACATTTAATAAAAATTACACAAATGATCTCATCTACAGCTTTTCCATTCATTAAACATGTCATTGGCCAAATTATCTCGCCAATTGCTAAATTCACTGGATGTCTCAATGGTTAACACCATGTTTTCATAAATTTCAGCAACTTCATCTTGTTGACTATCCAGGCTTCTCTCCAACCTTCTTTCTGCAAGATCCCCAGCCATTTCTGTCCTAATAAAATTGTGAAGAAGGCAACATGCCATAATAATTCGATTTTGAGTTTGGATTGGATAATAAGTAGGACTTCTAAGTATTGCCCAGCGTATTTTAAGTAGCCCAAAGCATCTCTCTATCATATTTCTCGCAGCTGAATGCTTCATATTAAAAAACTCTTGAGGAGTTCTAGGGACCCGACCATCTTTCCATTCATTTAAATGATATCTTTGACCTCTATATGGTGCTAAAAAGCCTTCACAATTTGTGTAACCGGCATCGGCAAGGTAATAATATCCTATAAATTGAATAAATGTATTAAAGTAGATCACTCAAAACACAAAAAGATATTTAAGATATTTTAAAAAATTAATTAGCACACCGTGTGGGACTTTTAATCCATTTTTTCTAGTAATTGCATCTCGTAGTACTCTACTATCTGCTGCTGAACCTTCCCATCCAGACAACATATATGTAAATTGCATATCTTGGGAGCAAGCAGCAAGCACATTAGTAGCAATTTCTCCCTTTCTTGTCCGATATCTAGGTCTATCCTCTGCTAGTACTCTAACTTTAATGTGTGTCCCATCCAAAGCTCCCAAACAATTCTAAAAGAAACAATCAAAAGAAAATAAGAAAAATATATCCTAATTCCTAACTTAGAAAATAAATGTAATAATTACCTTAAACCATTTCCATCTCCAATCTGTTGAATCTGCTGCAATTGACTTTGGATTTTCGAAAAACTTATTTTGCAGACGAATAACAGCATTCAGAAATCGAGAAAAATGTCTACTAATTGTTTCACCAGACCTTTTGAATCGAAATTGTATAGTTCTATTCTTGACATGATGAGCTAGCAAATGTAATGAAATTGCTACTTGCTCATCTAGCTCCATATATCTTGTTCCTTTCAGACCGCCTTCATTTTCGAGCATACAACACAACTTTGTAAAACTACTCCTATTCATTCTTAGTTGTGCTATGCAAGTAGTGTCACTCTCATATGCCAAATTATATATCATCTTTCTCCTAGCAAAAACATCATTCATATGATATCGTCTTTTCAAGCAATATGATCTGTTACGCCATTCCACTAAAATACAACACATTTGAAAAAACCAATTCACTATCTTCAAGATCTCCAGCCAATGCATTAATACAATGATTAATTTTCTTTTTCTCATTATATAACTTGTCTTTAAACTAAGACGAGTCATGACTGCAAAATAAATGAGACACCAATGAAAACACATATTGAAAATAATATATAACAACAACTATCCAACAACAGAGATAATGGTAGCTCGGTTGTCTCTTTGGAAGCAATAGCATAAGAAGGTAAAAATTTAGTAATAAAATTGGTTTTTTTTTTGCATTGAAATGGAATTGAACACCAATAACTTGATGTGATAATTGCATTGGAACTTCAGTAGCTTTGGAATCAATATGCAACTTCAGCATCCTTAAGAAGTGTATGATGTCTCACTTCGGCTATTGAAAACTCAGACCGTAAGAAACCAAGAACCATTTCAGCGCAATCAATATTTATGAGATGAAGCATGTTAATTGTGTGCTTGAATAACCCAAAACAATTTGAGCACATACTACTTAGCGGTTATTCCATTTCACTTTGTTAACCATTTCATTGAACTTGGGAAAATTAAACTTATCTTTACAATTCATAAGATTAAACAAAACTGTTGTCAGTCTAAAGATGATAAAAAACCTCTACAACATTCATGGAATAACATCAATGGGCATGCAAGTGCAAAGACAGCATAAAATACAATCCACAAATTACTATTGTACCATCCATCTAATGAATTTTCACTTCAAATATAAAGCCTGAACAGTATAAACATTTCAAAGTTTAGTTTAGAGTACCAGCCACATAGCTTACTTCAGTTTGCTAGCACTATAAATATAGATAGAACAAATCACCAATCTAGAGAACAAATAGATAAAACATTTCGCAGTTCATGAAATGCCCGGATCATGAACGTAACTCAACTTCGCTTGTAATCTTAAAAATTACAATATGCGGGGATCCAAAAAAGTTACAGAGAAATAAAATAATAAAGTAAGAAAATCATGGTATGCCCCTTATGTCATGCCCCTTTTATTCGACATGGAAAAAAATTACACAGCCATGATGACCTCTCGACTGAAGGATGCCCAACCAATCAGAAACATCCTCACCAGAGCTAGTAGAGTCGGTAATCATATCCAAAAGAAAGAGAGCCAATATTAACAAAGAGAACACTACCTAGAGGAAGCAATCCACAAATCAGAGGTGAACAAAAGGGGGGAAAGATCAATCCACAGCGTTCTACCCATTTTCCTAACAAACCAAGGGATGAACAAATTGAAGGTTCGATTGTGATCAGGAAAATGGATAGATTTTCCTCGTTAGAGATTCAAGAAGTGGGAGGATCAAAGAGAGGGATAGGAGTGCGCACCTCGATGAAGACGATGAACAACCAAAATGAACAACCAAGATGAACACGATGATCAACCAATATAAACACGATGAACATACCTTTTTTCTTGGTGAGGGGAACCAAACAGAAGATAGAGGCCTCTGCAAAACCTAGAAATCTCGCTGTTTCGTTCGCCGATCGCCTTTCTCTTCGCCGCTCGCCGTCGCTAGGTTTCGCGCCTCTGCAAAACCTAGAAATCTCGCTGTTTCGTTCGCCGATCGCCTTTCTCTTCGCCGCTCGCCGTCGCTAGGTTTCGCGCCTCTGCAAAACCTAGAAATCTCGCTGTTTCGTTCGCCGATCGCCTTTCTCTTCGCCGCTCGCCGTCGCTAGGTTTCGCGCCTCTGCAAAACCTAGAAATATCGCTGTTTCGTTCGCCAATCGCCTCTCTCTTCGCCGCTCGCCGTCGCTAGGTTTCGCAGATCGCCGCTCGCCTTTGCTTTTCTGCTGATTTGTTTCTGCCGTTGGGACTCGGGAATAGAGGGTTTCGGGAATAGAGGGAGGGTAGGTTAGGAATCGAGATTACGGGGTGGGAATGTAATCGAGATTACAGGGCTTTTCTTTTGTAATCCAGATTACAACTTATCACCCTCTTTTGTAATCAAGATTACATTACATTACGAGTTTAAAGTGATTCCAAACAAAGGAATCCAACTTGTAATGTAATCTCGATTACATTACAGGGTGGATTACACCCTACCAAACGTAGCCTAAACTACTATAATACCCGTGCGATGCACGAAATCTTACACAATTCAAATAACATGTTTAGTGATAATATATATATATATATATATATATATATATATATATATATGCCAATTTTTATTATTAAATGAAAATTTAAAATGAAAAGTAATTTTATTTCATCATGGATTCATGTCAATATAAGATATAGTTTTATTTTTTATAATATAAAATATTAATGGTGATAGGGTGGTGGATGTGTATACGATCTAAATCTTACTTTGCTTTGATAGGGGTGTGTCAGGCCTGTGCTATGATAGGGGTATGTCAGGCCTATGCTATAGTGCAACACACAGACGACACATGAAAACCCTAGTAGCAAGCTACTATGATGGGTCATCTCCCATAAAAAAATTAATTTAATATCAAAGTGGGCCAATGACCCACATATCATATATTAAACTGATAAAAATAGATAGTACACTTGATCTTAGCTAAAAGGCCGAGAAAGGTATGAGTTGTTTTACCGTTCTTTTTCCATTTTTATAATTGCTCTGTGTGTAATTTATCTTGGTAACTTCAGATGTGGGACTATCATTTTTCTTACATCAACTTAAGGGAAGCTAAAGGCCTATATTTCATTAAAATTAAATTAAATTTATTTTTTATGTACTTTATTGTAATCATTATAACTTATTTAAAATTTTAATTTTGGAAAATTTAAAATATAATTTTAAATTAAAAATTAAAATTATCTTTTTTTGAATTTGATAAATTATTTTTTAAACTAATAAGAACAGATACTATACTTGATCTTAGCCAAAAGGCCGAGAAAGGTATGTGTTGTTTTACCATTCTTTGTCCATTTTTATAATTGCTCTGTGTGTAATTTATCGTGGTAACTTCAGATGTGGGTCTATCATTTTTTTTACATCAACTCAAGGGAAGCTAAAGACCTATATTTCATTAAAATTAAATTAAATTTATTTTTTTATGTACTTTACTGTAATTATTATAACTTATTTAAAATTTTAATTTTGGAAAATTTAAAATATAATTTTAAATTAAAAATTTAAATTATCTTTTTTGAATTTGATAAATTATTTTTTAAAATTTTAATTTTGGATTAAGATCTGAATTTTTCTTTTTAGGATTTGTAATTATATATTTTCTTTTGAATTTGTATTTTTAATTATAAATTTTTATTTAGAAAATTTATATTCAGTTTAGGCGAGAAACCTAAGCTTCCTGTGAATGTCACATCTGCCTATAAAACTATATTTTATAGATATTAATTGATAGATAGATAAATAGATACATAGATAGATTAGTTTATTAAATTATTCATATATTTTCAAAAGGTTCTTCTAAATTTAAAATAGTAAACAATAATTTTTAACTACCTTAATTAGAGTAACCGGCCTTTAAATTTTTTTATTTTTTAATGATCTTCCTCTCTTATTCAACTTTAAATTAATTTATAAAATTATAGGTTCTTCTAAATTTAAAATAATTAACAATAACTTTTAACTTCATTAATTCAATTTTTTAATATTATTTAATGATTCTCGTCTTTATTTAACTTTTAATTAGTGCATAAAATTATTTCAAAATGTTCTTTTAAATTAAAAAACCCCTTATTTTTATTCCCTTTTGAGACCTCTTTGAATAATGGATTTATTGATGGTATTTATTACTTGATTTTTATTCCTAATTTTATTTGTATAAATTTAATAACATAATTTAAAGATATTACTATCCTATCTTGGAATATAAGGGGAGTTTAATGAAGAGCTAGAAGGCTCATCAAAGAGGTGGCTTGAAAATGTTATCCAACCTTTATTTTTCTTATGGAGTCTTGCTGGCCCCCGGGGCTATGGTGCATCGGTAAGGTTATTAGTTGTTAATTCTGGTATCCGCAGTTCGATCCCCAGTTATGACGCATTTTGCAGGAATTTTTCCTCCAAATGGGGCGCGAACCCTGGGACGCTGGGCTTCTAGACTGGCCACCGCGAGCGCTTCCCGATTTACCCTGGTGACCGGTGGGAAACTTCCGTGGGGTCGGACCGGTCACCCCGGGTTCAATTTGTCTGCTGCCAGATTCATCATTTTTTTTCTTATGGAGTCTGTTGGAGGAAATTCTGAGATTTTACACTAAATTGAAATTATAAAATTAATTCCAACTTATCTCTGTTGAGTGGCCCGAGCTCCAAACTGCAGTCTGCAATCTCCCGAGCGAAATGGCCGAGTGAGCTCCCGAGTGGCCGCGTGAGCTCCCGAGCGGACGATCGAGTGAGCTTCCGAGTGGTATTGCCGAGTGACCGAGCGAGCTCCCGAGTGAGGTTCCCGAGTGAGGCTCCCGAGTGGACGGCCGAGTGAGCTTCCTAGTGGTATTGCCGAGTGACCGAGCGAGCTCCCGAGTGGAAGGCCGAGAGAGCTCCCGAGCGGTATCGCCGAGTGACCGAGCGAGCTCCTGAGTGAGGCTTCCGAGTGGACGACCGAGTGAGCTTCCGAGCGGTATTGTCGAGTGATCGAGCGAGCTCCCGAGTGAGGCTCCCGAGTGGCCGAGTGGAAGGCCGAGCGGAATTCCCGAACTAGAATTCCCGAGTGGAGTTTCCCAACTGGGATCTCCCGAGTAGTGGTCGGACGTCTCCCGACCGGGAAGTTGCTGAGGCCTGCGCAGCGCAGCTTCCTTGAAACAGATTCGTCCTCCTCCGACAGTGCTTCGAGGCTCAGATGGACTTCTATCTCTCAGGATACAACAGCAGACCACGGGGACAACGGAGCACTCGTTGCTCGTGGTGAACTGAGGATGTACCTGACTGCTATCAGCGGAGCGGAGGTCGGGAACGAGGTGGAGTCGGAGCGGAGGAGAATTTCTCTGTATCTCTCTCTCTTTTGCTCTCCGTCAGCCCCTTTATATAGGCTCAGACCCCCGCAGGAGTAAATGACGAATTAATCGTCATTTACTGCCATTTACCCGACCAGATCCAAATGTCTGGGGGTTATTGATCTCGAATTAATCAAAATTAATGCATCAGTTACATTTGAGCAAAAATCAATTTGACAAAATGTTGGTTCATCTGCTTGGACAAATTTTGCCCCGACCGGTCGGACATTCGACGTGCGCGGGTCGTGCGCGAACACGAGTTCACTTGGTTCAGTACAAATCCGGGCCCTGGATTTGCACCACCCCCCCCCCCCCCCCCCCCGCGCACCCACGCGTTTGAGAGAGCCTCTCCCGTAGCATTTGTTCACAACTACCATTCTTGTGATACAATATAAACCCAACGTTTTGACTTAAAACTCCCAATGTGGGACTAAAGCCCCACTCACAAGGGAGTCCCTTTATTCTCCTCCTCACTTTCTACTCACTAGAAAGTTCCAATGTGGGACTAAAGTCCCACCACCTCTTTTCCATTTACCATATATATGAACGGAAAGTTCCAATGTGGGACTAAATTCCCACCACCTCCCTTTCCATTCACAATAGATATCCAAGATATCCAACAGAGTCTTGCCTCAAGCTACATTTTCAAGTCTACTCAGATTATGCGTCTCCTTCGCTTGGATTCTTGCCTCAAGCTCCAAGCCCTAGGCCCTTTAGGTTTGAAGCTGCATGGATTGCGCATAGTGATATGATTATCAAAGTGTAGTAAAAGAAGCCTGGTCTTACAAGAGAGGAAGGTTCGTAGCTACCTAAGAGAAAGGCAAACAAGATGTTGTTGGTGCAGAAAGCACCCAAGTCAAATCTGTATTTTGATAATGGCAACAGGGTACAAAAGTTAAGGTGTATTGTTTATCTAACATGCTACCCAAGTGTGCAGGCAAAGTCCTAGCGAAGGACAGCTAGGCACCTGGCGAAGGAATGCCAGGATACAAAGCCCTAGCGAAGGACTGCTAGGCACCTGGCGAAGGAATGCCGGGATACAAAGACCTAGCAAAGGACTGCTAGGCACCAAGCGAAGGGCAGCTTGGTACTAAAGACCTGGCAAAGGACAGCTAGGCACCTGGCGAAGGACTGCTGGGCAAAAGTCCAACCGAAGGAGCCGGTTGGCATCAGGTACATTCTCCCGAGAGGAGTAGGTGAGGACGCGTTCCCCGACGAGGGAACAGTAGGCGTCGGTTCGACCTAGGGCTCCATTTTGGAGGCCCAAAGTCAGAACCAAGACAGCTAAGGCTGTATAAACTAACATCCTATTGATTTATGTTGTTTTGGACTAACCCTGGATGCAGGACCAAAGGAACGAGTGTCTGCAGCTCAGAGAGCCTCAAAGGAGTGAGGCAGCAGCTGACCAGGGCGCCCGGAGTGTCCCGGGCGCCCCCAAGGTGAACACAAAACAACAAGAAGCAAAGGCAGGCTTCGACAGCTCATGGGGGGGGGGGGGGGGCGCCCCCGTGCTCCCGGGCGCCCCCAGCGTCCCGGGCGCCCCCAGGTGAGGCTAACGAAACAGAACCCAGCGAAACCAATGGATAAGAGGAGACCCGGTCAACCCGGGCGCCCCCAGCGTTCCGGGCACCCCCGTCAAAGCCTGATCCCGAGTTTTAAGGGATCAGAGCTGACTGAGAGGAAATCGGATCGACTGACACGTGGGGGGGGGGGGCGCCCCCGACGTTCCGGGCGCCCCCAGGTGCTATAAAAAGGGCCCTCAACCCCAAGGCTTCATCAATCAATCTTTCCAACGCTTACACGCTCTTCTGCTCCCGCGCTCTGCTCCGGAAACCTTCCGACTCAAGACTCAAGTGCCGACGATGTCCCGCTACTCCGAAAAGACAACCTACATCGGACGTCGGTAAAAGAAGAGTTTCCTTTTAAAAGTTTACTTTACTATACTCGTAAATTCTATCTTGAAAACTGATTTGCGAAAATATAGAATTGCTCGCAGAAAACGGTCAACGACCGTGGGCCTTGGAGTAGGAGCCGACCGCGACTCCGAACCAAGTAAAAAACTTGGTGTTTGCGTTTTTGATTGTTTTAATTTCCGCTGTGCATACTCTATTTTTTAATCCGAACGTTTAACGATATTCACCCCCCCTCTATCGTTTCTCTCGATCCAACAAGTGGTATCAGAGCGGGGAAGATCAAATTTGGTGCAACCACCAATTTGAGAATTTTCAAATTTTCAACGAAATTTTTTATTTTTATTTTTTTTAATTTCTTCTCGTTAATTGAGGTTGGTGCAACACCCCTCGGCAAGTATTTTTTTCTCTTTATCCCGCACTACTAATCCAAGACCAAGTCTTGGCAATATTCTTTTTTTTTCTTAGTTTACATTTCAGATAAAATGGCCATGCAAGAAGGCTTCAGCACCGCAAGACCACCTCTCTTCAGTGGGGAGGACTTCTCCTACTGAAAGAGCAGAATGGAGGTCAACCTGAAAACTCAGGTGGGCATGTGGATAATCATCCAGTCCGGACTGGAGATTCCAAGAAATGCTGAAGGAGTACCTTAGATTTACACAGAGTAGGACACCGCTCTGAAACGGAAAATTGAAGCGGATGTAAAGGCGACCCAGACCCTCCAATGCGGCTTAACAAAAGAGGAGCTGAACCGGGTGGGTCCCTTCAACAGTGCCAAGGAGCTGTGGGGGAATCTGATCGAGCAGCACGAAGGAACATCGGACACTCGGATCAGCAAGAGGGATCTCCTCCTGAACAAGCTGTATACAATTAAAATGACCGACAACGAAACAGCAGCTCAGCTTCACGCCCGAATCCAGGAACTGATGAACGGACTGCACACCATCGGTCACAAGGTAGAAAACCGTGACCTAATAAGGTACGCTTTAAATGCTTTCCCTAGAAACACCTTGTGGGCATCTATGGTAGATGCATACAAGGTTTCATGGGATCTTTCTAAAATTAAATTAGATGAATTGTTCTCTGAATTAGAATTACATGAACAGACTAACTGCAGTTTGGCCGAGAAAGGTATTGCCTTTGTTGCAGGTAAAACTGGAAGGACAACAAAGAAAAAACCTCAACCTGAACCCGAGTCTAACTCAGACTCAGACTCAGAAGACGAAGAAGGAGATAGACCTAAGCTGGTTTGACTGGCAAGAAACTACTACAAAGAATTAAAGAACCAAACCAACAAACGAAAAGCCAATAGAAGAAAGGATGAACCAGCTGAACCCTCAAACGAAAAGAATAAGCCCAACGTGACTTGCTATGAGTGCAAGAAGAAAGGTCACTACAAGACGGAGTGTCCGAACCTAAAAGAGACCAAAAAGAATAGAAGGAAGAAGAAGGCACTTCAAGCAACGTGGGACGAATCCTCCTCCGAAGAAGAAGAAGAGGTCCCACAATCGAACCTACTCGCACTAACCGCCTCAGAAGAAGTCGAGACCGAGTCAGAAACAGAACAGGACGACGACAGACTGACACTCTCAGAGGACGACGAAATCAAGGTAAGTGGATTTACTAGAAGTCAATTAAACGAGTTAATATCTTATCTTTCTCGAGATTTGGCAAAAGCCAAACTCCGAATCGAATCCCTCCGACAGGAAGTAAAATTCATGAAAGAGGGAGCTGACCCTAAACCCTTAACTGAGAAGGTTCAAGAAGGAACCTCTACTCAAGTTGAAAAACTTGAGAAAGAGAACTCCTCCCTGAAAATTCAGGTTTAGGATCTTAGATCAGCGTTAGAACGATTTACTTCTGGTTCCAAGAATCTTGACATGATTCTTGGAAAACAAAAATCGGTTCTAACTCGATCCGGACTAGGTTATAGAACCAAGTCTCGACAAAGATCCTACTTTGCTGTACTGAACCAGTCCAGACCTAAAGTTCAGGCATAGGTACCAAAACTATGCCTGAATAAACAAACTGGATCAAACCAATATTGGATTCCCAAGGACAAGATTCACATCTTGCCAAACCATTATCGTGGCTATAGTCCAGGGGGAGCCAAATTGAAAACAATAGTTATTATTAGATAAAATTCAATTCTTAATTGCAATTTGCCTGTTTGATTGCTTACTTAATTTTTGCAATTTACCATGCTTAGACTAAGGAATGGTTAGTTTAAGGACTGAACAAACTTAACTGAAATTTGAACAGCATAGTATTGGGTGGCGGTGAGATGATAGTACATTAGGGAAACAAATTCTAATAAGGTCAAGTATTCTTGGTCTCCTCAGACTGGTGAAACTAGCCGAAGCTACCGATCCAAAACTCAAACTAGTTAGACCAAAATTTTTCAAAGATTAATTTTGAAAATGAAATTTCATTAAAAGGCTTTGTCAAGGAAAGGGTTGATGATCCAATAAGGCTATGACCAAAGAAGGCCTAGTGTCTTGCCAAGACCTGGAAGCCAATTTTTGAAATTCAAAATCAAATTATTCTTTGTCAAATTCAAATCTAACACAAATTTTCAGTTACTTCTAGACTTAAACATTCTTTTCAAAATAAATTTAACTATTTTCAAAATTAATTAAGATTTTTAAAATAAATCATGTTTTTTTTTAAAAAAATTCTTTTATCAAAACCTGTCTCACAAAACCTATAAGGCTAACGTGATTGAAAACCTTAGATTGGGTGAGACAGTAAAATTAAGCTCAATTGTAATTCCTTTAATACATAAATTGTGGTTTAATCCTGTAGTTCAGAACGTAGTCAAACCATGGTCAACGTAGTCAAACCAAGGTCAAAGCAGTCAAACCATGGTCAACAAAGTCAAACCATGGTCAACGTAGTCAAACCATGGTCAATCCAACTTAATCATGGTCAAACGATGACAAGACATTAAAGTCATCACTTCTTACACACTCCGGGCGCCCGTGACTCCTCGGGCGCCCCCATCCATGCCTTTATCTTCTCTCAAGGCAAAAAGCTACCTTTGACACTTGACCAGGGCGCCCGGAACCACGCAGGCGCCCCCATTTCAGTCAAAGCAGCAAAAGCTGCAAAGACCAGCCTGACTGGGGCGCCCGGGCCATTTTGGGCGCCCCCAACCACCCTAGTCACTGCCAAAGGCAGAGACCCCTGTCCGGGCGCCCCCAATGACCAGCCTATAAAAAGGCATCCAAACCCTTCCTTCATCCCACACCAAAAACCATTCTCCTTCCTCACTCTCTTCCTTCCAAGAAGATCAAGTGACACTTGTGCTTCCTCAATCTCAACCATGCCTCCCTGGTATGATTTCTTTTATGCATTTAGAATTATTTTCTTAAATTCCTTCCTTATAAATGCATGTTTCTTAAATTAGAAAACGCCGAGCATACCAAGCGAACCCCGGTGCCGAACCGAGTCCCGACCCTAGGTTCCCGACTCTAGAACTGTGTAATATGTTTGCTCGAACAACTTACAAGCCTATCAAAACTAGTATCTTAATAGACATTTCTTTACCCAATCTTGTCCCTTAGCCATGAATGTCATAAACTTTTATCAACTAGATAATCTAGTGTTCTGCACTCATTCCATTAACACAACTTTATGTGCAGAATTTTATAATAACATAGTTCGACAGAACTATCTCATATTTGTCACTACTGTTCAAGGAATACCCTTGTCGATCACTCCTACCTTACTAAACCGATTCCTTGGACTACGACCTTCCCAGTCCACCTTTTGTTGCTATCCACCCAGGGATCCTCCATTTGATGCTCCCTACTCCCACATTACTCTAGACACTCTCCACTCATATTTCTATAGGGAAGCTAGACTCCCGGTAGCTAGACGATTTTAGTCCGTTGAGCTTCAGGCCCAGGACTACGCCCTGTATAGAGTCCTGGTCCGCTGCATTTTACCACTATCCTCTAGGGATGTCGCGACCATGCGACCTTTTCATACATTTCTTTTGTATGCCCTGATCCATCATCTTGACATTGACATTGGACTACACATGTTTCATGCTATTCTGCACGCGTCCAGTGTTACCACTCAGGGACGAGTGCGCACTCCCTTCTGCCACATCATCACCTCCATCCTTTATCACCACGGTCGTGACATTACTGTAGGTGAAATATCCGAGCTGACCGATTTTGATGAGATAGGGTTTAGGAACTTCTCTTTAGCTGGGATAGATGTATCGGCCACCGGGGTTTTGACTTGGAGACGACAGCAAGCCGGAGCGCAGATCGACTCAGACGAGGAGGTAGACGTTGACGTTGCAGATCTGGCAGCAGAGGCCCAAGCACACATAGACGAGCCCCCTCCACCGACACTCTACGAGAGAGTGACACGCCTAGAGACACACGTCCAGAGCCTCCGAGAGGAAGTGGAGGCAAACCATGCTGAGGATATGGAAACAAATCTAGGCTATTACACTGACTATATGAGTGCCCTTAGAGCTGAGAGGGAGACTAGAGATGCACAGTATCACGAGATGATGGCGATGTTTCGATCCTGGCAGCCAGGCTCCTCTGATCATCCTGGACCCTCTTCTTAGATTTGACTTGCATTGTATTAGTGACTATTTGGCTGCCCCTACTTTATAGGGTTGACTCATGCTTGACCTGTATGACTGTGCTGGTTCTCTTACCAGCGGACTTATGTAGTTGACTACTTATTTGTTTGATTATTTGATCTCTGTTAGGATTATGCTTGGTAGAATAGGTCTACTTTGCTTTTTGGTTTTTCTACTACTTCGGCCTTTAAAATTTTCAAATGTTTTTAAAATCAGTTTTTAAAATTTTTAAATGTTTTCAAAATCAAATTTTACTTAGTTTTGAAAATTTTAAATATTTTTCGACTTAGTTTTATTTTAAAAATACCCCCTTCAAAACTAGGATTTTTTCGCAAATGGACTTAGCCTAAGCCCTAACCCTAGAACTGCATGCACCTATGGATTTAGAAGCCAATATCTCACAAGCACCTTAGGGTTCTTTTGATTGATAACTTTGAGATGCTTAGGTCTTTGCCTAAATTCAAGATGCTTTAAGTCAGTGCATCTGCAGTAATTGGGGCACTAAATACAAACTACACAGTAATCAAGTTAAGTGTCAAGTTTAGAAAATCTAACTTGAACAGAACACTTAACTTGACTAACCCCAGCAAAAACTACTGTTTAATAGCAGTTAGTAAGTAGCTAATTGGGTTAGACAGGACCCTAAAAGAAACTGATTTGGTTTAGTTCATATCCTGAATTGGGTCAGTACAGTAAAATAATGCAATTTATTATTCCGCTTTTATGCAATTTAATTATCATGTTTCTGCTATATTTATTTGTTTTTGATATATGGCAAAGGGGGAGAGATAGGAAAGGAGAGTTTAAAATTTTCTAATTTTTTTTTATATATTTTTTTTCAAAATTTCAAACTCTTTCCTTTATTCAAAAAGTACTTAAAACTTAAGTTAAATTTTTCTAAAGTACTTAAAACTTAAGTTTGCAAAATATTTCAAAGTACTTAAAACTTAAGTTTGCAAAATATTTCAAAGTACTTAAAACTTAAGTTTGCAAAATTTCTCTAAGTACTTAAAACTTAAGTTTGCAAAATATTTCAAAGTAATTAAACTTAAGTTTGCAAAATATTTCAAAGTAATTAAACTTAAGTTTGCAAAATTTCTCTAAGTACTTAAAACTTAAGTTTGCAAAATTTCTCTAAGTATTTCAAAACTTAAGTTTGCAAAATTTCTCTAAGTATGTCAAAACTTAAGTTTGCAAAATTCTTCTAAGTACTCAAATTTTTTATGCTCAACTTAAGTTTTTTTCAAATTAATCTAAGTATTTAAACATAAATTTTTCAAAGTGCACAACGAAACTTGTTTTGGAAAATATATCTTTAGAGTTCTATTGAAAAAATTGTTCTAAGTAAAAATTAAATACATCTTTAGACTTAGAAATTAATTTTCAAAAACCCCACGAATTTTTGAAATATCTAGGGGGAGATTCCTTCCAGGGGGAGGGAACAACAATTCATTTTTGATTAACTTAACTTTTTGAACCAGGGTTGCCATAAATCAAAAAGGGGGAGATTGTTGGTCCAGAAAGCACCCAAGTCAAACCTGTATTTTGATAATGGCAATAGGGTACAAAAGTTAAGGTGTATTGTTTGTCTAACATGTTGCCCAAGTGTGCAGGCAAAGTCCTAGCGAAGGATAGCTAGGCACCTGGCGAAGGAATGCCAGGATACAAAGCCCTAGTGAAGGACTGCTAGGCACCTGGCGAAGGAATGTCGGGATACAAAGACCTAGCAAAGGACTGCTAGGCACCAAGCGAAGGGCAGCTTGGTACTAAAGACCTGACAAAGGACAGCTAGGCACCTGGCGAAGGACTGCTGGGCAAAAGTCCAACCGGAGGAGCCGTTTGGCATCAGGTACATTCTCCCGAGAGGAGTAGGTGAGGACGCGTTCCCTGACGAGGGAACAGTAGGCGTTGGTTCGACCTAGGGCTCCATTTTGGAGGCCCAAAGTCAGAACCAAGACAGCTAAGGCTGTATAAACTAACATCCTATTGCTTTATGTTGTTTTGGACTAACCCTGGATGCAGGACCAAAGGAACGAGTGTCTGCAGCTCAGAGAGCCTCAAAGGAGTGAGGCAGCAGCTGACCAGGGCGCCCGGAGTGTCCCGGGCGCCCCCAAGGTGAACACAAAATAACAAGAAGCAAAGGCAGGCTTCGACAGCTCATGGGCGGGGCGCCCCCGTGCTCCCGGGCGCCCCCCATGATCCCGGGCGCCCCCAGCGTCCCGGGCGCCCCTAGGTGAGGCTAACGAAGTAGAACCCAGCGAAGCCAATGGATAAGAGGAGACCCGGTCAACCCGGGCGCCCCCAGCGTTCCGGGCGCCCCCGTCAAAGCCTGATCCCGAGTTTTAAGGGATCAGAGCTGATCGAGAGGGAATCGGATCGACTGACACGTGGGGCCCCCGACGTTCCGGGCGCCCCCAGGTGCTATAGAAATGGCCCTCGACCCCAAGGCTTCATCAATCAATCTTTCCAACGCTTACACGCTCTTCTGCTCCAACGCTCTGCTCCGGAAACCTTCCGACTCAAGACTCAAGCGCCGATGACGTCCCGCTACTCCGAAAAGACAACCTACATCGGACGTCGGTAAAATAAGAGTTTCCTTTTAAAAGTTTACTTTACTATACTTGTAAATTCTATCTTGTAAACTGATTTGCGAAAATATAGAATTGCCCGCAGAAAATGGTCAACGATCGTTGGCCTTGGAGTAGGAGCCGACCGCGACTCCGAACCAAGTAAAAAACTTGGTGTTTACGTTTTTGATTGTTTTAATTTCCGCTGTGCATACTCTATTTTTTAATCCGAACGTTTATCGATATTCATCCCCCCTCTAACGTTTCTCTCGATCCAACAGATGTTGGTTTCTGACTTGTATCTCCTCAGTATTTGACTTAGTCGATTTACGACCGTCGGATCTTCCGGGAGGTTGCTTTCGGAGGAAACAAACTAATTGATTTACGTCGAGGCTAGTGTTCGACACTATCTCCGTAAAATGATATTGCTCCGCTACTGGTGCTCACGGATAGCAGTAATTCGTTTCCAAGATACAACGACGTTGTCTCGGAATAGTAGCACTTCAAATTCCGAGACCGACGAACCTTTTCGTAGGTTTTTTGGACTCTTGGATGAGTGCAAATGCTTTTAGATTGCAATGCTTGAATGAATGAAATGATTAAGTGGAGGGATCTATTTATATTGAGTGAAGAGGTAAGTACCCTTTGGTTCGGATAGATCTAGACCGTTCATAACGAAAGGGTATAACCCTTTAAAGGTCTTTTAATCTGGTCCCTTGATATGAAGAGTTATAACTCTTCAAATCCCATATTGATCTCAGCCGCCAAATTAGAACATTTAATTTGACGCCTCAGATCCATCCTCCCTCTTCACAGTGAGATTCGAATCTGATGCTCCGGATAGCACCTGCCTGCAATTTATACAGATCTTTAATTCGACACTCCAGATCGCACCTTCCTGCGATCTGTCCAGATCTTTGATCCAACGACTACCATCTGTTCGCCCAATCCAGTCATCGTTCTCTACACAGTCACGTGCCACATAGGCACTGCCTCGTCACCGACATGCCACGTGGAGCCACCTGATCATGACACGTTACACCGACATGCCACGTGGCGTCACCTGATCACGACATGTCATCGCCATGTGGAGCATAAATTAAAGCTCCTCACGACGATGCACACGTGCGAAGTGCAAAGTGCGCCAACAAAGCACCCATTGCACACGTGGCGTGCTCGCAGGTGCGAGCACCTGCTCGCCCAAGCTAGAGGCCTCCTGTGCTTTTGTATTAACAACATTAGCACAGGAACACATATAAGGAAACATTGGCTCTCGCCGGTTAGCAATGTGGGACTAAAGCCCCATCTTTTTCCTTAATATTCATTTGAGCGTATCTTGAACAATTAATTTCTCATTCACCCTTAATCGGTTTTGAGCAAATAAATAGTCCAGATTTATTTACGCGAAACGTAGATTTCGATTTTGAAGTCAAACTTGGCTTTCAACAATCGATGACATCAAAATTTTGCTTTGTAAAATCGTATCCAACATAAGAATCTATTAAGTTTAATTATGAGATATTCAGAAATATTTTTTAAAAATTAAAGGGGATCCAAGAGAAGCTAGAAAGGGTAAATTTAGTGGCTTTGGTTCACCTTGAACAGGCTCTTCAACATGAATATAACTAGGTGCTATTTCAGGAAGAGCTTCATTCTTTCCAGATGTCTAGAGAGCTGTGAGTTAAACTTAGTGACACAAATACTACCTTCTTCCATTCACAAATAGTCATTAGGAGAAAACATAATAAAATTCATGCTCTCAATCTACCTGATGGCATTTGGTGTTTAGATGAAACTATTCTTCAAGAGGAAGCCCTCATGTTTTTAAATCTTTGTTCTTTCCTTCCCATCAAGGTAATTATCAACAAGAGAAATGATTTGCACAGTAAAAATGAATATCTCGGTGAAACCTTTGGTCGCCAATCGACAGCACGTCCGACATCCAATTGTCGATCGGACACCACTGACGCCCTTCGATCGCTGTCTCGATTTAAACTATACCTTGGAGGGACGATGAATCCATCGGAATCGCCGACAACATGAACCCGTCGGAATCGACGGTGAATGATGCGAGATCGCAATTGCGGCGATCTCTGATGGGTTCACTGTACTCCCAGGGTATAGTTTGATTTAGGACGGCGGTCGGAGACCGCCAACAGTGTCTGACCAATGATCGAACGTCTGACGCGCCGTCGATTGACGGCCAAAATTTTCACTGAGATATTCACTTTCATTGAGCGTATCATTGCTCTATCAACAATTTGTGGTCCCTAATATGCCTTCAATTGATGAACATAGTAGAATTGTGCTTACATATCCTTTTAGTAAGGAGGAAGTATCCAGGGCATTAAACTCTATGAAATGGGCCGGATGGATTTCAGTGTATCTTCTTCAAACAATACTGGAATATTGTGGGAGATAATATTTGGAGACTTATTAAGGATGCATTTGCTACAGGTACCTTTGACCCAACAATTACAAAAACTCTTATTGCACTTATCCCTAAAGTTGATAACCCAGGTAATGTAAAAGAATTCCGCCCATTAGCGGGTGCAATGTAATTTATAAAATTATTACCGAGCTAATGGTTTTTGTTGAGAATAAGAAGCTGTATTAGTAAAGAAAAGTAGAGAAAAATTCACTATGAAATTACAAGATTACAAGTTTACATATGAAGAACATGTAACACCCTTTTGTCTTTTGACTAAACAGTACAAATTTTTAATCTCCAAATCTATATATTATAGGTTTCTATGCCTTGGCAATTGCCAGGATGATTTCTGATATTTGAGAGTTGTTTCTAACCGTTGTTAATGCAATCTTATCTAGAAAATAGTTGCTACTGCAGACTGATGCAACTCTAGCTCCGGTTGAGGAATCCCAAGGCATTTCTTCACAATTCTCCACCTTGCCTTGAATTCATCAAGATCTCCTCCTCCAGCCATTCATGGTCCTAAGGGCCTCATTCCTTCATCATGTTCATACCAATCAAGTCCAAGCTATGCTTGAACTTCTCCACTGTTAATTGTTTTTCCATCATATCCGTTGGATTATCCTCTGTTGCAACTTTCTCTACAGAGAACCTTCCTTCTTCAATGATGTCCCTAATGAAATTGAGTCGGACATCAATGTGTTTGGTCCTTTCATGGTATATTGGATTCTTGGCCAAGTTGAGAGCACTTTGGCTATCACAATAAATGATAGGCTTTGGCACTTCCAATCCTAGGCTACCAATCAGACCATGTAGCCATATACACTCCTTTACTCCTTCAGTTAGTGATATGTATTCTGCTTCTATGATGGATAGAGCAACTGTAGGTTGTAGTGTAGCCTTCCAACTTACAACACCACTAAAGAGAATGAATATGTAGCATGTTAAGGACCTCCTCTTTAATAGGTCTCCTCTATAGTCAAAATCTATATAACCAACAAGTCCTCCAGCATTACCATTAATTCCATAAACAAGACACATTTTGCTTGTGCCTTCTAGGTATCTCATGATCCATTTAATAGCCTCCCAATGAGCTTTCCCCAGATTTCTCATGAAGCGACTAACCACGCTTACTATATAAGCCAGATCCGGTCTTGTGCACACCATTGCATACATCAGACTTCCAACAACACTTGAATATGGGATTGTTCTCATGTACCCCCTCTCTTCTTCTGTGCTTGGCAAGGAATCAACATTGAACTTAAAATGCGTTGCTAATGGAGTCTTGACTAGTTTTGCATCCTCCATTTGAAAAGATTGTAGGACCTTTTTGATGTGCTTTTGTTGTGTTGCATACAATAGACCTTCTTTTCTATCTTTCCAAATCTCCATTCCAAGAATCTTCTTGATTGCACCCAGATCTTTCATCTCAAACTCATTGTTCAACAATTTCTTTAGGCTGCTAACTTCTTGCTTGCTCCTTGCAGCAATCAACATATCATCCACATATAGAAGTAGATACACAAAAGAAGCATCCAACAGTTTCTTAGAGTAAACACAGCTATCAAACAAATTGCGAGTAAAGTCATGAGAAGTCATGAAAGTGTTAAACCTTTTGTGCCATTGTCTTAGTGCTTGCTTCAAGTCATATAAGGATTTTTTTCAACAAGCATTCATAGTCCCTCCTCTCCCAAATTTCTATTGAGAAATGCAGTCTTTACATCCAGTTGTTCCAATTCTAGATCATACGCACTAACCATGGCTAGAAGAACTCTGATTGTTTTGTGCTTTACCACTGGTGAGAATATCTCATGATAATCAACCCCTTCCTTTTGTGAGAAGCCTTTAGCCACCAACCTTGCTCTGAACCTTAGAGGTTCAACACTAGGAATTCCTTCTTGCTTCTTGAACACCCATTTGTAACCTACTGGCTTCACCCCTTTAGGCAATGACACCAACTTCCAAGTCTTGTTCTTGTCAAGTGACTTCATCTCCTCTTGCATTGCATCCAACCATTGTGTTGCATCTTCACTCTTCACTGCTTCCTTATGTTGGATCGAGAAATGCGAGAGAGGGGGGGGGGTGAATGTCGCAATTCGTTCGGATTTCGTAAAGAGCAATTGCGTAGCGGAATAATCAAAATCAGACAATGCGAACACCAAGATTTTTACTTGGTTCGGAGCCTGGGTCGACTCCTACTCCAAGGCCCACGGTCGTTGACCGTTTACTATGGGCAATACTATAATCGCGCAAAACAATTTTACAAAGATTGATTACAGTAAATTGCAGTAAGGAAAAAGACAGCTTTTCTTTGTTACCGACGTCCGGTGTAAATCGAAGTTCCAGAGCAGTTGGACGTCGCCGGCGCTTGTATCTCGAGTCTGGAGGGTTCTGGAGCAGAGCGCGGGAGCAGAAGAGCGTGATTGCGTTCAATGGAATTGATTCCTTTAAACCTGGGGTCGAGGGCCCTTTATATAGGGCTGGGGGCGCCCGGGATGCTCGGGGCGCCCCCCACGTGGCTTCTGATCCGGCATGCTCTCGGTCGTGACTGATCGCTTCGACTTCGGGATAACAGTTGACTGGGGCGCCCGACGCGCGCGGGGCGCCCGGTTGATCGGTCAAAGCTTCATCCATTTGGTTTCGCGAGGGTGAGCTGCAGCTGCCAGTGGCGTGGCACAGTGGGCGCCCCAAATTGCGCTGCTGTCGGGGCGTTTACCTCTCTGCTGACTTTGGGTTGACTCTGGGGCGCCCGACACATCCGGGGCGCCCTACTCAGCTACGGCCTCACTCCTTTGAGGCTCTCTGAGCTGCAGAAACACAGTCCTTCGGTCCTGCATCCAGGGTTAGTCCAAAACAGCAAATAATAAGTTAGTTAAAACAGCCTTAGCTGTCTTGGTTCTGACTTTGGATCTCCAAAATGGAGCCCTAGGTCGAACCGACGCCTAATGTTCCCTCGAGGGGAACGCGTCCTCACCTACTCCTCTCGGGAGAGTTTTACCTGGTGCCAACCGGATCCTCCAGTTGGACTTTTGCCCAGCAGTCCTTCGCCAGGTCTTGAGTTACCAAGCTTCCCTTCGCTTGGTGCCTAGCAGCCCTTCGCTAGGTTTTTTCTTCTGGCAGTCCTTCGCCAGTGCCTAACATTCCTTCGCTAGGGCTTGTCCTGTCTGGCAGTCCTTCGCCAGTGCCTAGCATTCCTTCGCTAGGGCTTGTCCTGTCTGGCAGTCCTTCGCCAGTGCCTAGCATTCCTTCACTAGGGCTTTTCCTGTACACTCAAGAAACTCGTTAGACAACCATTAACCCTTAACTTTTGAACCTTTTTGCCAATATCAAAACACAGGTTTGACTTGGGTGCATACTGCACCAACAATCTCCCCCTTTTTGATATATGGCAACCTAGTTCAAAAAGTTAAGAAAAAAAGTGCTGAATTTAAAATCCTAAGTTAGATTCCCTCCCCCTAGAAGAAATCTCCCCCTAGGTTTTTCAAAAACAGGTGGTGTGAATGAAATACTTAGAAGATTTCATGTTTTGATAATAAGTTAGGAATTCTCTACAGTTTTTGCTAAGTTTTTCAAAAACATTCTTGGTTTGGGAACCTTTAGAAAATTTTCATTTTTGAAATAATTTCAGACTTTAGAAAATTTTCAGTTTTTGGGAAAAATTTCAAACTTAGAAACATTAAGTAAAAATCATTTTAAGCAAAAAATAGTTCAGAGCTTAGAAATAAAATTATACCAATTTTTCAGTTCAACTTTTTGAAAAAGACTATGGAAAAGAAAAAATTGTGTTTCCTGTTTCCTTTCCACCTCTCCCCCTTTGACATATATCAAAAAGAATGCAGAAGAAAAAAAAGAAACAAAATTTGCAATACTTAAATAGAGCATTTGCTGTACTGAATCAAAATAAGACCTAAGTCTGGTTAATCCTTTAGGGACCTGTCTAACCCACTTAGCTACTTACTAACTGTTATAAACAGTAGTTTTGGCTAGGGTTAGTCAAGTTAAGTGAGCTGTTCAAGTTAGATTGTCTAAACTTGACACTTAACTTGATTGCTGTTCAGTTTGTATTTAGTGCCCCAACTGCTGCAGATGCACTGACTTAAAGCATCTTGAGTTAAGGCAAAGACCTAAGCATCTCAACCCTTTCTAGGTTATCATTCAAAAAGTGCCCTAAGGTGCTTGTGAGATGCTGGCTTCTAGATCTATAGGTGCATGCAGTTCTAGGGTTAGAGCCTAGGCTAAGTCCATTTTCGAAAAAGCCCTAGTTTTGAAAGGGGTAGTTTTTGAAATAAAACTAAGTAAAAAAACTTTTTAAAGTTAAAGTAATATTTTTAACAAAAAAAAACATTTTAGAAGACATTTTAAGTTCAATTTAAAATTAAAAATCCAAAAACCAAATGATTCTATTCTACTAAGCATAACCCTAACTGCCTTCTTAGTGAGCTAAACTCAGATTCAGGTAGGGGTTTAGTGAATATGTCAGCTAGGTTGGACTTGGAGTCTACATGCTTAAGGACTATTTCACCCCTAGCTACGTGATCTCTTACAAAGTGATGTTTTACTTCTATGTGTTTGGTTCTAGAATATTGTATTGGGTTTTTGGTTAAGTTAATTGAGCTAATGTTGTCAATATTGACTTGGGTCTGATTGTAGTCTAGCTGAAAGTCCTTAAGAGTATGCATCATCCATAGGAGTTGAGCTACACACTCTCCTAAGGCTACATATTCAGCTTCAGTTGTTGATAAAGCAACACAGTGTTGCTTTCTACTGCACCAACTTACTAAGCTATTTCCTAAAAGTTGACAGTTTCCACTTGTACTTTTTCTATCTAATTTACAGCCAGCATAATCAGAATCAGAGTATCCTGATAACTTAAAAGATGAAGTTCTAGGGTACCAAATCCCTACGTTTAGGGTGCCCTTAATGTATCTTAAAACTCTTTTTAGGGCTGCTAAGTGGGTTTCCTTAGCACAGGTTTGGTACCTAGCACACATTCCTACTGAAAAAAGTATATCAGGTCTGCTGGCTGTCAGGAATAGTAGACTTCCTATCATACTTCTGTAAAGTTTTAGGTCTACTGGTTTACCCTCAGGGTCACTATCTATTTTTACATTTGTGGCCATTGGGGTGCTTATACTTTTAGAGTTATCCATTTTAAATTTCTTAATTAGTTCTTTTGCATATTTAGATTGATGTACATAATTTCCATCCTTAGTTTGTTTGATTTGTAACCCTAAGAAAAAGTTGAGTTCCCCAACTAAACTCATTTCAAATTCACTTTCCATAATTGTTACAAATTCTTTTAGAAATTTAGAATTAGTTGATCCAAATATTATATCATCTACGTAAATTTGGGCAACAAATATATCTTTTTCTAAAATTTTAACAAACAAGGTTGGGTCAATTTGACCTTGTTTGAATTCTTTAGAGATTAGGTAATTGGATAATCTTTCATACCAGGCCCTGGGTGCTTGTTTTAGTCCATAAAGGGCTTTACTAAGTTTGTAGACATGATCGGGTTTTTCTAAATCCTCAAATCCTGGGGGTTGTCCTACATAAACTTCTTCCTTAATAAGCCCATTTAAGAAGGCCGACTTTACATCCATTTGGTATAATTTAAATCCTTTATAGGATGCAAAGGCTAGTAACATCCTAATCGACTCAAGTCTAGCTACAGGGGCAAAGGTTTCATCATAATCCAACCCTTCTACTTGGCTGAATCCCTTAGCTACTAAGCGGGCTTTATTTCAGACTATTTCACCTTGGTTGTTTAACTTATTCCTAAATACCCACTTAGTGTCAATTACGGATTTTCCCTTAGGTTTAGGTATTAATTCCCAGACTTGGTTTCTCTCAAATTGTGCTAACTCTTCTTGCATAGCTAAAATCCAGTCAGGATCAGATAGGGCTTCCTCAATAGTCTTGGGTTCAATTTTTGAAATCATGGCTATTTGACTAAGATTTCTATAGGAGGCTCTAGTTCTGACTCCTAAGGTTGGATCACCTACAATTTGATCAGTTGGGTGACTAAGTCTGGGTTTCTTGGTTTGTCTAGTACTTGGCTCAGCTTCAGGTCCAGCTGGTCCAATAGGTTCAATTCTGGGTTCATTGGTTGGTTCAACTGATTCAGAATTTGGTTCAATTGTTAAGTCATTAAAGGTTCAGTTAGGGTTTCAGAGTTATCTTCTTGATCAGTATTTGGTGAAGCTAAGTCAGAATTGTCAGATTTTGGGTTCGTTTCTTCATCAAATATTAAGTTGGTTGTTTCTTCAATTTTCTTAGTTATTTTGTTGTAGACTCTATAAGCTCTACTTGTTGTAGAGTACCCTAAAAAGATACCTGGGTTTGACTTGGATTGGAATTTTCCAAGATAGTCCTTGGTATTAAGAATATGGACTCTGCATCCAAAGACTCTAAGATAGTGTAGGTTTGGAAGTCTGTGGTAGTAAAGTTCATAGGGTGTTTTACTTAACCTTTTATTAAGCAGAGTCCTATTTTGGATATAGCAAGCTGTGCTAATTGCTTCTGCCCAATAGTGGTTGGGTAGGTCAAATTCATTAAGCATAGCCCTAGCAGCTTCCTGTAGGGTTCTATTCTTCCTTTCTACTATGCCATTTTGTTGGGGGGTTCTAGGACACGAAAATTCGTGTTTATATCCATTTACTTTACAGAATTCTTCGAATCTTTGATTCTCGAATTCTCCCCCGTGGTCAGACCTAAGTCTTTTTATTTTGGTATCATTTTGATTTTCAATCAATTTGCAAAAGTTGTTAAATAGGTTCAGGGTTTCATCTTTGGTCTTTAGAAACCTAACCCAGGTGAACCTAGAGTAGTCATCAATTATCACTAAGCAGTACCGGTTTCCACTTAGTGACTTGGCTCCATGTGAATCAAAAAGGTCAAGGTGTAGGAGCTCAAGTGTGGTTTGAGTTTGATCAGATTGGATCAATTTGTGACTAGACTTGGTTTGTTTGCCTTGATTACAGGATTCACATATTAGGTTTTCATTACTCTTAATTTTAGGAACACCCTTTACTAAGCCAAGTTGGGTAATTTTTGAGATAGTTCTTAGATTGGTATGACCTAATCTCCTATGCCAGAGTTTTGATTGTTCTAACTGTGTTAACATGCATTTGGGTATAAGGGGAAGATTTATAGTATATATATTGTTTTTCCTAGTGCCCTTAAGCATGATTTCTGAGTCTTGTGCGTTTCTAATTAGGCAGTTAGAATTGTTGAACGTAACTAAATAACCAGAGTCACATAACTGACTTATGCTAAGTAAGTTAAAATTAAAGTTTTCTACTAATAGAACTTTCTTAATAATGAAATTGGATTTAAGTTCAATATTACCTGACCCAATTACCTTGAGTGTGGCATTGTTACCAAATGCTACTGAGCCCAGGTTTTTGAACTTGAGTTTGGTGAACTTCAATTTGTCCCCAGTCATATGTCTGGAGCACCTGCTATCTAACATCCATTGGTCCAAATCTTTATGTTCCTACACATAAAGAATTTTTGATGATTTGGATCCAATTTGAGTTAGGGATAGCTTAGATTGAGTTTCACTTCCTAGTCTGTCTCACCCCAGTCTAGGGTTTTCAATCACGTTAACCTTAAGGTTTTTGTGAGACAGGTTTGAAGGTAAAAATTAATTTTGAAAGGGAATTTTCATTTATTTTGAAAAGATATTTACTTTTGAAAACAGATTAAGTGTTTTTCAAAAAGATAATAAGTTTGAAAAATAGAGGTTTTGAAAAACAGTTTAGAATCTATAATTATTTGAAATTTGAGTTAGATTCGAATTTGACAAAAGTTAACTTGATTTGAATTTCAGAAATTGGCTTCCAGGTCTTGGCGAGGCACTAGGCCTTCTTTGGCCGAAGCCTTATGGGATCATCCACCCTTTCCTTGACAAAGCCTTTTAATGAAATTTCATTTTCAAATTAAATTAGGTCATTTTCTGGTCTAACTAGCTTGGGTCTTGGATCGGTAGCTTCGGC
>JAGFNQ010003628.1:45250-136730 GCA_024364735.1 Boesenbergia rotunda | reverse complement strand
TATTATTTGAAATTTGAGTTAGATTCGAATTGACAAAAGTTAACTTGAATTTGAATTTCAGAAATTGGCTTCCAGGTCTTGGCGAGGCACTAGGCCTTCTTGGCCGAAGCCTTATGGGATCATCCACCCTTTCCTTGACAAAGCCTTTTAATGAAATTTCATTTTCAAATTAAATTAGGTCATTTTCTGGTCTAACTAGCTTGGGTCTTGGATCGGTAGCTTCGGCTAGTTCCGCCAAATTGGCTTCCCTAACGTACTATCATCTCACCTCCTCCCAATACTATGTTTTCAATTTTCAAGTAATTTTAGTCCTTAAATCTAAGAATTCCTTAAATCTAAGCATGTCAATTTGCAAGAAATTAAATAAACACACAATCAATCAATTAAAAAAAACTATCTAATTATAAAAATTGTTTTGATTTTGGCTCCCCCTGGACTATAGCCTCTATATGGGTTAGGCAAGAGGTGAATCTTGTCCTTGGGGATCCAAAATTGATTTGAACCAATTGGTTTAGTCAGGCACAGTTTTGGCACCCATGCCTGAACCTTAGGTCTTGACTGGTTCAGTACAGCAAAGTAAGATCTTTGCCGAGATTTGGTTCTATAGCCAAGTCCGGATCGGTTTAGAACAGACTTCTGTTTTCCCAGAATCATATCAAGATTCTTGGAACCAGAAGTGAATCGTTCTAAAGCTGTTCTTAAATCCTTGACTTGAGTTTTCAAGGAGAAATTCTCTGATTCAAGTTTCTCAACTTGATCAGGGGTTTCTTCCTGAATTTTCTCAGTTAAGGAATTAGAATCAGCTCCCTCTTTCAGGAGTTTTACTTCCTGTCGGAGGGACTCGATTCGGAGTTTGGCTTTCGCCAAATCTCGGGATAGATAGGAAATAAGAGAATTTAATTGCGATTTTGAAAAACCCGTTACCTTTATTTCGCCGTCTTCGGAGAATGTCAGCTTGCCGTCGTCCCGTTCCGAGTCTGAGTCAGTCTCGATTTGATCCGAAGCGGTCAGGGCTAGAAGATTGGACTGAGGTGCTTCTTCTTCTTCTTCTGAGGAAGACTCGTCCCAGGTTGCTTGGAGTGCCTTCTTCTTTCTGTTCTTTTTGGACTCTTTTAGACTTGGACATTCAGTCTTGTAGTGGCCCTTCTTCTTGCATTCGTAGCAGGTTACGTTGGGCTTTTGTTTGTCAGTTGCCGGTTCATCTTGTCCGTCCTTTCTTCGGCTTGTTCTCCGTGTGTTAGTTTGGTTCTTCAACTTTTTGTAGTAGCTTCGAGCTAGCCGGACCAGTTCTGATTGATCTTCTTCTTGATCTTCTATTTCTGAATCTGAGGTAGATTCAGGTTCAACTTGAATTTTCTTCTTGGTCATTTTCCCTGTTTTCCCTGCAAAAAAGGCTATACTTTTCTCGACCAAATTGGAGTTAGTCTGTTCATGCAGCTCAAGTTCAGAAAATAATTCATCTAGCTTAATTTTTGAAAGATCCCTAGAGACCTTGTATGCATCTACCATAGATGCCCACAAGGTGGTCCTAGGGAATGCGTTTAGGGCGTACCTTATCAGATCACGGTTTTGAACCTGGTGACCTATTGCGTGAAGACCATTCATCAGCTCCTGGATTCTGGCGTGGAGCTGGGCTGCTGTCTCGTTATCTGCCATTTTGATAGTGAAGAGCTTGTTCAGTAGCAAGTCTCGTTTGCTGATCCTTGTATCTGAGGTTCCTTCGTGGAGTTCAATCAATTTAGCCCATAGTTCCTTTGCACTTTTGAAGGGTCCTACGCGGTTCAGCTCTTCTTTCGTTAGTCCACATTGTAGAGTCTGGGTCACTTTGGCGTCAGCTTCAATCTTTCGTTTAAGGGCAGTGTCCCATTCTGAGTAGTCTTGTGGTACACCTTCAGCATTGGTGGGAATCATCAGTCCAGACTGGATGATTATCCACATTTCCACCTGAGTTTTCAGGTGGACCTCCATTCGACTTTTCCAGTAGGGAAAGTCTTCTCCACTGAAAAGTGGAGGTCTGGCGGTGCCAAATCCTTCTTGGATAGACATTTGTTACTGAAATAAAAGTAAACAACAAAAATATTTCCAAGACTTGGTCTTGGATTAGTAGTGCGGGAAGAAATAATCAAACACAGATTTCAAGGGGTGTTGCACCAACCTTGAGATAAAAACTCGAACGAAGAAATTTTTTTTTATTTTTAAAAAAAATGAGAGAAAGGGAAAAAAAAAATCCGAAAAATATTCAAACTGGTGGTTGCACCAGATTTGACTTCCCCGCTCTGATACCACTTGTTGGATCGAGAAATGCGAGAGAGGGGGGGTGAATGTCGCAATTCGTTCGGATTTCGTAAAGAGCAATTGCGTAGCGGAATAATCAAAATCAGACAATGCGAACACCAAGATTTTTACTTGGTTCGGAGCCTGGGTCGACTCCTACTCCAAGGCCCACGGTCGTTGACCGTTTACTATGGGCAATACTATAATCGCGCAAAACAATTTTACAAAGATTGATTACAGTAAATTGCAGTAAGGAAAAAGACAGCTTTTCCTTGTTACCGACGTCCGGTGTAAATCGAAGTTCCAGAGCAGTTGGACGTCCCCGGCGCTTGTATCTCGAGTCTGGAGGGTTCTGGAGCAGAGCGCGGGAGCAGAAGAGCGTGATTGCGTTCAATGGAATTGATTCCTTTAAACCTGGGGTCGAGGGCCCTTTATATAGGGCTGGGGGCGCCCGGGATGCTCGGGGCGCCCCCCACGTGGCTTCTGATCCGGCATGCTCTCGGTCGTGACTGATCGCTTCGACTTCGGGATAACAGTTGACTGGGGCGCCCGACGCGCGCGGGGCGCCCGGTTGATCGGTCAAAGCTTCATCCATTTGGTTTCGCGAGGGTGAGCTGCAGCTGCCAGTGGCATGGCACAGTGGGCGCCCGAGACACGCGGGGCGCCCGACATGCGGGGCGCCCGACACGCGCGGGGCGCCCCAAATTACGCTGCTGTCGGGGCGTTTACCTCTCTGCTGACTTTGGGTTGACTCTGGGGCGCCCGACACATCCGGGGCACCCTACTCAGCTACGGCCTCACTCCTTTGAGGCTCTCTGAGCTGCAGAAACACAGTCCTTCGGTCCTGCATCCAGGGTTAGTCCAAAACAGCAAATAATAAGTTAGTTAAAACAGCCTTAGCTGTCTTGGTTCTGACTTTGGATCTCCAAAATGGAGCCCTAGGTCGAACCGACGCCTAATGTTCCCTCGAGGGGAACGCGTCCTCACCTACTCCTCTCGGGAGAGTTTTACCTGGTGCCAACCGGATCCTCCAGTTGGACTTTTGCCCAGCAGTCCTTCGCCAGGTCTTGAGTTACCAAGCTTCCCTTCGCTTGGTGCCTAGCAGCCCTTCGCTAGGTTTTTTCTTCTGGCAGTCCTTCGCCAGTGCCTAACATTCCTTCGCTAGGGCTTGTCCTGTCTGGCAGTCCTTCGCCAGTGCCTAGCATTCCTTCGCTAGGGCTTGTCCTGTCTGGCAGTCCTTCGCCAGTGCCTAGCATTCCTTCACTAGGGCTTTTCCTGTACACTCAAGAAACTCGTTAGACAACCATTAACCCTTAACTTTTGAACCTTTTTGCCAATATCAAAACACAGGTTTGACTTGGGTGCATACTGCACCAACACCTTATAGGTGCTTGGTTCGTTAGAATCAATAGTACCACCAACTGCCAAAGCATATGCCATTAGATTTGTGTCAGGAACATCAACATAGTCTGCATATCTTGGTGGTCACCTGATCTCCCTTCTTGCCCTTCTTGCTACTATAGGTTCTTCCGCTCTTGGATTTTCCATTGAAGGTTCAACTTCAATTTCAACTTTGGCACCAACATCTCCATTAGACACTAGATCTTCACACTCCACCTTTCACCCAAGCATGACTAATTCATCAAAAATTACATCCTTGCTTATTATCAACTTCTTTGCTTGGTTCCCTTCAGTGCACCATAGTCTGTAACCTTAGACACCTTTGGTGTATCCAAGGAACTTGCACTTCAATCCCTTGGCTCCAATTTTCCTTCATTGATGCGAGCATATGCAGGACAGCTAAAAACACGCGGACCAGAGTAGTCTGGAGGTGCCCCATACCACATCTCCTATCGAGATTTGAAGTCTATTGCTATTGATGGAGATCTATTCACTAAGTAATAAGCAGTGTTCATTGCCTCAGCCTAGAAATGTTTTAGAAGGCCAACACTCAAGCGCATGCATCGCACTTGCTATAAAAGTGCTTCATTCATCCGCTCCACCACCCCATTTTGTTGAGGAGTGTGTCTCACAGTGTGATGTCTCACTATCCCCTCCTTCTTTCAATAATCATTAAACAAGGTGTTGCAGAATTCCAATCCATTATCTGTTCTAAGTGTCTTGACTTTCTTCCCGGTTCTTTTTTCCACCATGATCTTCCACTCTTTGAATCGTTTAAACATTTCATCTTTAGTCTTCAGAATATACACCTATACTCTTCTTGAGTAATCATCTATAAATGCTACAAAGTACTTGCATCCAGTATGAGACTCAACTGGCAAGGGCCCCCACAAGTCTGAGTGTACATACTCAAAAATTTCAGTGGAAGTGTGCTTGCCGGGGTTGAACTTGTTGGATCGAGAGAAAACGATAGAGGGGGGGTGAATATCGTAAATCGTTTAGGATTAAAGATAAGAGAATACGCAGTGGAAAATTAAAACACAACACAAAGACTCAAGTGGTTTTACTTGGTTCGGAGTCGCGGTCGGCTCCTACTCCAAGGCCCACGGTCGTTGACCGTTTATTGCGGACAATTCTATATGAGCGCAAAAGGTTTACAAGAATTGTATAAGTAAATTACAGTAAATATAACAATTTTACTCTTCGTGATCGACGCCCGGTATGGATCGTGCTTCGGTGCGGAGGGTCATCGGCGGCGCTTGGAATTTCGAAATGGAAGGTTTCTGGAGCAGCGCGTTTGAGTCGAAGAGCATAGAAGCGTTGGAATCTTTGTTGTGTTGAAGCCTTGGAGTCGAGGGGCTATTTATAGCCTCCTGGGGTGCCCTGTGTTAGTGATATGAGAAAAGTGTCCTAAGACAATCGCCTTATGATTGTAATCATTTATTTTAATAAATGAATATTTACTATTTGAGTATACATGTTTATGTATTTGATTGAGATCATAAACTCATTTACTGAATGCCCGCAATACAATTCACAACATGAGAGAATTTGTGATGAATTCACAACTAGTAATTATCTCTACATGTGCAATTGTGAAGTATTGAAATTGTCCCTAGTCGATGAATTGATAAATACATACACTATCAATTCTGTTGAGACTAGCATGGGTTATTCTCTAATCAGCTGATTCTCACTGGCTGGTGACATTGGGATGTCCGGAGATAAACATGAATGCTAGTTAAGGGAACTAGTTCATTAGAGTGACTGGCTGTAAAACTTCATATGGTAGTCTACATATAGATATGTCAATGAAGTTATTACTGCAGCTTAAGTGCGATGTTCCTTTGACTTGCGGTGTTCAAGTCATCTTGGTCATGGAGACTTATACTTTGACATCTTAAGCAAGCATCTCTAAGGAGGTGTGGACCCAGGATGATTGGGTATAAGCCGAAATGCCCGAAGATATTTGAACAACCTACAAAGGATTCACCACTCCTTGCGAGGAGATGTATACCCAAGGCCTATCGTCGGTTTGTTACTCAAAGCCTCTGGCCAGAGCATGACATGTTCAGAGTATGAATCTCTTAAATACATGAGAGTAATTAGAATCCGTAGGACAGGAAAACGTTACTTGGGCTAGGTGTGACGTAGTCAGCCTAGTGGGGACTGACACACATAGATCATGTCCTGAACCAAGTGGGTATAAGATGGTGAAGGGAATGGGGCACGATTTATTATAGCTGCTGAAGGGTTTCAGAATAGTTTCTGAGGTCAACCGTTGATCTTTCGATTAATTAGGGATCATAATGTACTACTAGGTGCCACTCATGATCGTTCTATAATTGGTTAATTATAGACGACCAACATAAATCGAAAACCTATTTAGTCACACGCACTACGAGTAATCCGAAGGATTTAAAACGAGTTGAAAATTGGATTTTCCAATCAAGAGAGATTAGATTTGGTTGAACCAAACGATAAGTCGAATCTGAATTTTTCAGAGACGCATCGGAAGCGTAAAATGGCTATGTCTTTTGAAGACTTAATAGATGAATTAAATAAGTTTAATTCATTGGGGCGTGCCTTGGATGGGCCAGCCAAAGAGGGTCTGCATCCTCTTTGCTTGGCCGACCACAACAAAGAGAGAGAACCAAGTTTTGGTTCAATTTATAAAATAAACCAAGTGTGGTTTATTTTATAAAATTATGGATGATATAAATTTTTATATAATAAACCAAGGTTTGGTTTATTTTTCATGGAAATTAAAATGAACCATGGATTGATTTATTTTATTTTATAAAATCAATCATGGATTGATTTACCATGATAAGAAAAATTATTCCATAAGAAAAAAGAGACTTGGTTGATTTTTATCATAAATTAAAAAATGATAAAACTTGGCATGATGGAATAAGTCATAGAAAATTTATTCCATAAGAAAAAAGAGACTTGGCGGTTGAGAGGCAACTATATAAAGGGCCCAAGGCAAGGCTTGTAAATCAATCGAAGTATTCTTGCCTGGGCTCTCTCCCTCTCCTCCCTTCTTTCTCTTGGCCGACTACAAGGTTCTTCTCCCTTCTTCTTGCCGTGAGCACAAGGAGAAGCACCGAGGCGACGAAGTTCTTCCGTTGGGACGATCTTCCTCTCCGACCATCATCACCTTGGGATTGGGCGCAAGTCATCTTCCTCCTTCTCGCCGGAATTGTGATTCCGGCCAACCTTGGTAGTGAGTTTTGCCGATGTAATTACTTCTCTCTTGGTTTTTCTTGTCGCATTCTCGGAGAATCTAATAGTTCTCGAAAACACGAAACTCATGGCTTTGTGAAGTCATCCCGAAGATACTCGGTGTGGACGCGAATAGAGGCGGAGCTTCCGAGTCGGTTAGTGTTCGACATAATCATATAATTGTTTTGCGGAAAACTTTGTCATGATCTCAATTTTGGAAAATTTTCCAATTATGGAAACTTTCCAATTATGGTAAATTTTTGATTTAGGAATTTCAAGGTTTGAAAATCCTCATGAAATTTCGCAAACTTTTGAAATATCCCTGTTTCTGAAATTTCATGATAATTGTGAAAACTTTTCATTTTTGGAAACTTTCCAATTTTGGAAATTTACTATTTTGGAAATTTTCCAATTTTGGAAAAACGTAAGTTTTCTTTGTACCAGAAACTTACAATTATTCTGAAAACCTTTTATTTTTGGAAACTTTTCATTTATGAAAAGCTCGCAATTTTGGACACTTTCTTTCAAGAAAGTCTAGACAAAATTATGGGAATATTAATTGGTATATAAATTCATAATTAGAAATTAAATTATTTACAAAATTCTTTATTTTGGATTGAGCCTCGGGGAGCCGCCCAATTTAAAGTTAGTTGTTATAATTGAATTTCCTAAATTGAATTTAAACTATCAAAATTTTAATTTGGATTGAGCCTCGGGGAGCTGCCCAAATTATATTATCAATAAATTCTTATTTTGGATTGAGCCTCGGGGAGCCGTCCAAATTAAGTTATTGATATTAATTTTCCATAAATAAAATATGTGATCAAATCTTGGAAATTTTTGAGGTGATTCTCAAACGATAATTTCCTTATTTGATTTATGAGGTGATGCTTTTATATATTATTGTCTCCAAAATTAATTAGAAAATTATTTCCTATAGAGTATATTTCCTTAAATAATATTTTCATGAAAATAATATGTGGTTGAATTAAGGGAATTTGTCTCTTAATTTAATAAGATTTGATTTAGAGAAATCAAAGTCTTAAACATATTATTTCCGAAATTGATTATGATAATTTAGGAAATTATTTCCCAAAACAATTCCTTGAATAAAGTATGAAATTAGAATTAGGAAATCCGGTTCCTAATTCAATTAATGAGACTTGATAAATTAAGTCGCATATATACTTTATTAAGGAAATCGTTAGTACATGACATAATTATATGTCATGAATGTGCTTAAAAGAAAAAGATGAGACCCAAAACCCCTTACAAAATATTAAGGCCAACACCTTCCATTAATATGGTTAGAACCGGAGTTTTGTTTCTCGTTTGGGTTGATGGACACATCCATGCCCGGCTTGAACCTCAACATATTCAAACCATGGAATTAGTTTATGATTAATATAGTTGGAGTCAGAGGTCAATCCTTAGTTTTGGTTGTTGGACACATCCAATCCTGACTAAACGGTTGAATGAGCTCCAACCATATTAAAACTATTTCTTAATTAATGGGTCAGCCTTAAGCTTGGAGCATCGATTTGTTGTGCCACAGCGAAGGTCGATATAAAGAGAGGAGCAGTTGGGTGCTATGTATATTGTTGCATACTTGTTAATGAGTTAACAACCCAATGATATATGCAAGCATTCAATTAGTTGATAGCATAATGTGATAGTTACATATGTGTAATATGTAATCGGTATAATTACCTACCTTCATAGCTAAGAATAACTTGATGGACTCCAGCCATGGTTGTTTTTATCTATGGTTGGATATCAACCTATTTGGAGATGTTCCTACGATCTCCCGAATTGATAAAAAAGGTTATTCAATTCGAAAAATAAATAGGATTTAATTAATGTATATTGATGCATTCTTTATCATTCTCATCACATAACCTCAATTTGTATTTCTAGGATAATCACCTGATCATGTCTTCTTTGAATTTGCGTTCCGTTTTGGACACCAATAAGTTAACTAAGGCCAAAAGGCACTTGCCATCACTGGCGAAGAAACTGTAAGGTTTATCTTGAGTCCTTGAAGAAGAAGGCATCTGATGCCCCATCCTCTTCAGGCATCTTCGTTATTGAATGTCACTCTATTTCCTCGTACACCTGGGTACTTAATACTGGGTGTAGCTTACATATATGTAATGACATATAGGGGCTAAGGAATAGAAGAAGACTCGTCAAGGGAGAAGCGAATTTGCGAGTTGAAAATGGAGTAAAGATTGCTGCTATTGCCATCGGAACATATTTGCTAAAGCTCCCTACTGGACTTGTCTTAGAATTGGATAATTGTTATTTTGTTCCTTCATTAATAAAGAACATTGTATCTATTTCATTTTTGAATGAAAAGGGTTATCATTTAACTTTTAGTAACAATTGTTGTTACATAACTTTAAATGGTGTTCTTTATGGGGGCCGGAACTTTATGCAATGGTATCTACACGTTAGATTTATCCAGTGACGTTTTCAATATCGAAGTTAGCAACAAACGTGCTCGAATAGATAATCAAATAGACTCTTATACGTGGCATTGTCGTCTTGGCCATGTAAGTAAGAAACGCATGACCAAATTACACCGATGTGAAATTCTGGAATCATTTGAACCCGGTTCATTTGATACATGCGAATCATGCTTAAAAGGCAAGATGACCAAATTACCCTTTTCCAGAAAAGGTAAACCAGTGGGAGAATTGCTTGGTCTAATACATACTGATGTATGTGGACCAATGTCAACTCTTGCACAAGAAGGTTACAACTACTTCATTACCTTTATCGATGATCACTCACGATTCGGGTATGTGTTCTTAATGAAACACAAATCTGAAGATTTTGAGAAATTCAAAGAGTTCAGAAGTGAAGTAGAGAAAGAGCTTGGTAAAAGTATTAAGATACTTCGATCCGATCGGGGTGGTGAATACTTAAGTCAAGAGTTTCAAGATTATCTTAGTGACTATGGGATATTGTCTCAATGGACTCCGCCATATACACCACAGCATAATGGTGTATCTGAGAGGCGTAACCGAACCTTGATGGACATGGTTAGATCTATGATGAATCATGCAACTCTTCCAAAATCCTTTTGGGGCTATGCGCTTAAGACAGTTGTTTACTTACTAAACAGAGTCCCGACCAAGGTAGTCTCTGAAGGATCGTCTAAGGCGTGCAGGGGGGGTGAATGCACTTTTTAGGATCTTGGATCTCTACAGAATTGTTAGCGTAGCGGAAATAATATGTAAAAGAATTTGAAACAATTCTAACACTTATCGGTTACTTGGTATCCACCCAGATGGGTGACTAGTCCAAGGATCCACGCCGCGAGCACCACTTTTCACTATCTAAAAGTCTCCTTGAGGTGGAGAAACCTTTATAGCAAGATCTTCCTCTTTACAGATGCAGAAATACGATAGAGGAAGCAAAAATCACTCTACAGTTGGGCAACACTTCGTTACTGTACGGAACCATACCGTACTCGTACAAAACGTGCTCCTTTTATAGGTGAACAGGACAGATTCGCAATCTGTCCAGCCCGCACCAGTCGACTGCCCCAGGGGCAGTCGACTGGCCTAGAATTAATTGCTAGCCAACGGCTAGTTTTGGGGGTATACCAGTCGACTGCCCAGATGCCAGTCGACTGGTCCGAGGCCGCAAACTTTCTGTGGGTTTTGGCAGTCGACTGCCTCCAGGCCAGTTGACTGCCCTGCCTCCCAGCTTAGTTCCAGCCACTCTGGACCTTCTCCTTCGCGTGTGCCTTCAGGTCTACTCCCTTGGCTCGCCCCTTGAAGTCATCTTCCCCTTTTTGATGTGTGGCAATATGTTTAAGTTAGAGATAAACACCAACCACAATAACAATAGCAAAACATAGCAATTGAAAAATCATGAGACATAGTAACCCTAAGAGGTAACCTCCCCCTTAACCTATGTCTTCCCCATTTTCAATTCTAGTCACAATCTAGGTTAAGTTTCCACTTAACAACAGCAATATGTTAAAAATATAAGACATATCAGAGCCTAAGAGGTACCTTCCCCTTAATCCATGTCTTCTCCCCATTTTTAACCTTTCAAGTTCTAAGTTAGACAAAATACCTAAAACCATTCATTTTAAGTCAAAATTCTAACTTAAACCACCCATTCTCCCCCTTTGACACCATCAAAATGATTGCCTCAAGCAACCAAAACCAATGGCATCAAATGAGAGAATTTTTAGTTTCTAAAATTTCTCACAGTGGCTGAAAACTTGTGTGCCAGTCGACTGCCAATGGGGCAGTCGACTGATGCGCCATCAGTCTAATTTTTCAGCTTTTCTGCCGAATTTCAGAAACTCCCAGAAAATTTCAAAAAATTCCAAAAAATGTAAAATTTTGCATACATGTTTGAAATGATATACTTTATCAGGGAAAAATATTAAACCATATAAAATTTCAAACATGCATGACTTTTGATAAAAATCCAAAAGTTTTGAAAACCACTACATTTTGTATCAATCTTTGAATCCAATTTTGCAATCATATGAATTTTAAAAGCATGGTAAGGTATGTAAGACATAAAATGATTTTCAAAGGTTTAAAATGTCCAACTATGATCTTCGGGCAATGTGTTCATTGATTAAACACTTGCCTTCCCCATTGTTGGTCTAGTTTTCATATATTGATACCTCTAATGGTCCAACAATGTGCCACAAGCTCAAGTGATCCATATGTATCACCCTAATGGATCAAGCACTCTTTTTCAAAGCTAATATCTCCAAGTTCACCCTATACTTCCACAAAACACATTCTAAGGCCTCTTCTTAAGGATGTAAACTCCGATTCGGGAAGAGGCTTGGTAAAGATATCGACAAGGTTCGACATTGATTCAACATAGTGTAGTTCTATGTCTCCCCTTGCCACATGATCTCTAATGAAGTGATGTTTCACTTCAATGTACTTTGTCCTAGAATGGTGAACCGGATTTTTAGTTAAATTGATTGTGCTTACATTATCACACAAGACTTTGACCTTGGTGTAATGTAGCTCATAGTCCTCTAAGGTGTGCATGATCCAAAGGAGTTGGGAAACACACCCACCCATTGCCACATATTCGGCCTCCGTTGTTGATAGGGCAACGCATGGTTGTTTCCTACTACTTCAACTAACTAAGGAAGACCCAAGGAATTGCCACCCTCCACTTGTACTCTTCCTATCTAACTTACAACCCGTATAGTCCGAGTCGGTGTATCCAACTAGATCAACACAAGGGGTTCTAGGATACCAAAGTCCGACATTGAGAGTCCCTTTCACATACCTTAAGATCCTCTTAACTACAACCAAATGGGACTCCTTGGCACAAGATTGATACCGTGCACACATACCTACCGCAAAAAGTATGTCGGGTCTACTAGCGGTTAGGTATAGGAGACTACCAATCATGCTCCTATATTGTTTAGAGTCTACCATTTTCCCTTCAAGATCACTATCCATTTTCACATTGGTTCCTATGGGTGTAGATGCTACCTTAGCATTTTCTAAACCAAATTTCTTTAACATCTCCTTAGCATATTTAGTTTGAAAGACATGTGTACCTTCATTAGTTTGCTTAACTTGAAGGCCTAAGAAAAAAGTTAACTCTCCTACAAGACTCATCTCAAATTCATCTTCCATACACTTGATAAATTCTTGTAGGAAGTCATTATTTGTTGACCCAAAAATGATATCGTCTACATAGACTTGGGCAACAAATATGTCCTTATCCTTAGATTTTAGGAACAAAGTAGGGTCAATTGTTCCTCTCCTAAACCCCTTAGACACAAGAAATGAAGAAAGTCTTTCATACCAAGCCCGGGGAGCTTGTTTCAATCCATATAAGGCTTTTCTTAGTTTGAACACGTGTCTTGGATAGTTAGGGTCTTCAAACCCGGGGGGTTGTTCTACATATACCTCTTCCTTAATGATCCCATTAAGGAATGTCAACTTCACATCCATTTGGTGGAGTGTGAAACCCATGTGAGCGGCATAGGCTAGTAGAATTCTAATTGATTCTAACCTAGCTACGAGGGCATAAGTCTCATCATAATCTAGTCCCTCAACTTGGTTAAACCCCCTAGCTACCAATCTAGCCTTGTTCCTAGTGATTTTACCTTAGTCATCTAATTTGTTCCTAAAGACCCATCTTGTGGTTACAATGGTACAGTCAATGGGCCTAGGAACTAACTCCCAAACTTCACTCCTCTCAAATTGATTTAGGTCTTCTTGCATGGCTAAGACCCAATCAACATCTCCCAATGTTTCATCAATGGTCTTGGGTTCTAATTGGGAGATAAGAGCTATTTGACTTGTTTGATCCCTAAAGTAAGATCTAGTCCTTACTCCTTGAGTGACATCACCCACAATTTGATCAATAGGGTGATCATGGTGATGTCTCAAGGGTCTAGAGGTTGTAGGTTCATTTGCTCCTTCTTCCTCATCCTCTAGGGCACTTCTAACTCCCCCTTGATCATTGCCCTCCAAATGTAGGTCTTAGATTCTTTGGGCTAGGGGTTGGACTTCCTCTAGGTCTTTATCAATTGAGGCCTTTCTAGGGTAGGTACTAGTTGTTTCATCAAATTTGACATTCGAGGGCTCCTCAATCACCTTTGTCCTCTTGTTGTACACTCTATAACCCCTACTATTTGAAGAATACCCTACTAAAATCCCTTCATCGGCTTTTGACTCAAATTTTCTTAGGTCATCTTTGGTATTTAAGATGTAGACTTTACATCCAAAGACCCTAAAATAGTGGACTTGTGGTACCCTTCCATTCCAAAGTTCAAAGGGTGTTTTTCCTAAAAAACTATGTATCAACACCCAGTTTTGGATATAGCAAGCGGTGTTAATCGCTTCGGCCCAAAAATAGCTAGGAAGGGAATATACATTGAGCATAGTCCTAGCAGCTTCTTGTAGGGCTCGGTTTCTTCTCTCAACTACCCCATTTTGTTGAGGAGTCCTTGGGCATGAAAATTCATGCTTGTACCCATTTTCAACACAAAATTGTGTGAAACTTACGTTTTGGAACTCCCCACCATGGTCACTCCTAATTCGGTTTATTTTGCTATGTTTTTCGTTTTCTACCCTCTTACTAAACCCTATGAAGATCTCTAGGGTATCATCCTTATGTTTCAAGAAATAGACTCATGTAAACCTAGAAAAATCATCTACTATCACTAGGCAATACTTACTCCCTACAAGTGAGGGAGTACTATGACAATCAAATAAATCTATATGTAAAAGTTCTAAAGGTAAGGAAGTGGTGATTAGAGTTTTACCTTTGTGTGATGCTTTTGATTGCTTACCCTCTTGGCATGCATCACACAACTTGTTCTTCTCGTACTTGAGCATTGGGAGCCCCTTCACCAATTCTTCCTTGGCCACCCTTGAAACGCTCCTCATGTTCACATGTCCAAGTCTCCGGTGCTACAACCATCCTTCTTCTTCTTTGGACATGAGACACTTAGCAACATTGTTAGTAGCATAAGATAAATCAAGATAATATAAATTTGCCTCTCTAAACCCTTCTAATATGATACTATTTGATTCACTTTGCCTTATTATACATTTCCTAGCATGAAATTCTACTCTAAAATCGGCATCACATAATTGACTCACACTTAATAAATTAAACTTCATATCTTTGATTAAAAGTACCTTATGTATGGAAATGGTGGGAGGTACCTCAATTGTGCCCCTACCAATGATTCTCAACTTTCCACTATTTCCAAATGAGACTGTCCCTTCTCTTAGGTAGCTAATAGTGGTGAACTTGCTCACATCCCCGGTCATGTGTCTTGAGCATCCACTATCTACTATCCACATAGTTGGGGCCTCCTTCACCTTTACCTAAACAACATGGAAAACATACTCTTTTGGTACCCATATCTTTGATCCATAAGCATCATTTAGAAATCTCCTAGGTACCCATGCCTTTTTTGTGGTTCCCCTAGCTCCTAGTCTCCTAGATGTACCAATCCTACCGGTAAGTGAAACAAATGCTACCTCCTTGGTCTTAGGCCTATAACCCAACCCGGCTTTGTTGTACACAGCCCTTTGACTGTTGATGATCATATCTAAGTTACTAGATCCCACTTGGAATTTCCTAAGGGCCTTTGTGAGGTCATCTATTTGTTTCCTTAATTCCTTATTTTCATTTTCAAGGTGTGAAACATGTGAAGAGGTAGAACTAGCATGCAAATCCTTAAGTCTAGTAGCTTCTACTCTAAGCATGACAATTTGTTCTTTTAGATCCTTAACTTTACTTCTAGCCTTAGCTAAGTCCATGTTTGTGCTAGAAATTATCTTCACTAAAGTAGTGGAGGGTAAGTGGTATACTTCACTTACCGAAGCTTCTGACTCTGATGATGAAGTGGAGGAGCTCTCATCTTCGCTACTTGAGCTTCGTTCATCATCCGATAAGTCTGAGTGATCCTGTGCCATGAGAGCAAAGTGGGAGACTTGCTCTTCTTCTTCCTCTGAGGATGAGGGATCATCCCAAGTCGCCATGAGGTTGGTGGCACCCTTCTCCTTTCCCTTTGATTTCTTCTTGTCACTCTTCTTCTTTTCTTCCTTCTTGTCATCCCTTTTCTTCAATTGGGGACACTCGTTCTTCATATGTCCCTCTTGGTGGCAATTGCAGCAGATTATTTCCTTGGCCTTACTCTTACCTTTGGCCCCTTTCCTAGTATAGGATTTGTTAGATAAACTTTTAAATACTCTACGAAATTTTCTTACCATGAAGGCCTCTTGGTCACTATCCATAGAGGTGCTTGACTCTTCTGAATCTGATGAAGATGAGTAGACCATCTTCTTCTTCTCCTTCCTCCTCTTCTTCTCCTTTTCTGCAACAAAAGCAATACCTTTCTCTTTGGCCGAAATGCTAGCTTGCTCGTGCAGTTCAAATTCACAAAACAAATCATCTAATTTAACTAAAGATAAGTCCCTTGATACCTTGTAAGCATCAACCATGGATGCCCACAAGGTGGTTCTTGGGAATGCTTGTAAAACATACCTGACGATGTCCCGGTTTTCTATCTTCTCTCCAATCACATGGAACTCATTTATCACTTTTTTTACCCTTCCATGTAGCTGGCTGACGGTTTCGTTGCTCTTCATGGAGAGGGATTGCAGTTGGGCCACTAGTAAGTCCTTCTTGGCTCTTCTGGACTCGTTTGACCCCTCGTTTAGTTCAACCAACTTGTCCCATAGTTCCTTGGCGCTCTTGAATGGCCCCACCTTGTTCAGTTGCTCCTTCGAGAGCCCGCATTGCAATGTGGTGGTGGCTTTGGCATTAGACTGCGCCCTTTTCATCACCTCCTTCGACCATGATCTCATCGGTGTTGGGTCTCCTCTTTCATCGACGGGCGCCTCGAAGCCATCTGCAACACTTATCTAATTTTCTATGTCATTCATAAGGTAGTATTGCATTCCACCTTTCCAGTAGGCGAAGTCGTTCCCGTCGAAGAACGGAGGTCGTGCGGTGGATTATCCCTCTTGAAACGCCATTACAATTTGTTCTGGTTGATTGTTAGATCTTCCAAAACGCACTTCGCTCTGATACCAACTGAAGGATCGTCTAAGGCGTGCAGAGGGGGGGGGTGAATGCACTTTTTCGGATCTTGGATCTCTACAGAATTGTTAGCGCAGCAGAAATAATATGTAAAAGAATTTGAAACAATGCTAACACTTATCGGTTACTTGGTATCCACCCAGATGGGTGACTAGTCCAAGGATCCACGCCGCGAGCACCACTTTTCACTATCTAAAAGTCTCCTTGAGGTGGAGAAACCTTTATAGCAAGATCTTCCTCTTTACAGATGCAGAAATACGATAGAGGAAGCAAAAATCACTCTACAGTTGGGCAGCACTTCGTTACTGTACGGAACCATACCGTACTCGTACAAAACGTGCTCCTTTTATAGGTGAACAGGACAGATTCGCAATCTGTCCAGCCCGCACCAGTCGACTGCCCCAGGGGCAGTCGACTGGCCTAGAATTAATTGCTAGCCAACGGCTAGCCAGCGGCTAGTTTCGGGGGTATACCAGTCGGCTGCCCAGATGCCAGTCGACTGGTCCGAGGCCGCAAACTTTCTGTGGGTTTTGGCAGTCGACTGCCTCCAGGCCAGTCGACTGCCCTGCCTCCCAGCTTAGTTCCAGCCACTCTGGACCTTCTCCTTCGCGTGTGCCTTCAGGTCTGCTCCCTTGGCTCGCCCCTTGAAGTCATCTTCCTCTGGCTATCGTCCCTCGGATGCGCACGCAAGCCTTCCCTTGGCTTGCCTCCATGCCACCCTTCACATGTGCCCTTGAAGTCCACTTCCCGGCTTGCCCTTGGAGCTCTCCTCCCTCGGCTCTCCTCCCTCGGATATGTCCACCATGTGTGATTCTCCAAGTCCTGCAAACTCAATCACACACATCAAATACAACATAACACTCTAACCTTAAACATATTCACACATGCACATCAAAATCATGATCTTCCAATCATTTAAGGGTCGATTGCCTCAACAGTCTCTACTACTCCATATGAGACGTGGAATAGTAAGAAACCTCATTTATCTCACCTAAAGATATGGGGTTGTCCTGCTTATGTAAAGCCGACTGTATCAGACAATTTGGATACTAAGTCTGATAAATGTCTATTTATTGGATACCATAAGGAAACGAAAGGTTACCAATTCTATCATCCCTTGAAACAAAAGGTGTTTGTTTCAAGGCATGCTGTATTTCTAGAAAAAGAATTTCTTTTACAAGAAAACAGTGGGAGTAGCATTAAACTTGAAGAAGTTCAAGAAACTCCAATAGACATTACAGAGACACCTAGTCTAGACTCACAACCAATAACACATAATGATGAGCTATCAGTTGAACCTAAAACAACACCACTTCTTCGTAGGTCTGATAGGGCACGCAATATTCCAGAGAGATACGGATTTCTCATAAGTGAATCGAATGACGTGTTACTCATTAACGATGACGAACCTATCAGTTATGAAGATGTTCTAAAAAATTCAGAAAGGCATAAATGGCTTGAAGCCATGAAGTCGGAAATGGATTCCATGTACAAAAATCAAGTATGGGACTTGGTTAACCCACCTGAAGGGATTAAGCTCATAGGATGCAAGTGGGTTTCAAGAAGAAAACCGACATAGAAGGTAATATTGTTACCTTTAAGGCTAGATTAGTGGCAAAAGGATATCGTCAGAAACAAGGAATTGATTATGACGAAACCTATTTGCCAGTAGCTATGCTTAAATCCATTCGGATGCTCCTGGCCATAGCAGCTCATTATGATTATGAGATATGACAAATGGATGTGAAAATAACTTTCCTTAATGGAAACCTGCTTGAGGATGGATACATGATACAACCTGAAGGTTTCACATCGGTCAATAAAACCAAAGTATGCAAGCTTCGATGATCCATATATGGACTAAACCAAGCATCCAGGAGCTGGAACATCCGTTTTAATAAGACAATCAAAGAGTTTGATTTCTCATAAAATCCTGACGAACCTTGTGTGTACAAGAAGGTTAGTGGGAGTGCAGTCGTATTCCTAGTGTTATATGTCGATGACATATTACTTATAGGAAACGATATATCAGTCTTACAGTCAGTTAAAATTTAGTTGTCCAAAACGTTCTCCATGAAAGACCTGGAAGAAGCAACCTATATCCTTGGGATTAGAATCTATAGAGATAGATCAAAACGGTTACTTGGTCTTTCGCAGTCTACATATATAGACCGAGTGCTAGAAAGGTTTAGCATGTCAGAATCCAAGAAAGGTTACCTTCCCATCAGGCATGGGATCAACCTTTCGAAGTCTATGTGTCCGCGCACAGAAGATGAGAGGATTTGCATGAATAAGATTCCTTATGCATCCGCGATAGGATCTATCATGTATGCTATGTTATGTACTAGGCCCGATGTATCGTATGCTCTGAGTGTCACAAGCAGATACCAGTCTGATCCAGGAATGGATCATTGGGCGGTTGTCAGGACAATCCTCAAGTACTTAAGAAGAACTAAGGATATGTTCCTAATATATGGAGAAAGTGATATAGTAATACGTGGGTATATAGATGCCAGTTTCCAGACAGATAAGGATGACTCCAAATCTCAGCCCGGATACGTATTTATTTTGAATGGAGGCGCAATACGTTGGAAGAGTTCCAAGCAAGACACCATAGCGGATTCTACCACGGAAGCGGAATATATTGCAGCTTCGGAAGCAGCAAAGGAAGCAGTCTGGATCAAGAAGTTTGTCTCAGAACTTGGTGTGGTTCCAACCATTAATGAAGCAATAACGGTTTATTGCGACAACAATGGAGCTATTGCACAAGCGAAGGAACCAAGTTCTCATCAGCGATCCAAACATGTGCTTGATAAGCACCATTTTATTGATTATTTTAATTGTTAAAATCTATGTTTGACCCATGTTTTTATTGCTTAATTGTGAAATTGCCCTAGGTTTTAGAACTTACTTTAGTTTTGGACTTAATTGCAAATTTATATAAAATTGGATTATTTGGCCACTAAATTCTTGATCTATTTTTGTAGGCATCAAAGGTTCAAGGATCTAGGGCATATTGGGTCAAACTTGAGTCAGAAGTGACCCGGATCGAATTATCAAGATTATGATTTAATCTGGGTCGTCCGATTCAAGAGCGGCTAGATCTGAGCCATCCGGGACGATCCGAAGTAATCCGAGCTAGAGTAAGGGTTGATCAAGCACCCTGATCAAGATCTGAAGATTTCATTCCGATCAGAGCTAAATCAACCGTTGGATCAAGTTTGGAGGGCTCTAGATCATCCATTCAATGATTAGCTTGATCTGGACCATCCGTTACAGATCTGGAGGATCCGAGCTACCACAAGGCAAATCCTGACCCCATATCATCATCATCAAAGTTTGGCTCAAATCAGACCAAGATCAGCCGTTGGATTGAAGTGGATCAATCTGGATCGTTCAAAGCTAAATACTTAAGGAAATCTTCTGCGCAGAAAACCTTTGTCGCGTCTTCGCCGTCTTCTTCGTTCTTCGCTTGTTCTTCATGTTCTTAGCCAATTCTTCATCCAAGAAGGCGTGACCACGTCCTTTCCAATCTGAGATCAAGATCTGAGTCCGTGGAAATAGTCTCCTCGAAAAATTCAGCTCAAATTGCGCCGGAACAGGGATTGTTGAGGGTTTCAGCAATTCCTCAGTCAGATCACTTGTTTTCCATCCACAATCCATTTCAAAGCTACTGAGCCATTTGTAGGGGTTCTCAGGTGAGCTCAGAAGCTTCCTAATTCATCATCGCAGCTCCATCAATGGAGATAGAGTGAATTGGATTGCAAAATTCCAGCCAAGCGCATATTCGAGCAGAGTCAACTTCAGAGATGTGTTTCCACTGATTTGCTGAGCCTAGGGGTTCGAAGCCAGCTCTTGATTGACAACCAAGAAGTTCTTGAGCTCAAGAAAGGATCGAGGAGTAGTTTTCCTTAGTTTAAATCTTGTTTTAGCTGTAGTTTAACTTGGGCCGAATTCTGTCCTGTTTTAGAATTTCAGTTTCATCAGCTGTAGTTTGTTTTCTGAGTTGTTTCGTCTAATTAGGTTTCAATTCTTAGAGCTAGATAGTTCAAGAGCTTGTTTAGATAACAATTAGATTCAAATTCAGTTTAATTATAGCTTAAATTCTAGCATGCCAACCACAAAGCTTGCGTGCCAACTTAATTTCTGAAATTTCTTTTAGTTTCTGATTTGTATCAGAATTTGGTTTTCTACATCATTTTCATTGTGTTCATTCCTGCCTTCGAGTCCTAAATATGTTTGCTTAGTTGACATAGGCTTTGGTTTTGATTTTCGGCAATTCAATCCATGTTTTTAGCTCAGCAAGCATCACATTTCTGAAAATCCGATTTCATTACTGCATTTCCTTTATTTCTGCATTCTTTTCCTTTGCTTCAGATTGTGTCTAAGTGGGCTGTTTTCTTCATTCATTCCTGCCAAGTTTTCCATTCACAGTTTGCTTGCCAAATCGCATTCGATCAGCTACAATTCTGAATTGTTAGAAGTAGTTTTAGGTATAAAAATTCAGATTTAGGCAAAACAAATTCAGCTTGTGTGCCAAGTTGTTTGGGCAATATGTTTACATCAGTTTTCACTTGTTTTTATGGTATAAAATAGCTTCCTGAAATCTATTGATATCATTCTTAGAATCCCTGAGTTTTCTTTACATTTGTTAGCTTCCTAAACTTGCAGCTAAGTGGAGTTATTGCTTGAGTGAATCATGAATTTTGTATGAATTGAGTTGTGCTAAACCTATTTGTTCCGAAATCTGCCATCATTGAACTCATTCAATTGCTCAGCGATAAGATTGCGTTTAATATCTATTGCGTTCCCACTTCAGTTCGATTTTGCTACTTTGGTTGAGTAGGTTTCCTCTAGGTTTAATTTCTTAGTTGCCATGTTTAGTTGAAATTCTTTTCCTATGTTTTTCTTCTTGCACTTCCATTTCTGAATTACGAACAACCCCAAAACCCAAATTATTCACTTGAAACCCGAAAACACAAACGACACCTAAATACAAGCGCAAATCAAACAACGACAACTAGCCCCGAGAAAAATACGACCTGTGGCCCCTATATTATATTTTCATATTTTTGATTGTAAAAGGGTTTTCAGTTATTCATTCACATCTAAATTTGAGGCCCACATTCGTGACACATAGTTTTGGGCCTATCAAATTTTTGGCGCCGTTGCCGAGGAACTATTAGTTGATTTGTTTGATTTTTGATTGTGCACTTATTTCATATCATTCTTGACTTACTTTTATGTTTATTGCTATATCTTTGGATTTGATTTTATTTGTTTTATCTTTTTATCTACTTTTACTGCGATTTGTTTTGTTTTTTTATGACCAGGTCTTTAGGTGCTGAATTAGAAGATTTCTACCCTGAGATTGAGAGGACTTTCAGAGTCAGGAGGAGCCAGGCCATTCTTTCTGAGACTACAGATCTCCCTCAGGCTATTCAGACTATCTGCACTCACTCAGGCATTGACATGGCAGACCACCAGAGAACCATGAAGGAGCTCGCAGCACCTGACGCTGCATTTCAGTACTCCAGCATAGCTTATCCAGAGCTAGGGGGAATTTTGAGCTCAGATCTGGACTCATCAATTTGTTGCCAAAGTTTCAGGGTTTATTTGGGGAGGATCCAAACAGACACCTGCACGAATTCAATGTGGTATGCTCTACCATGAAGCCACAGGGGATTTCTGAAGAAGACATTAAGTTAAGAGCATTTCCTTTTTCCTTGATTGGGGCTGCTAAGGATTGGTTGTATTATTTGCCCACTGGACATGTTGCTAGTTGGATTGAAATGAAGAGAGCATTTTTAGAGAAGTTTTTTCCAGCATCAAGAACCGCCATTATCAGAAAAAGTATTTGTGGCATTCAACAAGTGGTTGGAGAGTCTCTTTATGATTATTGGGAGAGGTTCAAGAAGTTATGCTCTAGCTGTCCTCAACACCAAATTAGTGAGCAACTTCTTGTGCAATATTTTTATGAAGGTTTATTACCTATGGATAGGAGCATGATTGATGCGGCGGTAGGAGGAGCCTTAGTAAACAAAACTCCGGAGCAAGCTAGAGAACTCATTTCTAACATGGCGGAGAATTCTCAACAATTCGGGAGTAGAGCACTCACTACAAGAGGGGTTAATGAAGCTCAAGTGATGTCTAATGAAAACAAAGAACTTCAGAGCTCATTGTTGGAGTTGTCAAATTTAGTGAAGCAAATGGCATTAAACAATGTGAACCAAGCCTCAAATTTTCCAACAACTTCATTTCCAAATCAAGTTACAAGGGTATGTAGCATTTGTTCAAGCCAAGAACATAATTCGGACTTTTGTCCAAATCTCCAACAAGATGAATCGGTTGCGGCCTTGGCTAGAGCTCCATTCCAACAAAGAAATGACCCCTACTCATCTACCTACAACCCCGGTTGGAGAAATCATCCTAACTTGAGGTATGGGAATGCTTTCTGCCAACAAGAGCCTCAAACTCAGTCATCACAGTAGAATCTACCGAACTTCCAGCAGTCACAGCAAACTCAGATCAATCAGCAACAATTTCAGCCATCAAACCATAGTTTTCAGCCTCCATTTCAGCCTAATTCTCAACAATTTCAGCAACCATTTCAGTAATTCAAACCTCAATTCCAGCAAATTAATCAAGGGCAGCAAGGCTTTCAATCATTCCCAGCTTTCCAAGCTCCAAATCAACAAAATTTTCATCCATCACAGCCCTTGAATCAGAATTTTCAGCCCTACAACCAAGGGTTTCAAGGTCAAAACTTTCAGCCCTCGCCACAGAATTTGTCATTTCAAAATCAGAACTTTCAACCCTACAACTCACAGCAAGGTTTCCAAGCATCTCAGCAATTTAATCAGCCCTATCAACAGCCCAATCAGTCCTCTTATCAGCCCCAAAATCATTGTTTTCAAGGATCACAGCAAGCTAAAAATTTTCAGCCCACTTCATCTTTTCAAGGTCAATCAAGAAGCTATGCTAACCAAGGAGGTTAAGGGGGATCAAATGGAGGAAATGATCAGCAACAAATGATGGAAATGTTTCAACAGATGTTCCAACAACAACAACAACATATTCAAAACCTTGAGAGGCAAATGGGTCAATTGGCTAGTGGGATCAATCAGAATCAAGCTCAAGGATCAAGTCAACTACCTTCCCAAACTGTTCCTAATCCTAAAGGAAACGTGAGTGCTATTTATTTGAGGAGTGGGAAGGTCACCTCATCTTCCAAGAGTCCAAGAGCAGAATTTTCAGGAAACCGGACAGCAACTTCAATTCCAGCTCAAAATAGCAATAAAAAGACTTCAAATTTAGCTGATTCCAACCCTAGCCCGTTCCCAACCCTTTCCTCAAGCAACCCTCCAAATTTGGTGGCAAACGGAGAAGAAATCAGTGCCGAGACGCAAGGGACAGCAGCCACTTCGCATGGGACAGCAGGGCAGAATTCAGCATCTCTACCTCCGGCCAAAATTGATGATTTTAGGGTTCCTTTGCCTTTTCCACAAGGGAGAACTCCAACCAAAAGACACGTGGAGGAGGAGAAAGCAAAAGAGTATAATGAGCTGGTGAAACTTTTTAGTAAAGTTGAAAATAATGTACCCTTGCTGACGATGATTAAACAGGTTCCTAAGTACGCAAAATTTTTGAAAAATCTTTGTATTCATAAGAAGAAGCTTAAGGAAAATGAGTTAGTCAGCATGGGGAAGAATCTTTCATCACTTATCCATGCCATCCCTCAGAAATGTGAAGACCCTGGCATGTTCACTGTATCTTGTGAGATAGGGAGCACCACGCTACATGATGCTATGCTTGATTTAGGAGCTTCTATTCATGTCATGCCCAGGACAGTCTTCCAGATGCTTGGCATTGGTCCTCTACAGCCCACTGGAGTTGTGATACAGCTAGCAAATAGGAGCCAGACCCGCCCGGCAGGAGTTATTGAAGACGTGTTAGTTAAAGTGAAAGAGTTGATTTTCCCTGCGGACTTCTACATTCTGGACATAGAGGGAGAGTATCTTGTGTAGGACCGGTGCCGTCGATAGAGGGGGGGTGAATATCGACCGTTCAAAATCTTCGTAAAACTTCGTGGAAAACTCGTTCGTTCTAGACTTAGAATATTAGTAGCGCAGCGGAAAATAAGAACAGAAAAATAAATGCACAACAGAATGACACGCGGATTTTTACTTGGTTCCCGACCCCCCAGGGTCAGTACATCCAAGGCCTATGCACGGGAACGCCCGTCCACTATTGGTCTCCTTTCCGGACTTTTCGGAGGCGGAGAAACCCGACTTACAGTGTAGAATTACAATCAATAATATGGAAATTTAAGTACAGTAATTAAAAAGCAAACCAACGGAAAAAGATCTGAAGCTCGGCCGATCTGGACCTCCGAAGTGCCGCGCACCTCCTCCTGGAGCCTCCTGGTCGTAGAGCCTCGTTTCTAGTGCATTGTAGTCGGTCAGAATGATCAGAGCAGTGCTTGGAAGTCGTGTTTTAAGCAAAGGGGTCGAAGCCCCTTATATAGGCCTCCTGGGGGCGCCCTAGACGCTGGGGGCGCCCCGGAAGACTCGGTCAAACCTTATCCTTGCGCCTACTTCGCCGGAGCTGATAACAGCGTTGACCAGGGCGCCCTGGTCAGCCGGGGCGCCCTCATGATGGCTTATCTATGTTTTGGGTTCGAAACTGCAAATACAGCTTTGAACCAAGGCGCTCCGGACGCTCAGGGCGCCCTGCTTGACACCTGTTCTGCCTGCTTCACGTTTACTGCAGTTTTACACTTGGCCCAGGGCGCCCTGGTTGGTGAGGGCGCCCTCCTTGATGGGGGCGCCCTCCTTAAAGCCTTCAAATGGGTTTTTGAGCTTGCTTTGTCTCCGGTTCTTGTTACCTGCAAGATACACAAACACAAAGCATATATACATATAATATTAGGCTTAAGGACTTATTTCTGACTTCGGATTTGCACGAAACCCTAGGTCGAACCGGCACGAGTTCCTATCCCCGAGAACTCGCCCTTCACCTACTCCTTTCAGGAGACGATTGCCACCCAGTCCTTCGGATGGACTTTTGCTTAGCCTCCGATTACTTCGGATCTCGAGATGCCCAAACCCTGACCCGTCTCTACTCCTGTCCTTAGTCATCGCTCAGCTAAGTTGCTTAGTCCCTCGGACCGAGTCTTCATTTCCTAGCAGTCCTTCGCCAGGTGCCTAGCAGCCCTTCGCTAGGTCTTTGTTACCAAGCGGTCCTTCGCCTGGTGCCTAGCAATCCTTCGCTAGGTCTTCTATGCCTAGCAGCCCTTCACTAGGTGCCTAGCAGCCCTTCGATAGGTCTTCTATGCCTAGTAGTCCTTCACTAGGTGCCTAGCAGCCCTTCGCTAGGTCTAGGTGCCTAGCAGCCCTTCGCTAGGTCTTAGTGTTACGATACCTAGCAGCCCTTCGCTAGGTGCCTAGAAGCCCTTCGCTAGGTCTTTAAGGTTTCGATACCTAGCAACCCTTTGCTAGGTGCCTAGCAGCCCTTCGCTAGGTCTTTAGGGTTCCGATGCCTAGATTAACTAGGACTTTTCTTCTGCTAAGGTTACTTCTCTCTTACTCCCCTTTGTCTGTTCAATAGATCACTAACTTAAGTGAATTGTCAAACATTAAAACACTTAAAGAGGAACATCATTGATGCAACTTGCACCAACAATCTCCCCCTTTTTGATGTTTGACAATAACTTAAGTTAGATTGTTTTAAGGGGCTAATTTACCATCCTTGGGATCAAACTAAAACATGACCTTAGTTTTGTAAAACATTTTGATCAAATGGTTCTTTAGTAAGAATCCAAAAAAAATTCTAACTTAAGCACACCTCTCCCCCTTTGTCATACATTAAAAAAACAAAAAATACTTGCGCCAACATTAAGAGTATTTTGAAAATACTTAGTATAAAATTTTGAAGACATAGCATAAAACAAATATTTAAGTATTATGAGCTCAGAAAACTTTAGACAATATTTAGAAAAAGAATTTTTGAAGGTACAAATATTTTGAAAGATGATAAGTAATTTTTGAAAAATATAAGTACCTTTGAAAAATGTATTGAGTTTTTGAAAACTAGGTACTTTTGAAAGAATATTAGATTTTACTTGGTTTATTTTCCAGTCTGACACCATCCTGGGAGACCTTGTTGACTACAAGGATATTTCCTAAGTGTCCTGAAAATTTTTCAACCCAAGTAAATATTATTTCAAAAATTTCATGAGTCACAGAATAATAGTATGTAAGTTAATTTTGAAAAAAAATTTAAAGTTTTAATACTTGATTTGGTTTTCTTCCAGTCTGACACAATCATAGGAAACCTTGTTAACTACAAGGACATTTTCCTAAGTGTCCTGGAGGATTTTTCAAATTCAAGATATTATATCAAATTGATCAAAATCAGAAAAATTTTATAAAAATTTGATAGCATTTTATACTAATACTTATGTTTTCAATAGGATTTGAAATTATCGCGCATGAAAACATTATTCAATAATTCTTTTAATTTGACCTCCCCCTAAATTTGACCCAGTCCTGGGAAGCTTGTTGACCACAAGTACTCTTCCTCTAAGTCTTAAGGTTAATTCAGATTAAAAGAATAATCTAATAATTTAAAATAATTTACTTTAAAAGAAACTTTTTCAGAAGTTTGATTTAGACTCCCCCTAAATCTGACACGTCCTAGGAGTCCTTGTAGATTATGAAGTGGACTTTCCTCTGTGTCTTTAGGGTTTATCAAAATCAAACAAGACAGATAAATTTTACAACATAAACCTTTTTCGAAAAACACAAGTGATATCCATTTAAAGCTCAGTTTTCGAAAAGTATTTTGAAATAATAGTAATTTTTACAGTGTAGTTTTAAAAAAAACAAATAAAATTACTCCCCCTGTATCCGATACCGTTTGACTCTATCTATGTGCCTTAAGGAACTCTAGTGTTGTCCTAAGAGGTTTGTGTCTAATAGAGTGAGTCAAACAAATTTTGAAAAGATATATTTTTGGAAAATGTATAATATATATAATCAAACAGACAAGCATGAATTTCATAAAAACATTATTATGTTGAAGCACTATTTTGAAAATATATTTTTATGAAAATATTCTAACAATTTTGAGAAACAATTTTGAAAAATATTTTTCAATTCATTATTCCTTAACATCTCACCCATTTTATATGTATCAATACAACAAGCATGGTTGCCTTATAGGTGTATTGTGAGATGCTTGAATTATTTTTCTTAATTTATTAATTCTAAAATTTAATTGAAGCTTGTGTTAGATTTGAATTTGGCAAGAATTAACTTGAATTTGAATTTCAAAAATTGGCTTCCAGGTCTTGGTGAGGCACTAGGCCTTCTTTGGCCGTAGCCTTATGGGATCATCCACCCTTTCCTTGACAAAGCCTTTTAATGAAATTTCATTTTCAAAAGTACTTTTTGAAAAATTCTGGTCTAACTAGTTTGAGTTTTGGATCGGTAGCTTCGGCTAGTTTCACCAGTCTAAAGAGACCAAGTATACTTGATCTTATTAGAGTTGGCTTCCCTAACGTACTATCATCTCACCGCCACCCAATACTAGGTTGATCAAGTTTCAATTATTCTTTTTCCTATAGCCGTTCTAATATATGTATAAAATTTAAATATGAATGACATGTCATATATTTTAAAAGAATAGCAAATGCATGTCATGGCAGTTATGCATGAGTCAAACAAGTCAAATAATTTTATTTAAGTTTCTAAAATGTATCAAATTCCCGATTTGATACATGTCGAGTGAACCCGCGAATATGTCAACCCACTTTGACATATTTAATGTTATTAATTTTAATTGTTACACTTTGGGTAAAATTTTACTTTAGTTTGAGTTTAAGTTATTTAAGATTTTAGTTGGATTCAGGTTAATTACGAATTAATTGAGGTTGAATTAATTAGAAATTTATTGAGTAGGATTAATATTAAGTTAATTTTAATTGAAGTTATAATTTTAATTCATTTTGAATTGAATTAAATTGAATTAATTTAGGTTTAATTTGAATTTAATTGAATTATTTGAATTAATTTGAATTTAATCGAATTTAATTGAATTAGTTGAATTAATTCGAATTTAATTGAATTTAATTGAATTATTTAAGATTTAATTTATTAATTTGAATTTTTAAGAATTAATTAATTTGAATTTGAATTATTAAGAATTAATTGATTTGAATTTGAATTATTAAGAATTAATTGATTCGGATTTAATTATGATTTAATTCGAATTAATTTGAATTTAATTTAGAATTAATTTTAATTATTTTGAATTTAATTTGAATTTAATTTTAATTAATTTGAATTTACTTTGAATTTAATTTGAATTAAATTTAATTTAATTTGAATTTAATTTGAATGAATTTAAATTTAATTTGAATTTAATTTGGATTAAATTAAGATTTAATTTGAATTTAATTAGGATTAAATTAAGATTTAATTCGGATTTAATTAGGATTAAATTAAGATTTAATTCGGATTTAATTAGGATTAAATTAAGATTTAATTTGAATTTAATTAGGATTAAATTACGATTGAATTAGGATTAAATTAAGATTTAATTTGAATTATAATGATTAATTAATAATTGTGGGTTTAAATTCATCATTTTCATTATCTCAAAAATTTCTTCTTCATTTTTGTCTTTCTTTTCAAGTTTTTCTAATAATTTTGATTTATTTGAATTTTTATAATTTTTATTGATTATGGCCTTATCTTAGAAAATTCTATCTCCTCCTCAAGATTAAATTTTTCAATATCCTCACAGTAGGTGGAGTAAATTGGGCCACTAGTTAAAGTTTTATAATAATATTCAATATTATCTATGATTAAGTTATTATCTAGGAGAATTTTATCCTCATCATTATCCTTAGATATATTTTCAACATTAATCTCTAGATTATCTTTAAGATTTTCAGGATTAATTTCTGGATTAATCTTGAGATTTTCAGAATTAATTTCTGGATTAATCTTGAGATTTTCAGAGTTATCTTTATAATTTTTAGATTCGAATTCAAATTTATACAACGGATTTTCAAATTTGAATTTGTAATTATCTAAAGGATTTTCTGACTTAGAATTATCCTTAAGATTTTTGAATTCGGTTTTATCCTTAGGATTTTCGAATTTGAATTCGGATTTATCCTTAGGATTTTCAGATTCGAATTCGGAATTGATTTCCGATTTAGATCCAGAATTAATTGCATCATTATCTGTAGAATTATCAGAGTTTATTTTAGATTTAATATCAGAATTAATTTTAGTAATTATTGAATTGGTATTAATGATTAAATAATTTATTTCTAACATTTTAGCCATATTCACATTATGTAACTGATTATTTAAAATATCTAATTGACTATGCAATACTTCTAACTTCTCAAGAAAATCATCTAAATTATTAAAAGATATTGCAGGAATTTGTAAAACTTTTGGAACATAAATTTTACGTACCTTTGCCGGACACTTGTTTTTGTAGTGTCCGTACTTCTCGCATTTGAAGCATCGTACGTGATCCTTGTTCTTCCGGACTCCTGGCGCTGGTACCCCCTTTGCTGCCGGTGACGAACGATTCTTACGAGTAGGGCACTGATTTTTATAGTGCCCTCTCTCCCTGCACGTGAAACAAATAATATGGAATTTAAAATTTGACATTAAAATAAATGTACCTAATTCACCCCTGGGCTCCCTCTCAACTCCTGGCGTCGTTGCTCCGTCGGCGGTTAGTCCGGTGAAGAGCGGCTCGGCTCTGATACCAATTGTAGGACCGGTGCCGTCGATAGAGGGGGGGGTGAATATCGACCGTTCAAAATCTTCATAAAACTTCGTGGAAAACTCGTTCGTTCTAGACTTAGAATATTAGTAGCGCAGCGGAAAATAAGAACAGAAAAATAAATGCACAACAGAATGACACGCGGATTTTTACTTGGTTCCCGACCCCCCAGGGTCAGTACATCCAAGGCCTATGCACGGGAACGCCCGTCCACTATTGGTTCCTTTACGGACTTTCCGGAGGCGGAGAAACCGACTTACANCGCCCTGGCTGTTGGGGGGCTGTTGAGGGTGCCCTCAACACTGGGGGCGCCCTCCATAAGCCTGCAAACTGGTTACCTTGCTTTGTCTCCAGTTCTGGTTACCTGCAAGATACACAAAGCATATATACATATAATATTAAGCTTAAGGACTTGGTTCGGACTTCGGATTTGCACGAAACCCTAGGTCGAACCGGCACGAGTTCCTATCCCCGAGAACTCGCCCTTCACCTACTCCTTTCAGGAGACGGTTGCCATCCAGTCCTTTGGATGGTCTTTTGCTTAGCCTCCGATTACTCCGGTCGGATCTCGAGACGCCCGAACCCCGACCCGTCTCTACTCCTGTCCTTAGTCATCGCTCAGCTAAGTTGCTTAGTCCCTCGGACCAAGTCTTCATTTCCTAGCAGTCCTTCGCCAGGTGCCTAACAGCCCTTCACTAGGTCTTTGTTACCAAGCGGTCCTTCGCCTGGTGCCTAGCAATCCTTCGCTAGGTCTTCTATGCCTAGCAGCCCTTCGTTAGGTCTTCTATGCCTAGTAGTCCTTCACTAGGTGCCTAGCAACCCTTCGCTAGGTCTTAGGGTTACGATACCTAGCAGCCCTTCGCTAGGTCTTAAGGTTACGATACCTAGCAGCCCTTCGCTAGGTGCCCAGCAGCCCTTCGCTGGGACTTAGGGTTTCGATGCCTAGTTTAACTAGGACTTTTCTTCAGCTTTCGTTACTTCACTTTTGCTCCCCTTTGTCTATTCATTGTATCACTGACTTAAGTGTATTGTCAAACATTTAAACACCTAAAGAGGAATATCATTGATGTAACTTGCACCAACAATCTCCCCCTTTTTGATGTTTGACAATAACTTAAGTTAGATTGGTTTAAGGGGCTAACTTACTGTCCTTGGGGTAAAATGAAAAAAATCGATATAGGTTTTGAAACTACATTTTTGATCTTCGGAAAAAAAAAATTTCTAACTTAAGCACACATCTCTCCCCCTTTGTCATACATCAAAAAATAAAATACTTGCACCAACATTAAAAACCTTTGGTTCTTTTTGAAAATACTTAGTGCAAAATTTTTGAAAGCATTGTATTTTGAATAATATATTGCAAAAATTATGTAATTTTTGAAAAATATAAGTACCTTTGAAAATATGTTGAATTAAGTACTTTTGGAAAATGCATAACTTTTGAAAGAATGTTATTTTGGAAAATATAAATGTTATGCCTATTTTGCAAGTACTAACTGTGTTTCGAAAATAAGTGTTTTATGAAACATAATATTTTTCAAAGTCAAGTAAATATTAATAGAATTTTGAAAAAAATGATAGTACTTTTGAAAGAATATTTGACTTTGAAAGACATAAGTACTTTTGAAAACATAATATTTAACTTCACTTGGTTAATTTTCCAGTCTGACACTATCCTGGGAACCCTTGTTGACTACAAGGGCATTTTCCTAAGTGTCCTGGAAGTTTTCCAACCCAAGTAAACATTATAAAAAATTTCATAAGTCACAGAATAATAGTATGTAAGTTAATTTTGAAAAATATAAAGATTTTAAAGTGATAGTACTTGATTTGGTTTATCTTTCAGTCTGACACAATCATAGGAAAGCTTGTTGACTACAAGGACATTTTCCTAAGTGTCCTGGAAGATTTTCCAAACTCAAGATATTATTTCAAATTGAAAAAAAACCAGATGAATTTTTGAAAATAATAGTAATTTTTGAAAATTGATACTATTTTGAAAGAATACTTATGTTTTCAACAGGATTTAAAAATACCGCTCATGAAAATATTTAAAATATTCAATAATTCTTTTAATTTGATCTCCCCCTAAACTTGACCTAGTCCTGGGAAGCTTGTTGACCACAAGTACTCTTCCTCTAAGTCTTAAGGGTTGATTCAAATCAAGGAAATTATTTAATAATTTCAAAATATTTAATTAAAAGAAACTTTTTCAGAAGTTTGATTTAGACTCCCCCTAAATCTGACACGTCCTAGGAGTCCTTGTAGATTATGAAGTGGACTTTCCTCTGTGTCTTTAGGGTTTATCAAACTCAAACAAGATAGGTAAATTTTACAACATAAACCCTTTTTTTCGAAAAACACAAGTGATAACGATTTAAAGATTAGTTTTCGAAAAGTATTTTCAAATAATAGTAATGTTTAAGATGCAGTTTTTGAAAACCATTAAAAAAAATGAAAAGTACTCCCCCTGTACCCGATATCGTTTGACTTTATCTAAGTGCCTTAAGGAACTTTAGTGTTGTCCTAAGAGGCTTGTGTCTAATTTGAGTAAGTCAAACAAATTTTTGAAAAGATATATTTCTGAAAAAAAATGTATAATATATAATCAATCAGACAAACATGAATTTCATAAAAACATTATTATGTTGAAACACTATTTTTAAAATATATTTTTAGAAAAATATTCTAATGATTTTCTAATAATTTTTCAATTTTTTAGTCCTTAACATCTCACCCATTTTAGATTTATCAATACAACAAGCATGATTGCCTTATAAGTGTATTGTGAGATGCTTGAATCATTTTTCTTTAATTTATTTTTAATTCTAAGATTTAATTGAAGCTTGTGTTAGATTTGAATTTGACAAGAAGTAACATGAATTTGAATTTCAAAAATTGACTTCCAGGTCTTGGCGAGGCACTAGGCCTTCTTTGGTCGTAGCCTTATTGGATCATCAACCCTTTCCTTGACAAAGCCTTTTAATGAAATTTCATTTTCAAAATCACTTTTTGAAAAATTCTGGTCTAACTAGTTTGGGTCTTGGATCGGTAGCTTCGGCTAGTTCCGCCAAGATGGCTTCCCTAACGTATTATCATCTCATCTCCACCCAATACTAGGTTGATCAAGTTTCAATTATTCTTTTTCCTATAGCCGTTCTAAATTATGCATAAAATTTAAATATGAATGGCATGTCATATATTTAAAATAAATAGCAAATGCATGACATGACAATTATGCATGAGTCAACCAAGCCAAATAATTTTACTTAAGTTTCTAAAATGTATCAAATTCCTGATTTGATACATGTCAAGTTAACCCGCGAATATGTCAACCCACTTTCCATATTTAATATTATTAATTTTAATTGTTATACTTTGAGTAAAATTTTATTTTAGTTTGAGTTTAAGTTATTTAAGATTTTAGTTGGATTCAGGTTAATTACGAATTAATTGGGGTTGAATTAATTAGAAATTAATTGATAAAGTTAATTTAAGTGAAGTTTTAATTTGGATTCAACTTAATTTTACTTTGAATTTAATTTGAATTAAATTGATTTAATTAATATTTAATTTAGGTTTAATTTGAATTTAATTGAATTATTTGAATTAATTCGAATTTAATTGAATTATTTGAATTAATTCGAATTTAATTGAATTTAACTGGATTAATTCGAATTTAATTGAATTTAATTGAATTGTTTGAATAAATTCGAATTTAATTGAATTATTTGAATTAATTTGAATTTAATTGAATTATTTGAATTACTTTGAATTTAATTGAATTATTTGAATTACTTTGAATTTAATTGAATTTAATTGAATTATTTGAATTAATTTGATATTTAATTTAATTTGAATTTAATTAATTTTTAATTTAATTTGAATTTAATTAATATTTAATTTAATTTGAATTTAATTAATATTTAATTTAATTTGAATTTAATTTATGTTTGAATTTGAATTTAATTTAAAATTAGTTTGAATTTCGAATTTAATTTAAATTTGAATTTCAATTTAATTTAAGTTTGAATTTAAGTTTGAATTTAAATTCGAATTTAGTTAAGATTTAATTTGAATTTAATTAAGATCTAATTTGTATTTAATTAAGATTTAATTAGGATTAAATTAAGATTTAATTCGAATTTAATTAAGATTTAATTAGGATTAAATTAAGATTTAATTCGGATTAAATTAAGATTTAATTCGAATTATAATGATTAATTAATAATTGTGGGTTTAAATTCATCATTTTCATTATTTCAAAAATTTCTTCTTCATTTTTATCTTTCTTTTCAAGTTTTTCTAATAATTTTGATTTATTTGAATTTTTGTAGTTTTTATTGATTATGGCCTTTATCTTAGAAAATTCTATCTCCTCCTCAAGATTAAATTTTTCAATATCCTCACAGTAGGTGGAGTAAATTGGGCCACTAGTTAAAGTTTTATAATAATATTCAATATTATCTATGATTAAGTTATTATCTAGGAGAATTTTATATTCAAAATTATCCTTAGAATTATCCTCAAATATATTTTCATTATTAATCTTCAGATTATCTTTAAGATTTTCAGAATTAATTTTTGAATTAATCTTGAGATTTTCAAAATTAATTTCTGGATTAATCTTGAGATTTTCAGAGTTATCTTTATAATTTTTAGATTCAAATTCAAATTTATACAACGGATTTTCAAATTTGAACATGTAATTATCTAAAGGATTTTCTGACTTAGAAGTATCTTTAAGATTTTTGAATTCAACTTTATCCTTAGGATTTTGAATTTGGTTTTATCCTTAGGATTTTTGAATTTGAATTCGGATTTATCCTTAGGATTTTCAATTTCGAGTTCGGGATTGATTTCAGATTTAGATCCAGAATTAATTGCATCATTATCTGTAGAATTATCAGAGTTTATTTTAGATTTAATATCAGAATTAATTTTAGCAATTATTGAATTTGTATTAATGATTAAATAATTTATTTCTAACATTTTAGCCATATTCACATTATGTAACTGATTATTTAAAATATCTAATTGACTATGCAATAATTCTAACTTCTCAGGAAAATTATCTAAATTATTAAAAGACATTGCAGGAATTTGTAAAACTTTTGGAACATAAATTTTACGTACCTTTGCCGGACACTTGTTTTTGTAATGCCCGTATTTCTTGCATTTGAAGCATCGTACGTGATCCTTGTTCTTCCGGACTCCTGGCGCTGGTACCCCCTTTGCCGCCAGTGTTGTAGACCAAGTCTTACGAGTATGGCACTGATTTTTGTAGTGCCCTCTCTCCCTGCACGTGAAACAAATAATATGCAATTTAAAATTAGACATTAAAAAAAATGTACCTGATTCACCCCTGGGCTCCCCCTCAACTCCTGGCGTCGTTGCTCTGTCGGCGGTTAGTCCGGTGAAGAGCGGCTCGGCTCTGATACCAATTGTAGGACCGGTGCCGTCGATAGAGGGGGGGTGAATATCGATCGTTCAAAATCTTCGTAAAACTTCGTGGAAAACTCGTTCATTCTAGACTTAGAATATTAGTAGCGCAGCGGAAAATAAGAAAAATAAATGCACAACAGAATGACAAGCGGATTTTTACTTGGTTCCCGACACCCCAGGGTCAGTACATCGAAGGCCTATGCACGGGAACGCCCGCCCACTATTGGTGTCCTTTCCGGACTTTCCGGAGGCGGAGAAACCCGACTTACAGTGCAAAATTACAATCAATAATATAGAAATTTAAGTACAGTAATTAAAAAGCAAACCAACGAGAAAAAGTATGAAGCTCGGCCGATCTGGACCTCCAAAGTGCCGCGCACCTCCTCCTGGAGCCTCCCGGTCGTAGAGCCTCGTTTCTAGCGTGTTGTCATCGGTCGGAATGATCAGAATCGCTCTGGAATGTTGTGTAAGAAGCTGAGGGGTCGAGGCCCCTTATAAAGGCCTCCTAGGGGCGCCCCGGTCGCTGGGGGCGCCCCGGAAGACTCGGTCAAACCTTATCCTTGCGCCTACCTCGCCGCAGGGGATAAGAACTTTGACCAGGGCGCCCCGGACGCTCAGGGAGCCCTCATGATTGCTTATCTGTGTTTTGGGTCCGAAACTGCAAATACAGCTTTGAACCAGGGCGCCTCGGACGCTCAGGGCGCCCTGCTTGACACCTGTTCTGCCTGCTTCACGTTTACTGCAATTTTACCTTTGGCTCAGGGCGCCCTGGCTGTTGAGGGCGCCCTCAACACTGGGGGCGCCCTCCTTAAGCCTGCAAACTGGTTACCTTGCTTCGTCTCCAGTTCTGGTTACCTGCAAGATACACAAAGCATATATACATATAATATTAAGCTTAAGGACTTGGTTCGGACTTCGGATTTGCACGAAACCCTAGGTCGAACCGGCACGAGTTCCTATCCCCGAGAACTCGCCCTTCACCTACTCCTTTCAGGAGACGGTTGCCATCCAGTCCTTCGGATGGTCTTTTGCTTAGCCTCCGATTACTCCGGTCGGATCTCGAGACGCCCGAACCCCGACCCGTCTCTACTCCTGTCCTTAGTCATCGCTCAGCTAAGTTGCTTAGTCCCTCGGACCAAGTCTTCATTTCCTAGCAGTCCTTCGCCAGGTGCCTAGCAGCCCTTCACTAGGTCTTTGTTACCAAGCGGTCCTTCGCCTGGTGCCTAGCAATCCTTCGCTAGGTCTTCTATGCCTAGCAGCCTTTCGCTAGGTCTTCTATGCCTAGTAGTCCTTCACTAGGTGCCTAGCAACCATTCGCTAGGTCTTAGGGTTACGATACCTAGCAGTCCTTCGCTAGGTGCCTAGCAGCCCTTCGCTAGGTCTTAAGGTTACGATACCTAGCAGCCCTTCGCTAGGTGCCCAGCAGCCCTTCGCTGGGACTTAGGGTTTCGATGCCTAGTTTAACTAGGACTTTTCTTCAGCTTTGGTTACTTCACTTTTGCTCCCCTTTGTCTATTCATTGTATCACTGACTTAAGTGTATTGTCAAACATTAAAACACCTAAAGAGGAATATCATTGATGCAACTTGCACCAACAAACACGTCCTCACCAACTCCTCTCGGGAGAATGTACCTGATGCCAACCGGCTCCTCCGGTTGGGCTTTTGCACAGCAGTCCTTCGCCAGGTGCCTAGCTGTCCTTCGTCAGATCTTCAGTACCAAGCTGTCCTTCACCTGGTGCCTAGCTGTCCTTCGCTAGGTCTTTGTAACCTGGCATTCCTTCGCCAGGTGCCTAGCAGTCCTTTGCTAGGGCTTTGTGTCCTGGCATTCCTTTGCCAGGTGCCTAGCAGTCCTTCGCTAGGGCTTTATATCCTGGCATTCCTTCGCCAGGTGCCTAGCAGTCCTTCGCTAGGGCTTTGCCTGCATACTTGAGTAACATGTTAGATAAACATTATACCTTAACTTTTGAACCCTGTTGCCATTATCAAAACACAGGTTTGACTTGGGTGCTTTCTGCCCCAACAGCTTCGGCTAATTCCACCAGACTAAACAGACCAAGTAGGATATACTTGACCTTATTAGAAGGGCTTCCCTAACATACTATCATCTTACCTCCCCCCAATACTATGTTGTTCAAATTTCAATTAAAAAAATTAAATCTTTTGTCCTTAATCTAATAAGTCCTAAATCTAAGCATGACAAAAAAATTAAAAAAGATAAACAATCAGGCAAGCAATTAAGTAATAGATCATCTACTTATAAAAATGGTTTTTGTATTGGCTCCCCCTGGACTAAAGCCTTGATAAGGGTTAGACAAGATGTGAATCTTGTCCTTGGGGATCCAATACTGGTTTGGTCCAGCTTGTTTGTTTAAATAGAGCTTGGGAACCCATACTTGGACTCGGGGTCTAGGTTGGTTCAATACAGAATAATATGAATGTTGTCTTGACTTGGTTCGATAACCGAGTCCGGATCGATTGAGAACGGGCTTCTGTTTTCCAAGGATCATGTCAAGACCCTTGGAACTCGAAGTGAACCGTTCTAAGGCAACTCTGAGCTCCTTGACTTGAGTCTTCAGGGAGGAATTCTGTTTCTCAAGTTTTTTGACTTGAGTTGAGTTTCCTTCTTGAATTTGCTCGGTCAAGGACCTCGAGTTGACTTCCTCTTTCAGGAGTTTTACTTCCTGTCGGAGGGACTCAACCCGGATTTTGGCTTTCGCCAAGTTACGAGACAAATATGAAATTAATTTTGACAATTCATATTCTGAATAACCTTTTACAGTGATTTGCCCGTTCTCCGATATTATGAGTCTTCTGTCGTCTGGTTCCGATTCTGATCCGAAGTCGACGTCTTCCGAGGCGGTTAGGGCGAGGAGATTCACGTGCGGGACTTCTTCTTCTTCTTCGGAAGAGGATTCGTCCCAGGTGGCTTGGAGAGCCTTCTTTCTTCGTGCCTTCTTCGTTTTCTTCAGATTGGGGCACTCTGACTTGAAGTGCCCCTTTTTATTGCATTCGTAGCAGGTAACGTTGGTCTTGCTCTTCGATCTTGTTGAAGGTTCTGCTGGATTTTCCTTTCTTCGGCTTGATTTCTTCTTGCTCGTTTGGTATTTTAGTTCTTTGTAGTAATCCCGAGCTAGCCGAACCAATTTGGGTCGATCCCCTTCACTATCTTCTGATTCCGAGTCTGAGTCAGACTCGGGTGCTGGTTGAGGCATCTCCTTAGGTGGTTCTCCTGGATTATTCTCTGCAATAGAAACTATCCCTTCCTCGTCCATTACAGTATCAGTTTGATTATTTAATTGTAATTTTGAAAAGGATTCAAAATCAGTTACCGTCTCAGTCAATTCGTCCTCTAACTCTAGCTCAAATTTGCAGTTAGGTACAGATTCTAACTCATCTTTTGATTCGGAGTCGAGGTCGGGTGTCGAATCTGGCTCGGTTATTTGAGCTTGAGCTGAGAATGCAACATAACTTACCTGATCTTTCTCATATGAGTTGTCCTGATGTAGGTTAATCAATTTCTCCCAAATCTCTCTAGCACATCCAAATGAGCCGACTAGCTTGAGTTGTTCGTTGGTTAGACCACACTGAAGAATTGCAGTTGCCCATGCATCTGTCTCAATTTGGTTGAGCATTGGTTCATCCAGTTTGTCCCACGCAATTGATAGTTCATCTTCAGTAGGGAGGGAGAACCCTGTTTGAATGATCATCCATATGTCCATATGGGCCTTCAGATGGAGTTCCATTTAACTTCTCCAAAAATCAAAATTCTCCCCGGAGAATAGCGGTGGACGAGTACTGTTCCACTCTTGGTTGGTGATAACCACTTTTGTCGTGTTACGGTTTCAAATACAATTAACATATCGAATTCCTCTAAACTAATGTAGCATAGAGTAACTCAAGTCGTCTCCCAACGAATGTAGTTGGTGCAAGATAAATCTCAGAATCGTATTTTATTGCTTTTGGGTTTTGGATATAAAACTGGGTTTAGGATTTAAGTTGCTAAGACTAATAAACGAAGTGAATAACAGAGCAAGTATGAAATTTAGTTCTAATTAAAGAAAGACAGTACAGATAATGAAATCTAATTTAGCCTGACTACAATTGCGGTAAAGAAAAGAACAACTTGAAATAAAACATTAACAAAACTAAACATGGAACAAAACCTACAGCATTAAAGAGATTTAATCTAACCTAACTTAAGTGCAATAAAATGAAGACATGAAACTGAAAACAATGGAAAGAGCAATACCGAACAAAAGTTAGACAACTACGAAACATCATAATTGAAGGTTTTGTTCTAAGAAACATTTAATCAAACATAGGAGAGGCATACTAAAATTTGCTTCAAGAGCATTCAAATTGCATAGGGAAAATTCGTCCAATACAAACATTCAACAATTATCCCAAGCATTCACCAATTAAGAACCATCACATTCGAAACCAATTGAAACATGTAATTAACCCAAGAAGTATTTGCTGTGAAGAGGAAACTTCTATGAAGAAGCTGAAGCAATCAGCAACTTGAAACACGCCACTGGATCAAGCTGCTGTGAAGAATTGCTGAAAAGAATCAATTGCTGGGAAGGTGATCTACTGGTTACTGACTCGGAAAATGGAATTGAATTCGATTCTGGAAAATCAAGCTGCTGGGAAAACTACTGCCGGCTGCTGGAAATTGAATTGCTGCAAAGAACTTAATTGAAGGGGATCTGCTGTAAAGGCAAAACTGAGAAGATGAAATCTGATATCTAGAAAACGAAATCTGCTGGAAGTAAATAGACTGTAAATGTGTAAAGGAAATGGATCGCCGACGGTGGATCGGGATGGCTGCAACAGCTGCGTTCGGCTAGGGTTCGGAACCCCCAGAGCCCTAGCTCGTCCGATGCGTGCGGTGGAGATGGATGGCTTCTCTCCGAACCCCGAAAGAGAAAGCCCTTTCTCTCTTCTCTTCGAACCCCGACAGAGAAGAGGTGAGATGGAATACCGGCCGGCGGTGAAGGTGGATGAACGAGTCAGGAACCCCTCAAACTCGGTTGATCGGAGCTGCGGCCGACTAGGGTTGGAACCCCTAACCCCAGATACGGCGACGATGAAGATGGAGGAGGAGAAGAGTCGCCGCGAGCCCTGCGTGTGGAGTCGATGAAAACCTAGGTCGCGCGTTCTGCCCTTTTTGTTCATCTCTGCTTCAGCGTTTGGATTTGGCTCGGCTTCATCAGTTCGATCAGCTCACGTGTGACCCAGCTCAGGTTTTGATTCAGCCAAGGCCTTGGTTCAGCTAACCTTGCTTCGGTCCAGCCTCAGCCCAGCATTTGGGTTCACTCAGCTTTGGTTAACCCTGGGTTCAGTCAATCAGTTGAGTTCAGCCAGCTTCAACGGTTTAGTACAGATTCGGCCCTGGTTCAAACCAGCCAGTTGAGTCCAGCTTTGGGTCAGTTCAATCATAGGATGGCAGCAACAGACGGCTGAGATCAATCTGACTTCATCCAACGGTCGGATCTCTTCCGATCTGAACCAAACTCCACAGATCCCAATCAATGGTCCTGATCTACCTGTTCCCAGCTCGGATTAACCAAATCAGTGGCGGATGGTCCAAATCTTCCCTTTTCTTGGATGGATGGTCTAGAACATCTTGAGCTCGATCCAACGGTCAGATTACTTCGGATTTGGCTGAAATTTTCAGATCTTGATCTATGGTCATGATTGATTCTATCTTGAACTCCGATTGACCAGAAGTTGACCGATGACTCAGATCTAGCCGTTCTCTAGAATGGACGGCTCCTATTAATCCGATGCTTGATCCTTTTGATCTGGATCCAATCCTGACTCAAGTTTGACCCAATTTGATCAAGGTCCATGATCATTTGAAGCCTACAAAATAATATTCAAATTTAGTGCCAAAAATATCCCAAATATACACAGATTTGAATTAAATGCCAAAATGAAGGGAATACATGAAACCTAATACAAATGCAAACTTAAGCATATAAAATATAGATCAAACATGGATTTTAGAGCCGAAAATAATCAACAAAATGATGGTTATCAAACTCCCCCACACTTATTCTTGCACGTCTCGGGCAAGTAAACAAAACTAAAAGAAAACAACATATCTTCCAAACATTACATCCCCTATCAATACTTGAGAGATAATAAAAGAAAATTACTTAAGATCATCAAGTCTCAAGAATCCATGTATTTATGGTTCCAAATCTCACATAAGTCAAAAGCATGGTAATTTTATCAACTTGAATAAACTAAGCATGACAAAAACCTCACAAGATGGATATATGTACTGATGCTCACAAAAATAACAGATATGGAAGTGGAGTTCTCTCAAAACATTCATGACATTGCACTACCATATGCTTGCTTATCTTCTACTTCTCCACTACTATAACATAAGTACACAAATCAAGAGGGCTTTTCAATGAATAATAATGAAACCAAGTGCTACAAGAGAACAAGAATGGTAGATAACAAAGAAGATCATAGAGAGCATGAAAGAGGATCAAAGAGAATATGAGAGCATTGGGATAATTACATGATGTATACAATCAAACAATAGGCCAAAATAAATAACTCAATCAAACCTCCAACACTTACAACATCTCCCAAAATGCATGTATGGATTAACAACATAACTCTAGAATTTCTCTAAACAATAGTATCAAAAGAGTACACATCAAGAAAATATTTCTTTTTGTTCATCACTAATACAATCTCGAATGCTTGAGGAATATATTTTTTTTTATTTTTTTTTCTTCACATAGAGAGATTTTTTTCTTTTCTATTTTTTTCACTTTTTTTTTCATCTTTATTATTTTTTATCTATCTCTCTTTCTTTTTTTCACATAGAGAGATTTTTTTTCACAAAGAAAAATTTTTTTTTCACACAAGCATTCGTCCATATACACTTGTCTCCCCCCACACTTAAAACTTGACCGTCTCGGGCAATGTAGTAAAGCATGATAACATCTAAAACTCACAATAATAGAGGCTGATAATAGAGAAATAAAAATGCAACTTATCATGCAATCACCTCATGCTCTCATCTCATGCTCAAGGGAAGAATAAGCTAAATAAAGATATGGCAGTGAAAATGTAATGACAATGAAAAGATATGACAAAGTAGAGACAATAAAATATGAAAGCAATAGGTGAAATGCCCAGTAGTGACAATAACAAAGCAGAGGAAAACTAAAAGTTCAACAAGAAAGGTTGCCTCCATCATATTCATGTAAGCTTATGCTATTGTAATTTCAAAAAGAATCAAAGCAAGTTCTAGAGTGTCAAATATCACAAATGTTATCACACAGAAGAGGATTAAGGATAGGCATGACAATATCCTCACTAGGTGATCAATAAAATGTCATGCTTAATCGAACAAGATAGAGTCTATCACCACAACAAATGACTAAATGCAATTAATATCCCCAAGCATACGAAGGAATCCAAAACTCAATAGTCAGACTTAACCATCTTTTATGATTCTCAAAGCCTAATAAAGGAACATGTAAGGAGATACAACTAGAAGTCAAACAAGGTTTATTCAAGACCAAACAAAATGCAGAATGCGGAAGCAAAACCAGAATGCAAAGTATAAAAGCAAACAAACATGCAAATATAAACATAAAGAAAGACAAGAAAAGGAAAGTAAAGAAACAAACTCCCCTTCACGTAGGGTAGAGAGCACGTAGCATCCATTTTGGAAGAACTATCCTCAAGTAGTCAATCTCGTAGTGCACGGATTTCTCCCTTGACAATTTAGCATAAGCATCTTCCGGTGGTCGGAGACGATTAAGGTTCAGAACCCACTTAAGAGGTGGAGTGCTTCGAATTAAAGTACAATCAACTCCTTCTTGATGACTTTTGAAAGTTCTTCCAGGAGGTTGGAGCCTGTTCAGATGGAGCACCCACTTCAGTAGTCTTCTGGACCCTGCAAAACCATGTAATACCTCTCTCAAGCGTGCAGGGTAAGAAAGAAGTGTAATATCGTCAATCTCTATATAAAAAGAATCCAAAAATGCACCACATCCAAGAAAATCAATTATTGGCACCTCAATGAAGTTTTCACAATTAATATCTGCATAAGATGTGTCCAGTAATTCATCAAAACAAATAACATCAACACTAGGTATCGCTATGGAATTTTCACAATAAATTTCTAAAGGAGATGTAGGAAGACATGCATCACAACCAACAATCTCAACACTAGGTGTGTCCAAATATTCACCACAATGAATAAAATCAGTTATAGGTGCCTCTAAAGATTTTTCAAAAACAAATTTTACAGAAGATAGGTCAGTAAATTCATCACAATCAACACAATCAGTTTTAGGCACCTCTACAAATTTCTCACAATCAAATTTTACAAAAGATGTATCAATAAGTGTATCACAAACAATAAAATCATTTTGAGGTACCTCCATTAATTTTTCCAAAGACATAAGAGGAACACTTACCTGATCGTGCTGAAGAATACCTGAAGGTTCTACAAGAGCGGATGTATCCATAGCTTCCTCCTGGTAATGTGTAATCTCCTCTTCAGGTTCAGGTTCTGGTGGACACTCAACTAAAACAGGTGATCCTTGGGTTCTTGCTTCCACCAAGCAAGTTCCTACACTTTCTGGTTCATCCTCTAATTGTGGTGGTCTCTGGGGCTTAGTGCAATCCCCTACACCTGTAGAATCATCTCCCATGCATGTTCCCTCACCCATTCCTGTATCAACCAAATTAGACAAATTAGGATCATTAACAACTAAATCATCACAAGATAAAAGTATAGAATGATCCTGTAAAGTTTCAGAATTTAATTCAAAACTTTCACAATCTCCGCTATCAATCTCCTCCAATGTCTCTAAATCAATAGGAATGGGTGATCCCTGGGGCTCAGTGCAATCCCTTACACTCTCAATCCTATCCTCTGAATCTCCTGACGTCTCAGTCAATATAGGTGGTCCCTGGGGCTCAGTGCAATCCCCTACACCTATAGATAGATTCATTTGACTCGCCATTTGTCCACTGCTTCTTCCGATGTTTTGAAGCTTTTGTTGCTCTTGTTGTTGATATAGTAGAACTTGTTGAAACATCTCCTCCAACCTTTGTTGTTGAGCCTCATTCTCATTAGGATTCTCAAAGCCTCCTTGATTAGTGTGGAACTCTTGTTGGTTTTGAAATGTAGCATGAGGTTGCTCCAAACTGTAAGTAGGCAGTGAATTCTGAAATTGAGACTGTGGGGGTTGATGAAATGATTGAATATGTTGATTAAATTGCTGAAAACTTGGTTCACAACTTGGTGGAGATTGCTGAAAATTCTGATTCTGAAATTGAAAACTCTGAAATGGCGGCTGAAAATTCTGATCGTTTGGTAGAAAATATTGCTGTGAAGGTTGAAATCCACTCTGATTTTGATTCTGGAAAGTCTGAAATGGTTGGAACCCCTGCTGAAAATTCTGACTTGATTGAAAGCATAGCTGACCTTGCTGAAATTGTGGCTGAAATTGCTGTGGTGGTTGGTTGAAATGTTGGCCTTGCTGAAAATCTGAATTGGGCTGTTGGAAATCTTGATTTGGCTGCTGAAATTGTTGGAAAGGCTGACTTGGCTGAAAATTTTGTTGAAAGTTTGGATTGTACCCTTGCTGAAATTGGTAACTTGGTTGTTGAAAATTTGATTGGGACTGCTGAAAATATTGGTTCTGCTGTTGAAATTGTTGACACGACTACTGGTAAGTAGATGAGAACATTTTGAACTGGCAGTCCTGTCACAAAGCAAACAAAATAGCAGCAACCGTATACAAAAGATAAAGCAATCAAGAATAGAATCAAAGATATAATTATCAAGCAGCACTACATTCCCCGGCAACGGCAAACAAATTTCTCACAAATCTGAAGCCTTTGAGAAATTCAAAGAGTTCAGAAATGAAGTAGAGAAACAGCTTGGCAAAAGTATTAAGATACTTCGATCCGATCGGGGTGGTGAATACTTAAGTCAAGAGTTTCAAGATTATCTTAGGGACAATGGGATATTGTCCCAATGGACTCCACCATATACACCACTGCATAATGGTGTATCTGAGAGGCGCAACCGAACCTTGATGGACATGGTTAGGTCGATGATGAATCATGCAACTCTTCCAAAATCCTTTTGGGGCTATGCACTTAAGACAGCTGTTTACTTGCTAAACAGAGTCCCGACCAAGGTAGTCTCTACTACTCCATATGAGACATGGAATAGTAAGAAACCCCACTTAACTCACCTTAAGATATGGGGTTGTCCTGCTTATGTGAAGCGGATTGTATCAGAAAAATTGGATGCTAAGTCTGATAAATGTCTGTTTATTGGATACCCTAAGGAAACGAAGGGTTACCAATTCTATCATCCCTTGGAACAAAAGGTGTTTGTTTCAAGGCATGCTGTATTTCTAGAAAAAGAATTTCTTTTACAAGAAAACATTGGGAGTGTCATTGAACTTGATGAAGTTCAAGAAACTCCAATAGACATGATAGAGACACCTAGTCTAGACCCACAACCAATACCTCATAATGATGAGCTATCAGTTGAACCTAAAACTACACCACCTCTTCGTAGATCTGATAGGACACGCAATATTCCAGAGAGATACAGATTTCTCGTAAGTGAATCGAACGACGTGTTACTCGTAAGCGATGACGAACCTATCAGTTATGAAGATGTTCTGAAAAGTTCAGAAAGGGTCAAATGGCTTGAGACCATGAAGTCGGAAATGGATTCCATGTACGAAAACCAAGTATGGGACTTGGTTAACCCACCTGAAGGGATTAAGCCCATAGGGTGCAAGTGGGTTTTCAAGAAGAAACCCGACATGGAAGGTAACGTTGTTACCTTTAAGGCTAGATTAGTGGCAAAAGGATATCGTCAGAAGCAAGGAATTGATTATGATGAAACCTATTCGCTAGTAGCTCCTAGCCATAGCAGCTCATTATGATTTTTAGATATGACAAATGGATGTGAAAGCAGCTTTCCTTAACGGAAACCTGCTTGAGGATGTATACATGATACAACCTGAAGGTTTCACATCGGTTGATAAAACCAAAGTATGCAAGCTTCGACGATCCATATATGGACTGAAGCAAGCATCTAGGAGCTGGAACATCCGTTTTGATGAGACAATCAAAGAGTTTGATTTCTCACAAAATCCTGACGAACCTTGTGTGTACAAAAAGGTTAGTGGGAGTGCAGTCGTATTCCTAGTATTATATGTCGATGACATCTTACTTATAGGAAACGATATATCAGTCTTACAAACAGTTAAAATTTGGTTGTCCAAAACTTTCTCAATGAAAGACCTGGGAGAAGCAACCTATATCCTTGGGATTAGAATCTATAGAGATAGATCAAAACGGTTGCTTGGTCTTTCGTAGTCTACATATATAGACCGAGTGCTAAAAAGGTTTAGCATGTCGGAATCCAAGAAAGGTTACCTTCCCATCAGGCATGGGATCAACCTTTCAAAGTCTATGTGTCCGCGCACAGAAGACGAGAGGATTTGCATGAATAAGATTCCCTATGCATCCGCAATAGGATTTATCATGTATGCTATTTTATGTACTAGGCCCGATGTATCGTATGCATTGAGCGTCACAAGCAGATACCAATCGGATCCAGGAATGGATCATTGGGTGGCTGTTAAGACAATCCTTAAGTACTTAAGAAGAACTAAGGATGTGTTCCTAATATATGGAGAAGGAGATATGATAATACGTGGGTATACAGATGCCAGTTTCCAGACAGATAAGGATGACTCCAAATCCAGTCTGGATACGTATTTATTTTGAATGGAGGCGCAGTAAGTTGGAAAAGTTCCAACAAGACACCGTAGTGGATTCTACCACGGAAGCGGAATATATCGCAGCTTCGGAAGCAGCAAAGGAAGCAGTCTGGATCAAGAAGTTGTCTCGAACTTGGCGTGGTTCCAACCATTGATGATGCAATACCGGTTTACTGCGACAACAATGGAGCTATTGCACAAGCAAAGGAACCAAGGTCTCATCAGCGATCCAAACACGTGCTTCGCCGCTATCATCTGATCAGAGAGATAATAAGTAGGAATGACATACAAATTGAGAAAATTCCCACTGAAAGGAATTTAGCGGATCCTTTAACTAAGGTCTTACCTCAGAGCAAGTTTGAGGGTCATGTTAGAGCCTGTGGTATTGGATACCGTAGCGATTGGCATTAGGCCAAGTGGGAGTTTGTTAGTGATATGAGAGAAGTGTCCTAAGGCAATCGCCTTATGATTGTAAACATTTATTTTAATAAATGAATATTCACTATTTGAGTATACATGTTTATGTATTTGATTGAGATCTTAAACTCATTACTGAATGTCCGCAATACAATTCACAGCATGAGAGAATTTGTGATGGAATTCACAACTAGTATTATCTATACATGTGCAATTGTGAAGTATTGAAATTGTCCCTAGTCGATGAATTGATAAATACGGACACTATCAATTCTGTTGAGACTAGCATGGGTTATTCTCTAATCAGCTGATTCTCACTGGCTGGTGACATTGGGATGTCCGGAGATAAACATGAATGCTAGTTAAGGGAACTAGTTCATTGGAGTGACTGCTGTAAAACTCATATGGTAGTCTACATATAGATATGTCAATGAAGTTCTTACTGCAGCTTATGTGCGATGTTCCTTTGACTTGCGGTGTTCAAGTCATCTTGGTCTTGGAGACTTATACTTTGACATCTTAAGCAAGCATCTCCAAGGAGGTGTGGACCCAGGATGATTGGGTATAAGCCGAAGTGCCCGAAGATGTTTGAACAGCCTATAAAGGATTCACCACTCCTTGCGAGGAGATGTATGCCCAAGGCATATCGTCGGATTGTTACTCGAAGCCTCTGGCCAGAGGATGACATGTTCAGAGTATGAATCTCTTAAATACATGAGAGTAATTAGAATTCCGTAGGACGAGAAAACGTTACTTGGGCTAGGTGTGACGTAGTCAGCCTAGTGGGGATTGACACACATAGAACATGTCCTGAACCAAGTGGGTATAAGATGGTGAAGGGAATGAGGCACATTCATTATAGCTGCTGAAGGGTTTCAGAATAGTTTCTGAGGTCAACCGTTGATCTTTCGATTAATTGGGGATCATGATGTACTACTAGGTGTCACTCATGATCGTTCTATAATTGGTTAATTATAGACGGCCAATATAAATCGAAAGCCTCTTTAGTCACACGCACAACGAGTAATCCGAGGGATTTAAAATGAGTTGAAAATTGAATTTTCCAGTCAAGAGAGATTAGGTATGGTTGAGCCAAACGATAAGTCGAATCTGAATTTTTCAGAGACGCATCGGAAGCGTAAAATGGCTAAGTCTTTTGAAGACTTAATAGATGAATTAAATAAGTTTAATTCATTGGGGCGTGGCTTGGATGGGCTGGCCAAAGAGGGTCTCCATCCTCTTTACTTGGCCGACCACAACAAATGGAGAGAACCAAGTTTTTGGCTCAATTTATAAAATAAACCAAGTGTGGTTTGTTTTATAAAATTATGGAAGATATAAATTTTTATATAATAAACCAAGGTTTGGTTTATTTTTCATGGAAATTAAAATGAACCATGGATTGGTTTATTTTATTTTATAAAATCAATCATGGATTGATTTACCATGATAAGAAAATTTATTCCATAAGAAAAAAGAGACTTGGTTGATTTTTATCATGAATTAAAAAATGATAAAACTTGGCATGATGGAATAAGTCATAGAAAATTTATTCCATAAGAAAAAGAAGACTTGGCGGTTGAGATGCCACTATATAAAGGACCTGAGGCAAGGCTTGGAAAATCAATCGAAGTATTCTTGCCTGGGCTCTCTCCCTCTCCTCCCTTCTTCCTCTTGGCCGGCCACAAGGTTCTTCTCCATTCTTCTTACCGTGAGCACAAGGAAAAGCACCGAGGCAACGAAGTTCTTCCGTTGGGACGATCTTCCTCTCCAGCCATCATCACCTTGGGATTGGGCGCAAGACATCTTCCTCTTTCTCGCCGGATTTGTGATTCCGGCCAACCTTGGTAGTGAGTTTTTCCGATGTGATTACTTCTCTCTTGGTTTTTCTTGTCGCGTTCTCGGAGAATCTAGTAGTTCTCGAGAACATGAAACTCGTGGCTTTGCGAAGTCATCCCGAAGATACTCGGCGTGGACGCGAATAGAGGCGGAGCTTCCAAAGTATGCTTACGGTTGGATCTCGTCCCTTTCTTCGAGTTACGTGAGGTAATAAGTAAATTAGTTTACGTTTCTATAAAATTTTAAATATATGATCATGTCTACACCAGATAAAGTTGCATGCTTAGATGTGTGGTTAAATAATTTGAGAAATTATTTATGCTAAACCTTCCGCTGCACATAATTAATTTTAAAATTACGAACCCGCATCCATGTCAACATGCACCCGGTCCCAACAGGGTCGGTGCAGACCTGATATCATTCAGGCTCGAATCGCGAGTATTCCGCTGATGCCATAATCTTCCTGACATACCCTAGCACCCCGTACCACGGCCACCTACACTTTTGTTAAGCCGAGCGGGCGGCGCTCGCCCATAAGCTGACAGCACCCCTTGCCTTATTCCGATATGCGACACCTTACCCTGCCACCAATGGCTATGCCTTGCCCTGTTCCCGCATACGACAAAAGGTGCAGGCCGGGCAGAAGCTGTCGGCTCCCTCGGCTATATAAGCCCCTCCGCTCCCCTTCACACAGGTACGCACAATAGTGCATTTTCACTGTTCCATTACTTTCTTATTTTTCCACCACCGGGGGCTGACTTCACCGTCGAAGGGCCTTGCCGGGGACTTTTCTCGTCATGTTGCTAACGATTATTTTCTTGCAGATCGGAGCCAGCATCAGCAACTCGCGACCCTCGGGAGACCACGTTGCTCTTGGGGCTCCACCTCACTTCACGATAGGATCAAATTTGGCGCTAGAAGGAGGAACTTTCAACTTGATCGGAAGTGCATGATGGAAGATCCCAATCGAGTGATGGTGACCGTCATACCCAAGGAGTACGAGCTCTTGCTGACCGCGCGAGCTCAGAAGACCCCTCAAAGGCCTTTGCAGGTCGGTAGCCCGACACCCAGATTTCTCGAACCGTCAGCACAGGGGCATTCAGGAGGTCGGGGAAAGCCTGCACGACCCGAGGGGGTTCTGTTCCCTTCCCCACGGCTCTCTATCAAGGTCGGGATGACGAGGTCCATTCGATGCCAGCTGAGGTGTTGGCGTAATGCCAGATGCACAGGCTGCATCTCGATAAGGGAAAGGCCCCAGCCAACCCATCTCCGACCACCCTGATACGTAGCCATTTCTCCTCATGGATCTAGGAAGACCCAGTTCCTAGGCATCTCCGATTATTCACGATACCCAAGTATACCGGAATCACTGACCCCGAGGAGCGTCTGATGAAGTTTGAGAGTGTGGCTATGTTACACCAATACCCGGAGGGCGTGAAGTGTCAAGCCTTCCTAACAACCCTCTCGAGACCGGCCCAGAGGTGGTTCGACTGACTCCCCGATGGGCCGGTGTCAAGTTTTGAGGAGCTTAGGAGGGTCTTCCTCCAACACTTTGCCAGCAGTCGGAGGCATCACAAAACGAGTCTCAACTTGTTCGCGCTAAAGCAGGGCCTGAAGGAATCTCTTCAGGCCTACATCAAGAGGCTCAATGGAGTGGCACTGGACGTGCTAACCGCCATGCCTGAAGTCCTGATCAGTGCTTTCTCCCAAGGACTACAGGAGGGAGACTTTTTCCGCTCACTGATCAAAAACTCGTCGAAGGACTTCGACAGCCTACTAGGGAAGGCTGTCAAATACATCAACGTAGAGGAAGCGCAGGCCGCTCGGAAGAAGGAGTCGATCAGCACGGCGACACCCAACCCTGCCCAAAGTAGCAGATCCCCGGGCGGGCCCATCTGCAGCCCGCGAGGGCTAATCGACCGGGATGGAATGGAGCGACGACACGTGCAGCAAGTGGCTCAGGGGTGTCTGCTGACCCGCTGGAGACCCTACTGCGCGTTTCACCAGAGCTACACCCATGACACGGAAGAATGTCGATAGGCCGGTAGAGGTCAGGCTCCTGCTCCCCGGGGAAGGGAACGACAAGCATATCCCAGACGCGGCTCGGGCAGAGGAGGCCCAGCTACTGCCCTAGCAGCCGAGGAACCTCGAAGGAACCCCCCCTGATCGCACGCAATCTGTTCCAACAGGAAGAACGAGCCGAGGCCGAAGAGATGGATGAAGAGTAGGCCAATCGGTAGAACAACGTCCGAGGAGAGGTACATGTGATCTCTGGCAGATGATAACCGCTTTTGTCGTGTTACGATTTCAAATACAATTTAAGTACCGAATTCCTCTAAACTAATGTAGCATAGAGTAACTCGAGTCGTCTCCCAACGAATGTAGTTGGTGCAAGATAATTCTCATGATTGAATCTTATTGCTTTTGGGTTTTGGATATGAAATTGGGTTTTGGATTTGAACGTTAAGACTACGGAAAGAAATAGCAAGCAGGTATGAAATCTAGTTCTAATTAAGGAAAGACAGTACAGGTAATGAAATCTACTTTACCCTAACTACAATTGCAGTAAAGAACGGACAATTTGAAATAAAGTATTTAACGAAACTAAACATGGAACGAAAACCTACAGCATTAAAGAAATCTCATCTAACCTAACTTAATTGCATGTAAATCAAGTGCAAGAACATAAAACAATTAAAAGAGACAAAACAAACAGAAATTAAGCAAAACAAGAGACATAGAATTAATCCTAACTATAGAAACATTTTATCGAACAACTTATAAGCAGTATTTGAAATGATATGAGTACGTGCCATTCGAAAACATGAGGGATCAAACTTGATACAAAAATCAACAACCACATTCATCAATCAACAAACAACACTTAACAACTGAAACTAATCAAACAATCTTAACCAAATCTGCTGATGAACTGCTGTGAAAACAAAGCTATGAATGGAAATTGCTGATAAGAAGAAACTGCCGATTGCTGGAAATTGCTGAAGAGCTGTTGGCAATTATGATGAAGCTGGAAGGTGCGAATCTGAACTCTGCTGGAATTGAAAGAAGAATTGCTAGAATCGACTTGCTGTTGCCGATCAGCTAAAAAGAAAAATGGCTGGAAATGAATTGCTGTGAAGAACTGGGATTGAATTGCTGAAGATGAAACTAGAGCTGTGAAGATAAAGCATGCGGAGGAAGATCGACTAGGGTTCGGAACCCCCAGAGCCCTAGCTTCGTCCGGTGGCGTGCAGTGAAGGAAGATGGATGGCGTCTCTCCGAACCCCGAAAGAGAACCATTACTCTCTTCTCTCCGAACCCCGAAAGAGAAGAGGTGGATGTGGATACCGGCCGGCAACGATGAAGGTGGATGTGGATCGCTGGCGGTGAAGGTGGAGATGAGTTGAGATAGGAACCCCCTCGTCTCAACCGCCTCTCCCCGATCGCTCTCGCTTGTGGTGGAGAAGATGAAGTGCCGAGAGGATGATTAGGGCTTCTGCGCGATCTCTTTTGTTCCTCTGGCTGCGCGCGATTCAGTCAGCCAAGCCTTGAGTCCGGTCCAGCTTTGGTTCAGCCAAACAACTCAGTTGATTCAATCAGTCAAGCTAGCTTCGGTTCAGTCCTGGGTTCAATCCAGCTTGGGTTCAATCAGCACTTGGTTCAGTCAAACAGCTCAGCCAAGCCAGCTTCAGTTGGTTCAGCCAACCCAATCTTTAATCCATTAACAATGGACGGCTGAAATCGATTTGGCTTCATCCAACGGTCAGATCTTTTCAGATCTGAACCAAACTTCACAGATCCCAAACAATGGTTCTGATCTACCTGTCCCCAGCTCGGATTAATCAGATCAGTGGCGGATGGTCCAGATCTAGCTGATCTTTGAATGGAGGGTCTAGAACATCTTTAGCTCGATCCAACGGTCAGATGACTTCTGATTTTGCTGAAATTTTCAGATCTTAATCTATGGTCATGATTGACTCTATCTTGAACTCGGATCGACCAGAAGTTGACCGATGGCTCAAATCTAGCCGTTCTATGGAATGGACGGCTCCTATTAATCCGATGCTTGATCCTTTTGATCTGGATCCAATGCTGACTCAAGTCTGACCCGATTTGATCTAGGTCCATGATCAATTGAAGCCTACAAAATGATATTCAAATTTAGTGCCAAAAATATCTCAAATATACAAAGATTAGAATTAAAAGCCAAAATGAAGGGAATACGTGAAACCTAATAAAATTGCAAACTTAAGCATATAAAATATGGATCAAACATGGATTTAAGAGCCTAAAATAATCAACAAAAATGGTGGTTATCAACTCCCCCACACTTATTCTTGGGCGTCTCGCACAAGTAAATAAAACTAAAAGAAAATAACATATCTCCCAAACATTACATCCCCTATCAATACCTTAAGAAATAATAAAAGAAAGTTACTTAGGATCATCAAGTCTCAAGCATCCATGTATTTATGGTTCCAAATCTCACATAAGTCAAAAGCATGGTAATCTCATCAACTTGAATAAACTAAGCATGATAAAGACCTCACAAGATGGATATATGCACTGATGCTCACAAAAATAACATATATGAAAGTGGAGTTCTCTCAATGCATTCATGACATTGCACTACCATATGCTTGCTTATCTTCTACTTCTCCACTACCATAACATAAGTACATAAATCAAGAGGGCTTTTCAGTGAATAATAATGAAACCAAGTGCTAATAAGAGAACAAGAAAATAGATAACAAAGAAGATCACAAAGAGCATGAAAGAAGATCAAAGAGAAGGTGAGAGCATTGGGGTAATTAACATGATGTATACAATCAAACAATAGTCCAAAGTAAATAACTCAATCAAACCTCCAACACTCAAAATTCTCCTTTCACATTCTCAATGCACTACACATCAACAATTTATAACATCTCTCAAAGTGCATGTAGGGATTACAATATAACTCTTGAATTTCTCTAAACAATAATATCAAAAGAGTACACATCAAGAAAATATTCCTTTTTGTTCATCACTAATACAACTCGAATGCTTGAGGAAATTTTTTTTTTTCACATAAAGAGATTTTTTTTCTTTTTTTTTCACTTTTTTTTCATCTTTATTATTATTTTTTTCTATCTCTCTTTCTTTTTTTTTCACATAGAGAGATTTTCTTTTTCTTTTTCTAAAAGAGATTTTTTTTTCCACAAGCATTCGTCCATATACACTTGTCTCCCCCCCACACTTAAAATTTGACCGTCTCGGGCAAGATAGTAAAGCATGATAACATCTAAAATTCACAATAATAGAGGCTGATAATAGAGAAATAAAAATGTAACTCATTATGCAATCACCCTATGCTCTCATCGCATACTCCAAGGAAGAATAAAATAATAAAGATATGGCAGTGAAAATGTAATGACAATGAAAAGATCTGATAAAGTAGAGACAATGAAATATAAAAGCAATATGTGAAATGCCCAGTAGTGACAATAACAAAGGAGAGGAAAACTAAAAGTTCAACAAGAAAGATTGCCTCCATCATATTCATGTAAGCTTATGCTATTGTAATTTCAAAAAGAATCAAAACAAGTTCTAGAGTGTCAAGTATCACAAATGCTATCACACAGAAGAGGATTAAGGATAGGCATGGCAATATCCTCACTAGGTGATCAATAAAATGTCATGCTTAATCCAACAAGATAGAGTCTATCACCACAACAAATGACTAAATGCAATTAATATCCCCAAGCATACGAAGGAAACCAAAACTCAATAGTCAGACTTAACCATCTTTTATGATTCTCAAAGTCTAATAAAGGAACATGTAAGGAGATACAACTAGAAGTCAAACAAGGTTTATTCAAGACCAAACAAAATGCAGAATGCGGAAGCAAAACCAGAATGCAAAGTATAAAAGCAAACAAACATGCAAGTATAAACATAAAGAAAAACAAGAAAAGGAAAGTAAAGAAACAAACTCCCCTTCACGTAGGGTAGAGAGCACGTAGCATCCATTTTGGAAGAACTATCCTCAAGTAGTCAATCTCGTAGTGCACGGATTTCTCCCTTGACAATTTAGCACAAGCATCTTCCGGTGGTCGAAGACGATTAAGGTTCAGAACCCACTTAAGAGGTGGAGTGCTTCGATAAAGTACAATCAACTCCTCCTTCTTGATGACTTTCGAAAGTTCTTCCAGGAGGTTGGAGCCTGTTCAGATGGAGCACCCACTTCAGTAGTCTTCTGGACCCTGCACAACCATGTAATACCTCTCTCAAGTGTGCAGGGTAAGAAAGAAGTGTAATATCGTCAATCTCTACATAAAAAGAATCCAAAAATGCACCATATCCAAGAAAATCAATTATTGGCACCTCAATGAAGTTTTCACAATTAATATCTGCATAAGATGTGTCCAGTAATTCATCAAAACAAATAACATCAACACTAGGTATCGCTATAGAATTTTCACAATCAATTTCTAAAGGAGATGTAGCAAGACATGCATCACAACCAACAATCTCAACACTAGGTGTGTCCAAATATTCACCACAATGAATAAAATCAGTTATAAGTGCCTCTAAAGATTTTTCACAAACAAATTTTACAGAAGATAGGTCAGTAAATTCATCACAATCAGTTTTAGGCACCTCTACAAATTTCTCACAATCAAATTTTACAAAAGATGTATCAATAAGTGTATCACAAACAATAAAATCATTTTGAGGTACCTCCATTAATTTTTCCAAAGACATAAGAGGAACACTTACCTGATCGTGCTGAAGAATACCTGAAGGTTCTACAAGAGCGGATGTATCCATAGCTTCCTCCTGGTAATGTGTAATCTCCCCGGCAACAGAGCCAAATTTGATAACCGCTTTTGTCGTGTTACGGTTTCAAATACAATTTAAGTACCGAATTCCTCTAATACTAATGTAGTATAGAGTAACTCGAGTCGTCTCCCAACGAATGTAGTTGGTGCAAGATAAATCTCAAGATCGTATTTTATTGCTTTTGGATTTTTGATATCAAACTGGGGTTTCGATTTGAAGGTAAAGACTACGAAAAGAAATAGCAAGCAGGAATGAAATCTAGTTTTACCGAAGTGAAAGACAATGCAGGTAATAAATCTAACCTCACTAAACTATACTTGCAAGAGAATTAAAAGAAACATAAGGTAAAGAATTTAGGGAACTAAACATGAATGAAACCTAACCTAATTGCATCAAACTGAATCCATTAATGAAGATCTACGATAACAAAGCAATTAAACTAATGAAGCAATTACTGAAATTCCATCAACTGAACTATAAGCAATTAAACTAATGAAACATTGCAAGAATCTATGATAAGGGAAATTCAAATTAAAATCCAACTAATGAAAGGGGCATTTCATCGAACACATAGTAGACATGCTTTAAAAGACTTCTAGTACGTGCAATTTGAATTAGGGAAGATCCATCAAATACAAATATTCATTCAAAAACTCACATAACAACTCAGACATTATCAATTATCAAAACAATTAATAACCAATTCAAGTTGAACACACAAATTGACCCAAGGAATTAAACTGTAGGAATTGCTTGAAAGATGGCTGCCGAATGCTGAAAGCTGAATGATGAGCTGAATTGCTATGAAGTGGAATCGAATTGCTGTGATGAAATTCTGAGGAAGAAGAAACATGATGGTGCAAAGATGAAGTCTAGCTAGTAACAATACTGTGAACAATTTAAACTACTGCTGGATCGAGCTGTGAAGAGAACATCTGCTGGAAGGAATTGTTGAAGAGAATTTGATGCTGGAAATAGAAGAGCTGCCGTAATTGAAACCTGCCGGAAATCTGTAAAGAACTGCTAGTCAACTAAAAGGAAAAATTGCTGAAAATAAATGCTGTGAAAGAATTGCTGGAAGGAAATTGCTATGAAAGAAATTGCTGCAAAGAAAGAAACGGCTGGAAATGCTGTAAAGGAAGAAATCTGCTGGAAAAATGAAGAAATCTGCTGCTATAAAGAACTGCTGTAATTGTGAAGATCTACTAGCGGCGGTGGAGTCGACTAGGGCTCGGAACCCCTGAGCCCTAGCTGTGATGGAGTGGATGAAATGAAGAACGCCAGCTAAGGGTCGGAACCCCTGAGCCCTAGCTGTGGTTGGCGGCGACGGTGATGGAGAGGAAGTCGCCGGCGGTGGAGTGATCGGATCGAGTCGGGAACCCCTCAAACGGCGATCGATCGAAGCTCCGGCCGGCCCTTGGTGGAGGTAGAGAAGATCGGTTGAGTCGGGAACCCCTCGTCTGCAACCGCCTCTCCCCGATCGCTCTCGCTTGTGGTGGAGAAGATGAAGTGCCGAGAGGATGATTAGGGCTTCTGCGCGATCTCTTTTGTTCCTCTGGCTGCGCGTGATTCAGTCAGCCAAGCCTTGAGTCCGGTCCAGCTTTGGTTCAGCCAAACAACTCAGTTGATTCAATTAGTCAAGCCAGCTTCGGTTCAGTCCTGGGTTCAATCTAGCTTGGGTTCAATCAGCACTTGGTTCAGTCAAACAGCTCAGCCAAGCCAGCTTCAGTTGGTTCAGCCAACCCAATCTTTAATCCATTAGCAATGGACGGCTGAAATCGATTTGGCTTCATCCAACGGTCAGATCTTTTCAGATCTGAACCAAACTTCACAGATCCCAAACAATGGTTCTGATCTACCTGTCCCCAGCTCGGATTAATCAGATCAGTGGCGGATGGTCCAGATCTAGCTGATCTTTGAATGGAGGGTCTAGAACACCTTTAGCTCGATCCAACGGTCAGATGACTTCTGATTTTGCTGAAATTTTCAGATCTTAATCTATGGTCATGATTGACTCTATCTTGAACTCGGATCGACCAGAAGTTGACCGATGGCTCAAATCTAGCCGTTCTCTGGAATGGACGGCTCCTATTAATCCGATGCTTGATCCTTTTGATCTGGATCCAATGCTGACTCAAGTCTGACCCGATTTGATCTAGGTCCATGATCAATTGAAGCCTACAAAATGATATTCAAATTTAGTGCCAAAAATATCCCAAATATACAAAGATTAGAATTAAAAGCCAAAATGAAGGGAATACATGAAACCTAATAAAATTGCAAACTTAAGCATATAAAATAAGTATCAAACATGGATTTAAGAGCCTAAAATAATCAACAAAAATGGTGGTTATCAGCAGACCAACCGAGGGAGACTCTAATCGAGCCCGGAAATCACAGGTGCGCGAGCTAGAAATTCACCAGGTCGGCACTAGCATGGCGCAAGCACAGGGGCCCCAGATTAGTTTCGGGCCACAAGACTTACACGGATTGGAGGCCCCACATGATGACGCCCTAGTCATCACAGCAGTCATAGCCAATTACCAGGTCCACCAAACCATTGAGGACTCGGGTAGCTCTGTCAATATATTATACAAGAAAGCCTTTGACCAGCAGCTGATCGAGCCGTCTCAACTGGAGTTGGTGGCCACACCGCTGCTCGGGTTCACAATGAATCAGGTGCAGCCGATTGGGCAGATTCGGATGGCCATCTCCTTAGGTGAGGAGCCACTAAAGAGGATCAGATGGTCTACATTCCTCGTAGTGGACGCTCTCTCAACCTACAACGCCATCCTGGGCCACCCGACCCTCAACGAGTTTTGGGCAATAACCTCGACGTTCTACTTGAAGATTAAATTCCCGGTTGGCGACAAGGTAGGGGAGGTCCGGGAGGATCAGAAGGTGGCCCGTCGGTGCTATGTGGACGATGCCCAAACAAAAAGTTGGAAGGTCCATTGTCCATCCCCCAGCTGCAACATGGTACAAGCCTCTCTTTGGGCCGAGTTACAGGAGGACAAGGAGGAAGTTCAGTTGAATCCCGACTGGGCTAAGTCCCGGGTCAAGATAGCCGTCGGATTGCCCAGCGAGTGAAAGGAACCCCTGCTGGAGTGCCTGGCCTGGAACCAAGATGTGTTCGCCTGGTCAGTCAAAGAACTGAAGGGCGTTCGACCGAAGGTAGCCGAGCACCACATCCACGTATATCCTAATGCTCGGTCGGTTAAGCAAAGGAAGCGAGACTTTAGCACGGAGCAAAATAAGGTGATCCGGGCTGAGATCAAGAAATTGCTGGAGGCCGGCCACATTCGAGAAGTCCAGTTCCCGGCTTGGCTAGCCAATGTAGTGCTGGTGGCCAATCCTGACAATAAGTGGAGGGTATGCATTGATTTCCGGGACCTCAATCGAGCCTGCCCAAAAGACTGCTACCATTTGCCCCGGATCGACCAAATGGTCGACTCGACTGTAGGCAGTGAGCTCATTTCCATGCTGGACGCATACCAAGGTTATCACTAGGTGCCCTTGGCTGCCGAGGATCAGGAAAAGGTTAGCTTCATTACGGCTGACGGCACGTACTGCTACACGGTCATGCCGTTCGGATTGAAGAATGTCGAGTCTACCTACCAAAGAATGATGAATAGCGACTTCCGGTCGCAGATCGGTCGGAATATTAAAGTATACGTAGACGACATACTGATCAAGTCCAACTGAGCGGTGGACTTGGTGCCCGATGCGGAGGAAACCTGCCAAACCTTGTGCAGGTATGGACTCAAGCTGAATCCTGCCAAATGTCTTTTCGGAGCTCGGAGCGGGATGTTCCTCGGGTTCATCGTAACCAAGAGAGGCATTGAGGCCAACCCAAGCAAAGTCAAGGCCTGCTCGATATGTCCCCACCAAGGAACCTTTGAGAGGCACAGAGGCTCACCGGGCGGATCACGGCCTGTCCCGCATCATTTCTCAGTCGGCCGAGCGGGGACTGCCATTCTTCAAGACCCTTCGTCGAGCCACCAAATTCCAATGGGGCGCCGACTACGACAAGGCATTCGAAGAGTTGAAGGTATACCTCGCTAAGTTACCAGTTTTAGCCAAGTCCAAGGTCGGGGAGGTGCTATCTGTGTATTTGGTTGCCTCGGCTGAGTTGGTCGGCATGGTGTTGGTCAGGTAGGAGGGAGCCGAGCAGCAACCAGTGTACTTCTTCTCTCACTAGTTAAAAGAGGTCGAGTGCCGATATACGACACTCGAGAAATTAGCGTATGTGCTGTTGTTAGCCGCTCGAAGACTCCGGGCTTATTTCTTGGCACACACGATTGTAGTTCTGACCAATAGCAACCTGGGGCGAATAGCTTCAAATCCTGAGGCATCGAGGCAGCTGATTAAATGGACGACCGAGTTAAGCAAGTATGATATCCAGTATCAGGCTCATCCGACCATTAAAGCATAAGCCTTGGCGGACTTCTTGAGTGAGTTACACTCAGACGAGGCCGAAGAAGCATGGCAGGTGTACGTGGATGGATCATCGGCTTGACCAAGCAGTGGCATAGGGATCCTGATGATCTCACCAAGAGGGGAGCAGTTGCATCTATCCGTTCGATTGAAGTACCGAGCCACCAACAATGAAGTTGAATATGAAGCCCTCATAGCCGGACTACAGGCAGCCAAGCACGTGGGGGTCACTCGGGTAGTACTATTATCAGATTCTCAATTAGTCACCCAGCAGCTCGCCGGGCGGTTCAAAGTTAACAGTGATCGGCTGCAAGCCTTCGTCGAGGCTTACGAGAAATTGAAAGCAGGATTCCAGGAGGTGTAGTTACAAAAAATTCCGAGAGAAAGTAACTTACGAGCGGACAAGTTGGCCAAGTTGGCTAGCTCGGTCGGCTCTTGGGTACTTCCCCAGCCGAGCAGTCAAGTGATGATGGTGATGCACATAGAGCAGCAGGTTGAGCTAGAGCTCGAGACGGATTGGAGGACGCCACTCGTCCCCTACCTAACGAGTGGGACCATGCCAGCTGATTGGGAAGCAGCTCGACTCTTGAGAAAGTGGGCCGCCCAATACTCGCTGTTCAGGGATACACTGAACAAGAGAACCTTCGCCTGACCTCTGCTTAAGTGCTTGGATGACGAAGATACTGCTTATGTGCTGAGAGAGATACACATGGCGGTCTGCGGGAGTCATGTTGGAGCCCAAGCTGTGGTCCGAAAAGTGTTGCTCGCCGGGTATTATTGGTCAATCCTGCAGAAGGATGTCGATCGACTGGTCTCCACTTGCCTGTCCTGTCAAAAGCATCACAACCTCCCCCATCGGGCGGTGGAAATGATGAAGGCGTTAGTGGTCTCCTGCCCGTTCGACCAATGGGGCATGGACATAGTGGGACCTCTACCGACCGCCGTCACCCAGAAAAGGTTCTTGCTGGTAGTTGTTGACTACTTCTCCAAGTGGATAGAAGCTGAAGCCTAAGCACGTATCACGGAGCAAGCCGTGGTTAAGTTTCTGTGGTAGAACATCCTTTGTCGGTATGAAATTCCACACAATCTAGTCACAGATAATGGGAGGCAATTCCAAGGTCGGAAGAGACAGGAGTGGTGCTCTGCCTATGACATTTAGTAGGCCTTCACATCTGTGGCATACCCACAGAGCAATGGCCACGTGGAGGTGGCCAATCGGGAAATCCTAAGGGGCTTGAAGACTAAGTTGGACCACGTCGGAGGCACATGGGTCGACGAGTTACTGAGTGCCCTGTGGGCTCAACAGACCACCCCGAGGGAAACTGTTAGAATGATCCGGTTGCTAGAGGGGGGATGAATAACACTTTTTCGGCTCTTTCTTCCTACACGGTTAGTTGTGCAAGCGGAATATACTACAATAAAACTAAACTAACCTAAAACAAGGAAGAAACTCACGATTTATGTGGTTCGGAGATAAACTCCTACTCCACGGCTGCCCATAAGATGGGCGATCCCTAATCCGTCGGTGGATGATTCCCCAGAGCACTTCCGGCTAGATCGCGTAGCTCCTTGTGGGTGGAGAAACCTCTCCACAAGATCTGGACACTACCTGAGATCACCAGGCTACTAACTCACTCTAACCAAGTAAGTTTCGCCAAGAGAAAGTAGCATGAAACGAGCTCCTTTAACTAGAGCTCGAGTCTGAAACAACCGCTACCAGTCCACTGCCCCTGGGGCAGTCGACTGGTCCCACTCAGATTCGACCATTACAGTACAACGTTCGAATCCAACAGATGTTCCAGTCGACACCAGTCGACTGCTCCCATAGCAGTCGACTGGTCCGAACCTAAGCCTAGGGTTACACTCCTGAGTACATTTCACTCTACACTCGATCTCTCCCAGCTTAGTTCCTGAGTACAATGACTCACACTAGGACCCTCACAACCTGGTCGACTCTTCACCAGCATCCTCGACTGTTGCCTTCACACCCTCTTCATCTTCGGCCCTCGTCCCTCGGATGCGCACACAAGCCTCTAGCTTGCCTCTATGTCATCCATCACGTATGCCTCGAAGACCGCATCCCTCGGCTCATCGTCCCTGCTATCCACGGTCCTTCGGATGCGCACGCAAGCCTCCAACTTGTCTCCATGCCATCCTTCACCTGAAGACATCAACCAAGTCCATGTGTACCTGTACACCTACACGCTCATGTACACATATTAGTCGAACAACAAATCCTAACTTAACTATATTGACTACACACATCAAAACCCCATGATCCTCCAGATCATCTTACGGCCGATTGCCCCAACAATCTCCCCCTTTTTGATGTGTGGTAATATGTTAAGTTAGGTAAACATAACAACAATAGCAACAACAATTGAAAAACAAAGCATAACAAACAAGAGGCAACATCCCCCTTAACCTATGCTTTTTTTCCAATTTTCAATTCTCATTGTCAATACCATGTTAAGTTATTCCCAACTTAACACTTAGCACAAGTTAAGTTCTCCCAACTTAACACCCAAGTTTCATAAACCAACCACAGTTAAGTTCCAACCCAAACCTAACTTAACACCCATGTTCTCCCCCTTTGACAGGATCAAAAAGATGGCCCCAAGCAATCCTGCCCCTGGTGCCAAATAGAACTCAACAGATTTCTGAAAACCCCCTCAAAAATCACCAAAACACATTCTGCCCGAGACACCAGTCGATTGCCCCCCAGGGCAGTCGACTGATACACTCATTTCTGATTTTCCAATCGAAATTCAGAAATGCGTAGAAAATTATACAAAATTCTGAAAAATATAAAATTTTGCAAACACGTTTGTTAGGATATACTCTATCCTAGAAAAATATAGGTTCATGAAAAACAATAAACGTGCTTGACTTTTTGTACAAACCTAAAATTCCTCAAAATTGTGGTACTTTGTATCAACTTCTAAATCCATATATGTTTCCTTATGTTTGCCAATTCCATTCACCTTAATATTACACATATAATGATTCTCAATTCTCCCCTTTTTCCATAAGTATTCTCAATATGATACAACCTCCCCTATTTATCTTTTGACCTTAGAGTCATATACATGATCAACCTTAACTTCCATGATTATATATATCCTTATCAAGTTCCTTTAAATCCAATGATATCAATCAACATTGAAACCTTGAATTACACCTTAAACTCACCCTATACATACACCCTTATCAAACATCATGAAGGCATAAGTCAAACCATAAAATAGCAATTCATGAGTTTCAACCCACATAAGTCATATCTATCCATGACATAAAATTTCATAAAGCAATATTAATTTCATAACTAAAAATAAAGCAAGTGTATCATACACGAAATAAAACATGAAACAGTCACAGGGGCTAAAGCCCTGAAGTATCAAAATAGTACATTCCCAGAATAAAAAGTGTTTGAGAAATAATACATATGATCAAAATAAAACTCTCTCAACACTTAAATCATCAAATCCAATCAGGTCTAAGCCATGCCATCATCTTCTGGAGGAGGAGGGGCCTGATAAGTGAGATGTAGCTGCCGTAGTATGTCGTACATCTCGTCGTGCCGACTCCGGAACCCCTGAAACTCCCCCTGAATCGTCTGCTGGAAGCCCAGCTGCTGCTGCTGATAACTCTGGAGGTCCTCCCGGAGGCCGTGAACGTCATCCCAATGCTGAGAGAACTCCTCGCGTGTAACTCCATCAGCTGGCTCCTCATCAGAGCTGGAGGACTCCGGACGCTGCCTCCAGACAAACTCCCCCTGCCTGCACTCTATGCCTGCCAAGGATAGCTGGTGTGTGCCGATCTGATCGTAATCATTGGACAGGTGCTGGACTTGACCGCTAGACACACGGATACCCCGTAATTGAAAGAACTCGATCAGGACATGACAGAAAGGCATGTAAATTTTCCCATTGACACTCTGGGACAAATGACAAATGGCTGTAACACATGCAGGGAGACATCAATATATAATCTCCTCTCCAGGGCATACATCATCACCAGATGGGACAGTCTAATCCTAGCCCACCCCTTGGCGACGATGGGCAAGATAGACTCTATGACAATTTTGTATAACACTGGCTAAATGGACTCATAGGTTTGGCATCAAAGATGCGCTCCGTGTCATGCCTATGTCTCCTAAAGTAGTGTATATGAATCTGATCAAGGGTAACATTAGGAAATGTAAATGGCTCAACAACAGTAGGAAAATATACGGATGCATTATTCGATGCCCTACATTCCAAAAATCTAGCTAAAATCATGGCTGAGAAAGGAATGGGAACTCCTGTTACCCTGGAATCATAAAGGTTACTATCAGAATTAACGCATGTCATAGAATTCTTTACGCAGGTCCAGATTTATATCGTGATGACAATAAACTAACTGCTTTATCCCAAAGTATGTAACCATCTCGGTGATTTGGGGGGATTTTTCTTGAAAGTATGCCTTATTAAGGTATCGACAGTTCATTTAAATGAACTCATTTTCGTCGAACCTTTTTCTACACTCTACGGATCGGAACCTAGACTTTCCCGAGTCTCCCCAACCTTGGTGGGACGATCCTGTTGGATCGAGAAACCCGATAGAGGGGGGGGGTGAATATCGGTAAACTTTTTTCGGAAAATTTAGAGCAAGTACGCAGCGGAAATTAAAAACACCAACACAGAGACACAGTCAATTTTACTTGGTTCGGAGCCTATGTCGACTCCTACTCCAAGGCCCACGGTCGTTGACCATTTACTTTGGGCAATTCTATATAGGCGCAAATAGTTTACAGAAAAGTATTACAGAATTAAGTACAGTAAACTTTAAATAGCTCTTTTTACCGACGTCCAGGGTAGATTGACTCTTTCGGAGCAGCGGGACGTCGTCGGCTCGAGTTGGAAGGATTCCGAGGCGAAGCGTGAGAGCGGAAGAGCGTAGAAGCGTTGATTGGAAGTTGTTTTCTGAAGCCTTGGTCGAGGGCCCTTTATATAGGGCCTGGGGGCGCCCGAGATGTCGGGGGCGCCCCCCACGTATCCTTCGATCCGGTTCATTCTCGGACAGCGTCTGATCCCCTTATCTTCGGGATCCGCTTCGACCAGGGCGCCCGGAGCGCTCGGGGCGCCCGGATTGACCGGGTCAAAGTGTTATCTGCTTGTCTTCGAAGGCTTCTGGATCGAGGCTTGCGCATGGGGGCGCCCGGGACGCTGGGGGCGCCCGGGAGCAGCGGGGGCGCCCGGGAGCACGGGGGCGCCCGGGAGTTGTACTGTCGAAGCCACTTTGCATTTGTTGTGTTTGGTGTTCACCTTGGGGGCGCCCGGGACACTCCGGGCGCCTGGTCAGCTATTGCATCATTCCTTTGAGGCTCTCTGAGCTGCAGACACACGTTCCTTCAGTCCTGCATCCAGGGTTAGTCCAAAACACAATAAAGCAATAAAATATTTATTTATACAGCCTTAGCTATCTTGGTTCTGACTTTGGGCTTCCAAAATGGAGCCCTAGGTCGAACCGACGCCTACTGTTCCCTCGACGGGGAACGCGTCCTCACCTACTCCTCTCGGGAGAATGTACCTGATGCCAACCGCTCCTTTGGTTGGACTTTTTCCTGACGGTCCTTTGCCAGGTCTTGGATGCCGAGCTGTCCTTCGCCCGGTGCCTAGCATTCCTTCACTAGGGCTTTGTATCCTAGCAGCCCTTCGCTAGGTGCCCAGCAGCCCTTCGCCAGGTCTTTGATGACTAGAAGCCCTTCGCTAGTTGCCTAGCAGTCCTTCGCAAGGACTTGATGACTAGCAGTCCTTCGCTAGTTGCCTAGCAGTCCTTCGCTAGGACTTGGTGACTAGCAACCCTTCGCTAGTTGCCTAGCAGTCCTTCGCTAGGGCTTTGTATCCTGGCATTCCTTCGCCAGGTGCCTAGCAGTCCTTCGCTAGGGCTTTTTCTGCACACTCAGTGAACAACGTTAGATCACAAATAGTACTTAACTTTGAATCCTTTGCCAATATTAAAACAAGGTTCGATATGGTACTTTCTGCACCAACAATCTTCCCCTTTTTGATTTATGGCAACACAATTCAAAGTTAAGTAAAAACTTATAATATTTAATAAAATAAGGTAAAAACACAATGAAGTATAGGAAAAAACACAATGAAGTTTATCAAAAAAAAAAATTTTTTCTCATACTCCCCCTAAAACCCTGAATACTTGCAAAATACTTAACTTTGACCTTTCCTCCCCCTTTGACATATATCAAAAACAAAGTTCGATATGGTGCTTTCTGCACCAACAGTTCGTGGGGTTTAAACAACTTTACTTAACACTTAACTTTGACCTTTCCTCCCCCTTTGACATATATCAAAAACAAACATGGGTGAACAAGGTAAAGTTAAAAAAAGTTTTTGCAAACTTAAATTTTGTTACAACACTTTTACTTAGCTTTGCAAAAAGAATTTTACTTAGGCAAGATTTTGAAGCCAAATTTCCCTAACAAATGGTTCAACTTTGAGAATTGGGAGAAAACTTTGCTTGGAAGTACTTTGTGTATTTTGAAAAACAAAATCTTTAAAAAATTTCTAGACAAGTTTTTCACTAAGACAAACATTTGCCAAAATTTTCAAAAAAGTTTTTGCTCAGGTAAATTTTGTTTACTAAGGAAAAATCTACATAAAAATATTTGCAAAAAGATGCTATTAGAAATTTTTGAAAGCACACTTAGAAATTCAACTTTGCTTTTTGAATAAGAGAAAGCTTTTGAAAAACATTTTGATTTTGAACAACTTGAGCTTTTTCTCTCCTTAGCTGTTTATTAATAAAGAAAGATATTTTGAAAGAGGTCTTAAGAAAAAATTATGTATCAGAGCCTATGAGTTTTGAAAACATAAAAATAATTAGTATAATTCTTCAAAGTATAGCAAAAAAAACTTTAAACTGCACCAACAAAACTCCACTTAAAAAATATTTTATATTTGTAGGCAAATCTTTTAGAAACTTCATGCACTTAGAACAGTATTGCCTTTACAAGTATTATTACTTTTCAAAACATTGTACTTTGAAAAATAGAAGTACTTGAAATAACTTGAAATGATAGCACAGTTTCGAAAATCATGATGATAATTTTTCAACAAGATAGTAATAAGTTTTAAAGCATAAGGTTTTTGAAAAATTTGAATTTTTCGAAAAAAAATTAAGAAGAACTCCCCCTGTATCTAACACAGTCTGTCTTTTATCTAAGTTCCTTAAGGGACTTCAGTGTTGACCAGGTTTGACTATATGGACTAGGGTTGACTATTTTGACTAAATCAGAATAAGCCCTAGACTCTATTTATTGTGATATTTGACAAAAAAACTATGATAATGAAAAAGTTGGGTGCAGTACAATAAATTAAAAATTAGAGGTAAGTTTGAATAATTTTTGCAAACTTTTTAAAAGGATAGTGAATCATGCTTTTAGGTCCTAGATGTCTCACTCGGTTCTACGTGGTCAAACATGTTAACCTTAGGGGTTATGTGAGATAAATATTTAATTTTAACAAAAAATGGTTAATTTTGAAACATTAAACCTTAGTTTTTTTTAAAAAAAAATAATTTTTGAGGCTTTTGAAAATAATTAGAGTTTTAACTTTGAATTTTAAAAGTCAGATGAATTAAATTTGAATTTGATTGAATAAAATATAATTTATTAAGATTTAATTGAATTTAATTGAATTAATTACGAATTAATTGAATTTAATTGAATTAATTGGTTGGGTTGGACTTCAACTTTTAGGTCCTAAGCATCTCACCCATTTCTAAGTGACAAAACAGGATATCATTAACTATTTTGTGAGATGTATATTTTAATAGAAAGATTTATTTTAAAAAGGTCATGATTAATTTTGAAAAGTTAAATTAATTTTTAAACCCAATTTGTTTTGAAAAAAGATATTTGAATCTAAAATTAACTGAAAATTTGTGTTAGATTCGAATTTAACAAAGAGTAAGTTGAATTTGAATTTCAAAAATTGGCTTCCAGGTCTTGGCGAGGCACAAGGCCTTCTTTGGCCGTAGCCTTATTGGATCATCAACCCTTTCCTAGACAAAGCCTTTTAGTGAAATTTCATCTTCAAAATTACTTTTTGGTAACTTCTGGTCTAACTAGTTTGGGTCTTGGATTGGTAGCTTCGGCTAGTTTCACCAGTCTAAAGAGACCAAGTAAAGAATACTTGACCTTATTAGAATTGGTTTCCCTAACATACTATCATCTCACCGCCACCCAATACTATGTTGTCAAATTTCAGTTAAGTTGGTTCAGTCCTTGAACTAACTAGTCCTAATTCTAAGCAACATAAAATAAAATAAAATAAAATGCAACACACAATTAAAGCAAACGAGACAAAAATGATCTACGTTACATCATAATCGAAATAAAACTCTGTTTTCTTGAAATCAGCATGGTTATGAATTAAGTTTTCTAATATATTTACCTTAACTAATTTATTTGAATTAATCATGTTATTTGAGATAAGTATTAGATTTTCAAATGTTGAAGACTTACCTTTCCCGATCGTTTGTCCAGTACTCTTGTAATGATCACGAGCTAATCGGACCAATTTGGGTCGATCTTCTTTACTGTCTTCTGATTCCGAGTCTGAGTCAGACTCAGGTACAGGTTGAAGTTTCTTCTTTGGAGTTTTTCCTGCATTTGAACTTATACCTTCCTCGACCATTATAGTATCAGTCTGATTATTTAATTATAATTCTGGAAAAAATTCAAAATTGGTTACCATTTTTGTCACAGTAAACTTGACGTTTGACTCTGGTTCGATTTCGACGTTGGGTGTTAAGTCAATTTCAACTACTTGTTCTTGAGCTTCTAAGATCTCAACATCGGAGCTCTCTTCGTGTAGATTGATTAGCTTTTCCCACATCTCTTTGGCACAGTTGAAGGATCCGACCCGCTTCAGTTCTTCTTTGGTCAGGCCGCATTGTAAGATTACTGTTGCCCTGGCATCAGTCTCGATCTTCCTCAAAGTTGGTTCGTCCAATTTATCCCAAGTGATCGATGTTCCTTCTTCTGTGGGGAACGTGAACCCCGTTTGGATTATCAACCAAAGTTCCAGATTGGCCTTCAGGTGGGATTCCATTAGACTTCTCCAGGTGTTGAAATTTTCCCCAGAGAAAAGTGGTGGACGTGCACTGTTCCATTCTTGATTGGCCATTAACGATAAATCTTGCACACAAAAAAAGAGAAAATAGAAATGTACCAAGACTTGGTCTTGAATTAGTAGTGCAGGAGAAGGAAAAAAAATAGCCCAAAATAAATGTTGCACAAATTTCGAGGCGAAATAAGAAAAATAATAAAAACAAGTTATGATAAATTTTTTGAAAATGTTGATTTTGTCAATTTTGATTAATGATGAAAATTTTGGAATTTAATGTTTAGGAAAAAATTTGCTTAGCATGATTTTCGAGAAAAATATTAAAATAATAAAAAAAATTATGACAAATTTTCAAAAGTTGTTCGTTTTATCAATTCTGAGTTATGGTGAGAAAATAAGAATTCAAAATTGAAAAAGGCGTAAGAATATTTTAAACACACCTACAGATATTATTTATGTGAAATAAAGATCGAGTGGTGTTGCACCACCTCGATTAAAGAAAAAGAAAAGAAATAAAATAAAAATTCGTAAATCCGAAAAAAAAAAACTTTCAAACTGGTGGTTGCACCAAGTTTGAACTACCCCGCTCTGATACCACTTGTTGGATTGAGAAACCCGATAGAGGGGGGGGGAATATCGGTAAACTTTTTTCGGAAAATTTAGAGCAAGTACGCAGCGGAAATTAAAAACACCAACACAGAGACACAGTCGATTTTACTTGGTTCGGAGCCTGTGTCGACTCCTACTCCAAGGCCCACGGTCGTTGACCGTTTACTTTGGGCAATTCTATATAGGCGCAAATAGTTTACAGAAAAGTATTACAGAATTAAGTATAGTAAACATTAAATAGCTCTTTTTACCGACGTCCGGGGTAGATTGACTCTTTCGGAGCAGCGGGACGTCGTCGGCTCGAGTTGGAAGGATTCCGAGGCGAAGCGTGAGAGCGGAAGAGCGTAGAAGCGTTGATTGGAAGTCGTTGTCAGAAGCCTTGCTCGAGGGCGCTTTATATAGGGCCTGGGGGCGCCCGGGATGTCGGGCCCCCCCCCACGTGTCCTTCGATCCGGTTCATTCTCGGTCAGCGTCTGATCCCCTTATATTCGGGATCAGCTTTGACCGGGGCGCCCGGAGCGCTCGGGGCACCCAGATTGACCGGGTCAAAGTGTTATCTGCTTGTCTTCGAAGGCTTCTGGATCGAGGCTTGCGCATGGGGGCGCCCGGGACGCTGGGGGTGCCCAGGAGCAGCGGGGGCGCCCGGGAGTTGTACTGTCGAAGCCACTTTGCATTTGTTGTGTTTGGTGTTCACCTTGGGGGTGCCCGGGACACTCCGGGCGCCATGGTCAGCTATTGCTGTTGGGAACGAGATGGCTATAGAGGGGGGGGTGAATATAGACAATCACTTCCCCTTTGGAAACTTATCACGATTTCTGCAACTCAATTATCAGTAGCATAGCGGAAAGAATGGAAAACAGAGTATGCAGAGAAACAAATGAGAGCAAAACACACACAACTAGCAAGATCGCTAACAAGGAGGGTTTACAAGGTTCGGGGATAACTTGCCCCTACTCCTTGGCGTGCCCTTGAGATGGGTGATCCCTTGATCGTTGGCAGATCAAGCCCCGGTTAACACCGGATATGAAGCAACCTCCTTCTCGGTGGAGAAACCTCTCCACAGTGTGTTTCAAACAATGATACATAATGAGCACAATGAAACAACAACAAGAAAGATCTTACTCAAACACTTAGCAAGGATTAAACACAGCAAGCTTCCCGAGCTCCACCCAGTGGTGATCTCACGCAGACCCCTGTCTGCTTCGTGTCTTCCCACTGTCGGACTCCAAGCTTCTTGTTTTCTCCTTCAAGCGCTCAAGTATGATGATTGCTCCTCAATAGCTTGCTTAGAATGGTTGAAGAACTCAAGAACAGCAAGCTTGTAGCAGCAGAACGCAAGAACACGAAGAACTTCAACAAGTATCAACTGTAAGTCGTGCTGAACTCAACTCTCGCGTTCCTTTTTGTTTCTCCGCCAAGCGACGGGTGACAGCATCTCTATAGCTCCCAGCTACTCATCTGCCAACGCCAGCCTCTACTGAGCTATCTCTGGACTCACTGAGCTCCTCAGTCGAGCTCCAGTCTTAGCTCCAGTCCGCAGCTCACCGTTGCAACCTGAGATGGGAAAAGGGACAAACCTGCTCCAAGGAAAGTGCGCTTTGACTTCTCCTTGAGTGTTTGATTCCTCCCCTATCACCTGAAACTCAATCAGAGCATTAGAGCAGAAGATCATGCAGCATATCATATATCATCAGCAAATCCGATACGATCAGACATTCTGACCGCGTCTGACAGTGAATTTGAATTAAAGTGATCGGTCACCAGACCGATCCAGGGTGTGTGGATCGGTCACCAGACCGATCCACTGCTTTGCTGGGATTCCCAGCTCTCGCAGCTATACACGCCTGATCGGTCACCAGACCGATCAAGGTGAATCCTGATCGGTCACCAGACCGATCAGATTGGATCCTGATTGGTCACTCAGACCGATCAGGGCAGATGAACAGTTGTTTTTTTAATCAAATCCCAAGATCCCTGATCGGTCCCCGGACCGATCCAAGACTCTGATCAGCAAGGGAACTCACTCACGGTTTGCTCCCTGATCGGTCACCAGACCAATCAGGAGTAAGACAGCAAGGAAGCAGCCTGCTCCCTGATCGGTCACCGGTCCGATCAGGAGCCACACAGTAGATTCCCAATCTCACTGTGCGCTCCCTGATCGGTCTCCAGTCCGATCAGACATAGCTGGATCGGTCACCAGACCGATCCACTAAGGAGCAGCGTGCCAATGTCCCTGATCGGTCACCAGACCGATCCAGTGACTCAATCCTAGCCCTCCAAGCTAGGAATTCATCCACCTTAGCCCTCCAAGCTAAGGATTTTTCCATCTAACTCTCCAAGTTGGGAATTTGCACCTAACCCTCCAAGTTAGGACTTTTCACCTAGCCCTCCAAGCTAGGACTTTTCACCTAGCCCTCCAAGCTAGGACTTTTCACCCAACTCTTCCGAGTTAGAATATCATCCAACCTAGCCCTCCAAGCTAGGCACCTGACCCTCAAAGCCAGGACTTTTTCATCTAATTCTCCAGGATGGGAATTTGCACCTAACCCTCCAGGTTAGGACTTTTCACTTAGCCCTCCATGCTAGGACTTTTCACCCAACCCTTCCGAATTAGGACTTTCCCAACACCTAGCCCTCCAAGCTAGGATTTTCCACACCTAACTTCCCAGGTTAGGATTTTCCAACACATAGCCCTCCAAGCTAGGATTTTCCACACATAACCTCTCAGGTTAGGATTTTCCAACACCTAGCCCTCCAAGCTAGGATTTTCCATATCATAATCATCCTCCTAAACTAAAATCGTTGTCAACACCAAAACAACAATCAGGGTCAGACTGCATCAACAATCTCCCCCTTTTTGTTGTTTGACAACCCGATTTTAAGTTTAGGGTTTCTCAATCAATATTCCAACTTTAGAGTCATAGAGGAATCCAGATCCTCCCCCTACAACATGGTCATTCTAAACTTAACCAATCCACACTCTCTCCCCCTTTGTCGAACACCGAAAAGGGGTAAGAGGGGCTGTTAAGATAAACTCCCCCTCAAACCTAGAGGGTCTCAACTCAAAAATGTGATACTTTGTGGAATGATCATATGAACACATGTGAAAAGATTAAGATAAAACATAGCAGTCACATGTATCATATGAATGTGAAATATAGTCTCCCAAAACATACCATAATATTCATAAGTAGCAAATAAACATGGCAGTGTAAGCATGAATATGGCAATCGAACAATCATGCTGATAACAGATATATAATCAACATGGCATCAATAATAGAAGATAAGCATGGCATCAAAATATATGGGTCAAAGCATGAAAGCATCCAAACACATAGCAAAGTATGTGTGACTCAAGGTCACAACAACAGAGTCAGAGGGCATACAGCCCAAAAGTCATACAAATACACAGATCATGAAAGGAGACAATAAACATCCATGCTCAAGTGTCAGCAGGAAGGTCGTCATCGCGCATAAGGTCGTCTATCATGGCATCAGCAGGAGCCAATGGTGCACTCTCGGCATGACCCGCTAGCGGCAGCTCCCACACTTGGTCGCAATCCATCCACTGTAGCCCCTCGGTCCCGAGAGCAATGCCAGACTGAGCCAGCATACGACGATCCAGGCGACAGTCTTGTCGATTCATCGGCACGAGTCGGCCCTGTGATACGTCGATGCCAACTGACTCCAGCCAGGCAGTGATGATATGGCCAAAAGGCATGTAGATCGTCTGACCAGACCGCAGACCATGAACAATGATGGAGGAATAGATGGACGGTGCTATGTCAAAATCGAACTGCAGATGCATCCCATAAAGCATCAGGCAGTGAGATGTAAGGATCGCATCAAGATGCTTGGATGTAGTTGGAAGAAGACAATTTGTGATAATTTGAAACAGGATATGCTTGGATGTAGTTGGAAGAAGACAATTTGTGATAATTTGAAACAGGATATAATTGATGGGAGATAGACGAAGAGCAGAGAATGTGGGAAAGTTATAAATATCCGCACCAAAACCCCGTGGCCTGGGGTGGCCTAGAAAATGTTCATATATAGAGTCCGGAGTGATTCCAGTGAAAGGTGCAGGAAGAGGAATAGGATGATATGGATAAAGTGAGAAATCGTTCTTAGATTGACAACAACCCAGAAACAGAGTGAAGGATGATAAGGTAAAGTCAAGATCGACACCGGTGACACGGGTCCGCCATCCCATGCCCTCCCCATCGACCAGATTATTGTAGAATTCAGAGATCAAGTCAACATTGATCGACCTTTCTAAGAAAAGGATGTTTTGAAGCCCATAGTACTCAATGATTTCTTTTATCGTAGGGCAATGTTCATAAATGAAGGTTCGGTCCACTGATCGACATGGCATTAGTTCGAAGTTGTGCCAATGAAAGTCTAGGGCATAGAGAATGTTCTAAAATCTAGGATGCAGGGGAGATGGAGGCCTTAGAGGAGATGTAGATGATGAAGAAGTCTTCCCTCTTGAACTAACCTCTTTAACCTCCTTTCCCTTAGATGACTTTCTAAGGAGGTTTGAATTGATTATGACACATAGAGTGAAGCACAAGAGTTGATCATAGGATGAGACCCAATCAACAGATGGATAAGAAATTTTTGGTCATAAGATGAGGAAGAGGGTCACGGCAAGAACGAAAACAAGACAGAATACGGTTAGCTTCACAAATATATATCTTTTTGAAAATGAAAGATGAAGCCAAACCCTTACTTCGGTGCCATTGAAACTCGTTTGGAAGACTTCGACAGAGAAGAACGCGCGTGAAGGAAAAGCCTTCAAGCTGGAGAAAATCGCCCGCAGAGGAGTCGCACGAGCGTCACTTCTCTCGCTCGTTCGCACAGGGTGTTTCGGCGCTAGGGTTCGGTAAAACGAAGGTTTGGAGAGTTAATCGGTTGGTGGATCGGTCCACCAACCAAAATTTAATGCGGTTGATCGGATCACCGTTCGATCAGATCGCGTTCGGACCGATCAGGATACATCCTGATCGGACTGGAATGGCCCTGATCGGTCGGATGAACGATCATATGCGATCCTGATCGATCGGGTGACCGATCAGGATTCGATCAGTAGGTCCCGGAGAGAAAATTCTGAGCTCCCTGATCGGTCTGTGGACCGATCCCCACAGGGTGCCAGATCGGTCTGGAGACCGATCCAGACTAGCTCAGACACTTAGTCAAATTTCGGGAGATTCGACACAGGAAGGAGTCGGATCGGTCTAGGGACCGATCAGTCCTATGCCTGATCGGTCCGGTGACCGATCAGGGTTCCTGATACGACCTGAAATGTTCAGTTTCAGAATTTCTGAAATTTCCAAACGATCTTTGATGGATTTTGTCTAACTTGGACAGGTCCACATGACTAAATTTGATTCTTAAACAAGAGTCTAGAATCCCTATATGTTCAACAAACACTTTGATCCATCTAAATGGAATCAAACTCAAGCAATAATCAATCAAGCAAATCCAACCAAGTTTCTACTCCAACTTCAAGTTTCCAATCAAGTTGCCTTGATTGGAATGTCCAAGTATGATCATGGAGCCATATACACATATGTTATGCAATGGTTTTCCCCATACTTGGTCACCACCGTGATTATTATCTCGTCAACTTAATTTCTCAATTGATGCAGTGACATTTTGAGAAATTGAGTTGAACCTAACATCTCACCCCATATCTAGCAATCAAAAATATTTTGGTAACCCTTATAGTTTGTGTGAGATGTTCCCAAAGTTACCCAATTGTTCCCTAACAATTTGAAATAATCATGAAGGGTTTTGACCATAATTTGAACATCATGAAGCGCGACACATTCCCAATTCCCGTCTTAGGAAACTAAATTCACTCTCGGGAAGTGGTTTAGTGAAAATGTCAGCTAGGTTTGACTTTGACTCTACATGTGAGAGTATGATGTTCCCCTAGCTACATGATCCCTAATGAAATGGTGTCTTACCTCAATATGTTTTGTTCTAAAATGATGGACCGGATTCTTGGTTAAGTTAATCGTGCTAATGTTATCACATAACACTTGCACACCCTGATAACCCAATCCATAGTCCTCTAAGGTGTGGATCATCCACAACAATTGTGATATACACTCTCCCATGGCGATATACTCTGCCTCGGTAGTGGAAAGAGCAACACAATGTTGCTTCCGACTCGACCAGCTTACTAAAGACGATCCTAGGAATTGGCAGCCCCCACTAGTGATTTTCCGGTCCAACTTACATCCAGCGTAGTTAAAATCCGTATAGCCCATCAAATCAAAAGATTCGGTACGGGGATACCAAAGACCTACACCAATTGTACCCTTGAGATATCTCAAAATTCGCTTAACAGCAATTAGGTGAGATTCCTTGGCACAGACTTGATACCTAGCGCACATACCTACAGCAAATAGTATATCTGGTCGACTAGCTGTAAGGTATAGCAAACTCCCTATCATGCTTCGATATTGAGTTAGATCAACGGGTTTACCACTCTCATCATTATCTAATCTTGTGTTTGTGGTCATGGGAGTGGTTACCTCCTTTGAATCACTCATATTGAATTTTCGAAGCATTTCATGTGTATACTTTGATTGGTGCACATGGATACCATCGCGAGTTTGCTTGATCTCAAGTCCGAGGAAGAAAGTCAACTCTTCCACTAAACTCATTTCAAACTCACTCTCCATGTGTCCGATAAATTCACGTAAATAGCCCTTGTTATTTGAGCCACAAATTATGTCATCGACATATACTTGGGCTACAAATATATTGTCACCATCTCTTCGTAGAAACAGTGTAGGGTCTATTTGACCTCTAATGAAGTCCTTTTCAATCAAGAATGTCGACAACCGCTCATACCAAGCCCGGGGTACTTGTTTAAGGCCATAGAGTGCCATTTTTAGCTTGTACACGTGGTTTGGATATTCGGTACTCTCAAACCCTGGAGGTTGTTCGACATAGACTTCTTCCCTAATCAAACCATTTAGGAAAGCCGATTTGACGTCCATTTGAAATAGTTTGAAGCCTCGATGTGCTGCAAATGCAAGCATCAATCGGATGGACTCTAATCGTGCCACGGGAGCATAAGTCTCATCATAATTAAGACCTTCAACTTGACTGTAGCCCTTGGCTACCAAGCGTGCCTTGTTTCTAATGATTTCTCTCTTGTGGTTTAATTTGTTTTTGAAGACCCATTTGGTTCCAATAATGGTGGTCTTCTTAGGCCTAGGGACTAAGTCCCAAACCTGACTCCTCTCAAATTGACCTAGTTCATCTTGCATTGCAATAATCCAATCGGGATCATTTAATGCTTCATCAATTTTTCTAGGTTCAATATCGGAAATTAGAGCAACTTCATTAGTCTCATTCCTGATGAATGATCTAGTCCTAACCCCTTGATGGATGTCTCCAACAATTTGGTCTTGGGGATGACTAGAGGCTAGTCTCGTTTGCCTTGGTGTTGGTGGTGCTTCTTGGATAGGTTCACTAGACACGAATTCAGCCTCAGGGTCTGGCTGATCAATGAGTTATCTAGGCTCACCGTCATCAGACTCATCACCATCAACAATACTCGGATTTTCATTCAAACTAAGTCTCCTTAGTTCGATTTGAACTCCTTCTACATTATCTGATTGGTCAATTGATTTCGGAAATTCCTCAAACACCACATCAGAAGACTCTTCAACTAGTCCAGTTCTCTTGTTGTAGACTCGGTAGGCTTTACTAACGAAGGAGTACCCGACTAGTATCCCTTCATCAGCTTTTGCCGTGGACTTTCCAAGATGATCCTTGGTGTTTAGGATGAACACCTTACACCCAAACACCCTAAGGTGTTTAACCGTAGGTGATTTTCCAAACCAGAGTTCATGGGGAGTCTTTTCTAAAAACCTATGGATGAGAACTCGATTTTGCACATAGCCAGCTGTATTTACAGCTTCAGCCCATAAGTAACTCGGGAGTGAGTATTCATTAAGCATGCTTCGTGCAGCTTCTTGAAGTGCACGGTTCTTCCTCTCTACAACACCATTTTGTTATGGTGTTCTAGGAGTAGAGAACTCATGTCTATGACCCTTATCTCGATAAAATTCTAGAAACCTTTGGTTTTGAAATTCACCTCCATGGTCACTTCTTATTGTCTTAATTGTTGATGATTTCTCATTTTCAACCCTTCTACAAAAAGAAATGAAAATATCTAAGGTTTGATCCTTATGTTTTAAAAAGTAAGTCCAAGTATATCTAGTAAAATCATCAATGATAACAAAGCAATATCTACTTCCTTTCAATGATATGATGGTACTACAATCAAATAGATCCATGCGAAGTAAATCTAAAGCATTGGAAGTACTTATAGTGCTTTTACCTTTATGTGCAGATTTTGTTTGCTTACCCATTTGACACGCATCACATAATTTATCTTTTTCATACTTGATGCTTGGTAAGCCTCGCACTAGTCCCTTGTTGGCCAACTTTCGGATGTTCTTCATGTTCACATGTGCTAGCCTCCGGTGCCAAAGTGTGGTCTCTTCTTGTTTTGACATGAAACACTTAGCAAGAGCATTAGTAGCACTTTTAAAAGAAACTTGATAAATATTGTCTACTCTTGCTCCTACTAGTACCGTGTCCAAAGTGTCATTTTGTCTAACTAGACATTGACTTGGTTGGAAGTCAATTATGTAACCCATGTCACACAATTGACTGACACTTAGGAGATTAAACTTCATCCCCATGACTAGAAGGACATTTGAGATTCTAAGACATTCGGATATTTGAATGTCTCCTATTCCTATGACCCTAAGACTACCATTGTTACCAAATGATACATTACCTCTACTCTTCTTGTGAAATGTGGTAAACAATGATCTATCCCCGGTCATGTGTTTGGAGCATCCACTATCAACAAACCAAGTTGATAGATGCTCCCCCTCAATCATAACCTACACAATTCGAAAAATAGAAGTCTTAGGTACCCAAACCTTGGGACCTAATGCATCAACTAAACATGACTTTGGCACCCATGCCTTGACAACTTTCTTTTGGATTTTGGGTGTCCTAGATTGTCTCATGTCAGTCCTAGACATGAGAGATACAAAAGAGGGTTCCTTAGGGCGGTAACCAATACCGACCCTATTGTAGACCGCTCTTTGGGCATTCAAAATCATATCTAAGGTCTTAGAGCTATTTGAGAATTTTCCAAGAATATTCTTGAGCTTCTCAACTTCACTCTTCAATGATTGGTTTTCCTCCACTAACTCATTTTCATGCAAATCACTGATTTCCTCAACCTTAGAGGATTTCAGGCTTACAATCTCATGTTTCAGAGGTTTAATTTCATCTTCTAGTAATTCAACATGCAAGTCATCAATGTTATCATCCCTAGAAGCTTTCAATTGATTAATCTCCAATTGCAATGCTTTAACTTTGTTTTTGGACTTCTTAAGCATACTAGTTAAACATGCAATTGCTCTATAACATTTTTCAAGCTCGGGAGAGGTTACCTCTTCATCATCCGAAGATGACGAAGCCGCGTTTGAGGAGCTTGAAGTTTCTTCACTGCTCTCCTCTCCAAAAGCCATGAGAGTCACTTGCCTTGTGCTCTTCTCCTCCTTCTCATCATCGGATGAACTAGACGATGACTCATCCCAAGAAGCCTTCAAGGCTTTCTTCTTCTTCTTGGATTTCTCTTCTTTTCTCCTATTGATCTGGTCCCCTGCAACTAAGGCAACCCCCTTTTCCTTGGGGCCTTTGTTAGCCATTTCATGCAATTCCATCTCACAAAATAAATCATCTAACTTTACAATAGATAAATCCTTGGATACTTTGTAGGCATCCACCATGGAAGACCACAAAGCATTCCTTGGAAATGCTTTCAAGACATACCTCACAAGGTCGCGATTCTCGACCTTTTCATCAATTGAATGAAGTCCATTAAGAACTTCCTTGAACCGGCTATGAAGTTCACTTACCGACTCATTCTCCTTCATGGAGAGGTTTTGAAGTTGATTGAGGAACAAGTCCCTCTTTGCAATCCTCGAGTCTCGGGTGCCTTCATGGAGCTCTATGAGTTTGTTCCACAAATCTTTTGCACTCGTGAAAGGACCAACCTTGATGAGTTGGTCTTTGTTCATGCCGCATTGTAGAGTGACAACCGCCTTAGCGTCGGCTTCACTTTTCCTTGTTTGTTCGGCAGTCCACCGGGAAGATTCGAGTTCCTTGCCTTCATCATCCTTAGGAGGGATGAATCCTTCCTTCACCGCGAACCATGTATGGATGTCCATCTTCAAATAGTATTCCATCTTTGATCTCCAATATTGGAAGTCGGCGCCATCAAAGAATGGAGGTCGGGTGGTGGAGAAACCTTCTCTCAAAGCCATCTTGTTGAAGACTCTCGGTTGTTAATCCATGTATAAAGCCCCTTGCTCTGATACCACTTGTTGGGAACTAGATGGCTATAGAGGGGGGGGGGTGAATATAGACAATCACTTCCCCTTTGGAAACTTATCACGATTTCTGCAACTCAATTATCAGTAGCACAGTAGAAAGAATGGAAAACAGAGTATGCAGAGAAACAAATGAGAGCAAAACACACACAACTAGCAAGATCGCTAACAAGGAGGGTTTACAAGGTTCGGGGATAACTTGCCCCTACTCCTTGGCGTGCCCTTGAGGTGGGCGATCCCTTGATCGTCGGCAGATCAAGCCCCGGTTAACACCGGATATGAAGCAACCTCCTTCTCGGTGGAGAAACCTCTCCACAGTGTGTTTCAAACAATGATATATAATGAGCACAATGAAACAACAACAAGAAAGATCTTACTCAAACACTTAGCAAGGATTAAACACAGCAAGCTTCCCGAGCTCCACCCAGTGGCGATCTCACGCAGACCCCTGTCTGCTTCGTGTCTTCCCACTGTCGGACTCCAAGCTTCTTGTTTTCTCCTTCAAGCGCTCAAGTATGATGATTGCTCCTCAATAGCTTGCTTAGAATTGTTGAAGAACTCAAGAACAGCAAGCTTGTAGCAGCAGAACGCAAGAACACGAAGAACTTCAACAAGTATCAACTGTAAGTCGAGCTGAACTCAACTCTCGCGTTCCTTTTTGTTTCTCTGCCAAGCGACGGGTGACAGCATCTCTGTAGCTCCCAGCTACTCATCTGCCAACGCCAGCCTCTACTGAGCTATCTCTGGACTCACTGAGCTCCTCAGTCGAGCTCCAGTCTTAGCTCCAGTCCGCAGCTCACCGTTGCAACCTGAGATGGGAAAAGGGACAAACTTGCTCCAAGGAAAGTGCGCTTTGACTTCTCCTTGAGTGTTTGATTCCTCCCCTGTCACCTGAAACTCAATCAGAGCATTAGAGCAGAAGATCATGCAGCATATCATATATCATCAGCAAATCCGATACGATCAGACATTCTGACCGCGTCTGACAGTGAATTTGAATTAAAGTGATCGGTCACCAGACCGATCCAGGGTGTGTGGATCGGTCACCAGACCGATCCACTGCTTTGCTAGGATTCCCAGCTCTCGCAGCTATACACGCCTGATCGGTCACCAGACCGATCAGGGTGAATCCTGATCGGTCACCAGACCGATCAGGGTGAATCCTGATCGGTCACCAGACCGATCAGATTGGATCCTAATCGGTCACTCAGACTGATCAGGGCAGATGAACAGTTGTTTTTTAATCAAATCCCAAGATCCCTGATCGGTCCCCGGACCGATCCAAGACTCTGATCAGCAAGGGAACTCACTCTCCGTTTGCTCCCTGATCGGTCACCAGACCGATCAGGAGCAAGACAGCAAGGAAGCAGCCTGCTCCCTGATCGGTCACCGGTCCGATCAGGAGCCACACAGTAGATTCCCAATCTCACTGTGCGCTCCCTGATCGGTCTCCAGTCCGATCAGACATAGTTGGATCGGTCACCAGACCGATCCACTAAGGAGCAGCGTGCCAATGTCCCTGATCGGTCACCAGACCGATCCAGTGACTCAATCCTAGTCCTCCAAGCTAGGAATTCATCCACCATAGCCCTCCAAGCTAAGGATTTTTCCATCTAACTCTTCAAGTTGGGAATTTGGACCTAGCCCTCCAAGCTAGGACTTTTCACCTAGCCCTCCAAGCTAGGACTTTTCACCCAACTCTTCCGAGTTAGAACATCATCCAACCTAGCCCTCCAAGCTAGGCACTTGACTCTCCAAGCCAGGACTTTTTCACCTAATTCTCCAGGATGGGAATTTGCACCTAACCCTCCAGGTTAGGACTTTTCACCTAGCCCTCCAAGCTAGGACTTTTCACCCAACCCTTCCGAATTAGGACTTTCCCAACACCTAGCCCTCTAAGCTAGGATTTTCCACACCTAACTTCCCAGGTTAGGATTTTCCAACACCTAGCCCTCCAAGCTAGGATTTTCCACACCTAACCTCCCAGGTTAGGATTTTCCAACACCTAGCCCTCCAAGCTAGGATTTTCCATATCATAATCATCCTCCTAAACTAAAATCATTGTCAACACCAAAACAACAATCAGGGCCAGACTGCATCAACAATTGCCTCATTTCTTTGAGGCTCTCTGAGCTGCAGACACATGTTCCTTCGGTCCTGCATCCAGGGTTAGTCCAAAACACAATAAAGCAATAAAATATTTATTTATACAGCCTTAGCTGTCTTGGTTCTGACTTTGGGCTTCCAAAATGGAGCCCTAGGTCGAACCGACGCCTACTGTTCCCTCGACGGGGAACGTGTCCTCACCTACTCCTCTCAGGAGAATGTACCTGATGCCAACCGCTCCTTTGGTTGGACTTTTGCCTGACGGTCCTTTGCCAGGTCTTGGATGCCGAGCTGTCCTTCGCCCGGTGCCTAGCATTCCTTCGCTAGGGCTTTGTATCCTAGCAGCCCTTCGCTAGGTGCCCAGCAGCTCTTCGCCAGGTCTTTGATGACTAGCAGCCCTTCGATAGTTGCCTAGCAGTCCTTCGCTAGGACTTGATGACTAGCAGCCCTTCGCTAGTTGCCTAGCAGTCCTTCGCTAGGACTTGGTGACTAGCAACCCTTCGCTAGTTGCCTAGCAGTCCTTCGCTAGGGCTTTGTATCCTGGCATTCCTTCACCAGGTGCCTAGCAGTCCTTCGCTAGGGCTTTTTCTGTACACTCAGTGAACAACGTTAGATCACAAATAGTACTTAACTTTGAATCCTTTGCCAATATCAAAACAAGGTTCGATATGGTGCTTTCTGCACCAACAGATCCCTCACCTCTTGGCCTTTTAGAGACCACCCTAATATGTAATACACAAATACATGTATATCAAACCACCCCGTAAAGGGAAAAGATAAGGAAAATATGCAAAAATAAGCACATTAGTCCCAAATCATGGTTTAAATGAAAAATTACCAGTAAACACTGATACCTTTTTGCCAATCGCTTCATGATGACGATTTAGAAGTCTAGACTTGAGAGGAGGCGTCTTACAAACCCTAGATTGTAGATCGGGGTTAGAGAAGGCTTAGGGAAGGATTTTATAGCTTGGGAGAGGCTTAGAACACAAAAGGAGATCAGGAGAGGGAGATTTCCGCAGGGGGTGGCAACCAAAACCCTAGGTTTTGGCCACCCCATGCGCATGTTCTTTTATAGATCCCGCGGACCAGTCGAATGCCCTCAAGGGCAGTCGACTGGTAAAGTTCACAGAATGTTTTTCCAGTTAGATCAGTTGGTTACCCCTGGGGCAGTCGACTGATAAAGCATACAGAATGTTTCTATGTTCTGGACCAGTCGACTGGCACTGAGCCAGTCGACTGATACTTGAAATCCTAGTTTCTCAATCTAATTTCAGAAATGTCTAATTAATTTCACAAATCTCCAAAAAATCTGAAATTTCGTGGAGAGATTTATGGATCCTATGTCTACTTGGAAAAAATATGTTTTCAATCAAAACTATTCTGAATCCCAAGATTGGTATAAACTTCAAAGTTATCAAAATTGGGTCATTTAAACTCAACTAGATGTTCTAATTCGGACCTCTTCTTGATGCTTCCTCCCATACTTATTGATAATACACTAATAGCATTAAGTTATATGGTATTTACACATTAAAACCAATTGCTCTCAATTATAATCTCATTTTCACTTTTTTCTCCATAAATCTTCCTTTTAATGTACCAATTCCCTAGGATTAAGGCTAACCTTAGCCTTTTAAATCTTTTGGCACATTCCATAGACCATCTAATCTCCTAGGAGAAAACCTCCTGAGATCCATTGACCATGGATCCCATTTTGGCTCCTAGGGCTCTTCCTTTGACTTCTAGCTCTAGTTACCTCCCTAGGTAACTCACCCACAAATGCAAGACCACATCGGTGTTCTTCCGGTGCTTCTTGACCTTCCACTAATACTCTCTTAACTCTATAGACCTTTTTCTTTGGTCACATTCTTTTCTTTTCCTTTAAATGACTTTTCTTTGCCATTTTTGACTTTTTCTTTACCATAAACATAAGGCATCCTTGAATATGACATTTTACTAACATTTGACCCCCTAGAATGGAATCCTAATCCTGGCCTACCATTTCTAAGAGGTTGATCATTTAGCATCATGCTTGACCCCTTGGACTCCCTGATGAATTTTTCTAGGTTCTTATCCAATTTATCAAGTTTTGTTTTCAAAACTTGTTTTTCTTTTTCCAAATCCCTAACCTTAGTATCACTATACCTATTTTGACCATTCCTAGGTCTACCTATTTTCCTAGGCATGTGTCTCCCTTTCTTAGGATTGATGCCTTGATCCTTAGTTATAGAAATCCTAGTTTTATCACAAATCATAAATTTTTGAACATTTTGGCACGCAATAGTGTTTTTAGTTCTATCATGATATTTAAAGTCAAAATTACATCTAGGCAAGCAATTATTAGCATTTCTAGCATTCATGGAAACATTTGAAGCATAAGTAAAGTTAGGGATTACCTCCCTTACCCTTGTAACTCCCCCTTGATGTGTGCTCCTTTTCTTCCTTTCTTCTTTCTCCCATCTTCTAAGGTGCTCCATCTTCTTGAGCTCTCCTTTCCTTGGATATTGAGTGTAGTAATGTCCTAACTCCTCGCAAGTATAGCACCTAATGTGCTCCTTTTCTTTCCTTTCCCTACAACCCACATTAGATTTAAATTGAATGGACTTGGGTTTAGAGAGTACCTCCTTCTTACCTAGTGGATACTTGTCCTTGTAGTGTCCCCTTTTGTTGCATCCAAAGCATATAATATGTTCTTTTGATTTGGCTTTGGTGGAGGTTTGAGTCTTTTCTTGTTCTTGTGTAGATGAGGGTCTCTCCTCCCCCTCAACTCTTGAATTTAACACTTCTTCTTCTTCTCTTGAGGAAGTTGATGATTTTTCACTTAATTGTGTCACTTCACTTGATAAGGTTGACACTTCCTCTTCCTCTTGATCTTCTTGGACTCTTAAACTTATTTCTTCGGGCTCTTCTACTAGTTGAGCTTGTGTAGGGTTCATATGAACTTCTTCCAATTTCTTCGGGCTCTCAGAGCAGTCGACTGGTCCGAACATAAGCCTAGAGTTACACTCCCGATTACATTTCACTCCGCACTCGATCCCTCCCAGCTTAGTTCCCGAGTACAACGACTCACACTAGGACCCTCACATCCTGGTCGACTCTTCACCAGCAGCCTCGACTGTTGCCTTCACGCCCTCTTCATTTTCGGCCCTCGTCCCTCGGATGCACACGCAAGCCTCTAGCTTGCCTCTATGTCATCCTTCAAGTACGTCTCAAAGTCCGCATCCCTCGGCTCATCGTCTCTGCTATCCACGGTCCCTCGGAAACGCACGCAAGCCTTCAGCTTGCCTCCATGTCATCCTTCACCTGAAGACATCAACCAAGTCCATGTGTAACTGGGCACCTGCACACCCATGCACACATATTAGTCTAACAACAAATCCTACCTTAATCATATTGACCACACACATCAAAACTCCATGATCCTCCAGATCATATTAGGGCTGATTGCCCCAACAGAAACTACAGGTCACACACCTTTCTAATTGGTATATGGAAGCGAGGTTGTAGTGCCTGTGGAGGTCGGTTGTGAGTCAGACCGACGGAGGGCCTACGATGAGGATAACTCGGAGAGAAGACGTTTGAAACTAGTCCTGGTTGAGGAGATCCGAGAAAAGGCAGTTGCTCAGATGTTTTCCTACCGCCAAAGGATGAAGTAGAGATATAATCAGAAGGACTTACCTAGGGCGTTCCAGGTCAATGATCTTGTCTGGAAAAGAATTAAATTGGTTGGCGATGTCAGCTAGCTGGAATCTAAATGGGAAGGACCCTTCAAGGTCATCCAAAATTTGTCCTTCGGAGCATATTACCTAGCGAATGATCGAGGTAGGAGGCTGGATCGGCCTTGGAGTGTGATCCACCTTCAACCCTACCGAGAGGCAGAGTGAGAGCCTATAAGACAAATGTACTACATGACTGTAATGGTAGTGGAAGAACGGGGTTCTCGGTCAACTTGCAGGCGCCCCAGACTCTCACCTTTGTGCGAGTTATAAGCGGGCTTGCCCCCGTACACCCCTCGGCTCGGCTCCCAGTCCGGACGCGTGGCTCCCTGGGTTCTCCCTGACCGAGTGTCCAGAATCTAGCCTTCATGCGAGTTATAAGCGGGCATGCCCCCACACACCCCTCGGCTCGGCTCCCAGTCCGGACGCGTGGCGACCCACGCTCCCTGGGTTCTACCTGACTGAGTGCCCAAACTCTCGCCTTCATGCGAGTTATAAGCGGGCATGCCCCTGGGCACCCCTTGGCTCAGCTCCCAGTCTGGACGCGTGGCGACCCACGCTCCCTGGGGTCTACCCGACCGAGTGTCCAGACTCTCACCTTCGTGCGAGTTATAAGCGAGCATGCCCCTGCGCACCCCTCGTCTCGGTTCTCAGTCCGGACATGTGGCGACCCACGCTCCCTGGGCTCTACCCGACCGAGTGTCCAGACTCTCGCCTTCGTGTGAGTTATAATCGGGTATGCCCCCGCACACCCCTCGGATCAGCTCCCAGTCCGGACGCGTGGCTACCCACGCTCCCTGGGTTATACCCGATCGAATGTCCAGTCTCTCGCCTTCGTGCGAGTTATAAGCGGGCATGCCCCCGCACACCCCTCGGCTCGGCTCCCAGTCCGGACGCGTGGCGACCCACGCTGTCACGCCCCGAGACCCAGGAGCCGCTGTGCCAATAGAAAATCGGGCAGCACCTCCCCTGTCTGGCGGACAATTTACACATACACACAGATAATATAACACACACGATGTATATATTTGCACAACCACGCAGTTTAAAGGGCCTCAGGCCTCCAATCCACACATATATAACTGCATAAATGACTATACGTCGTAAATCCAAAATCCGAACTCACCTGAGCTGCCGGGGGGCAGGAACAAAGCCGAAATCCCACGAAGTCCAACATAGGACTCAAAAATACAATACCATCGAACAAAACATGAATACATGTTCGAAACATGGCAACGGAAGCAAAGTATATAACATAGGGTCCATAAGCAAAACAACGTAAAATAAAACCAAGCAGAGCTCCTCTGGAGCTGGGGACTGGCTGCTAGGGATCTCCTGGCGGCATCAACCTGAAATAAAATGTATGGCAATGGGGTGAGTCCATAGCTCAGCGAATACCCAAGAGATATGCATAGAAAGTTATACTAACAACAAGAGTTCAGCTAATACAGTCTCATAACAACAATAGGGAAAGACTGGAACTGAAAATACTGGGTAAGTACATACTTGAATCCATCTAACCTGGAAAGAGGGTAATAAATACCAAAGGAACTCCAATAGATATATAATCACAGATAACAAGTCTCCAGAATATGCATGTCAAATAAGTGCAGCAATCAAGTGCAGCAAACAATGCACGATGCAAAATATGCACATGGTGCAATGCCATGGTCACCCCCTAACTCCAGTCAAGCCACCGAGACAGGCGATACTGTGTCGGCCGAGTGAAGTAAAGCTGTGACACTGTCCGTACTCTGCCATCACTGCTCCTGAGTGACCGAGTGGACAGGATGCTGGTGGAGCTATCGCTCCGCCCCATGTATATATGGGGGAGATATCTCTCTCATCTTCTCTGGTCTATGGGTAGAGAAGGGATCCCTGCTTGCTACCACGCTCTGAAACCACTACCCCTGAGCGGACGAGCGGAGCAATACAGAGCAAATGCACATACCCAGCGGTATCCACTAACCCATGAGTGGCCGTGTGTGCATATCATGTGCCGGAAGACGATTAGGCTCAACCACAAGGGAGTCGCTGATCGCCGGCATGCAACAATGCAAGGATGGTGTATGATAGATACACATACCTTCCTCCCCAAGTCCTCAGTATACTAAGTCTCAGTCTGAGTTCCTATAATAGGAAATACAGGTAACCTACAAGGTATACTGACTGGAAACTATAGATCGCTCAAGGTCAAAGGCAGGAGATACAACACGATCTCTAAGCAGACATATAGATATGACAATACCTGAGACTGTAGGGAACTACAACATAATAACTCAGGGATAAATCACATGTATCCAGAACAGGCATAATAACTCAGGGATAAACAACAAGTATCCAGAACAGGTATAATAACTCAGGGATAAACAATAAGTATCCAGAACAGGTATAATAACTCAGGGATAAACAATAAGTATCCAGAATAGGTATAATAAACAGGAATAGCGTATGATCTTACTGCTATCTATAACAGTCTATGCATAAACAAATGACAATATCATAAGAGATAAGTCAAAGGGTACCCGCCTCCAAAGTGGAAGTCCGTATCAATCGAGACAGAACCACCCGCCAATATCAGCAATAAAAATCCAAATCAAGTCCCTGTATCAAGGACAGATTTAATTAGCTATTACAAGAATAGTAACTAGCTAATTAATTCCTAATCCATTCTAGGGTTTAACCCAGTTGTCCCCTTTTCCTTTAATTACGTCTAATTAAATAGACATGTCCCCAATTAACCCACGTAATTAAGATTTAGGTTCACTTTCAATTCACCTCATCAAGATTATGTTTAACTCCTTTATTATTGATTAATCCCTAATTAAACCCACTTATCATAATTATGAGTTAGAGTTATATTCTACTTTAGGTTCAATCCTAAACCAGAATCCAAATTGAGAGTAATTCTACTACATCTATTCGGGATTATCACAAAATAAGCACATCAACACAAACCTCAATCTGATCACCCCGCACTAAACAAACGAAACCCATCATCATCTTTAAAAATCCAAACCAAAGAAACCCAGGGCACCATGGACAACCCAATGATCACATTCTAAAATCGAGCATATACCAGAAATCATCAACCATAATAGAACACGACTCAAGCTCACAGCAACAACCTGGAAACAACCATCCAACTCTTAAAACCGAGTATTTCCTTTAGATTCAAACATCCTACAAGTAATAAGGATAAACCCCAATAGAATCCAAGACCTGCCATCACCAATACAGGAAGAACTTGAACTCACCTGAATCGGCACGAATTCAGAGTACCAATCTCCGGATTGATCCCGCTAACAGCGCCGGCAAATCTGTAGCGAGTCAAATTGTAAATCCTCTGTCAATTAAATTCATGACAGGGAGTAGAATAAGGAATACCTCAAGACCACCAAGGAGAAACACTTATAGATAACGCCAATTCCTACAGCAAACCTCATCTATTCTAATCAAACTCGCGGTAAATCAAAACTACAACGAAAAACCAAATCCACCTCCTCAATCTATACCAATAGCTTAATCCAAACAGAACTATACATGATAAACAATCCAATCCAGAATTCGAATAATAGAACCAAGATCAAACTCCAAAAACATCAGGAAATCAAGATCCATTCACAACCTATCAACCAAAGCAACAACCTTACCCAAATGGTGCCGTCGACATCTGCTCTGCCAAGATCCGACGTCGGCGTTGCTCCTCCACCCATGGCCGATCAGAGAACTGGTGGCGACGATTCGTGTGGCGAAGAGGCGCATCGCCACCATGATCGGGAGGTTGGTGGTTGCGAGATGAGGGATTAAAACCCGGCAGCGGGGAATCAGGTGGATCGGCTGCACCGGGCAGAGACCGGGAGAAGGAGCCGATCGGCAGTGATGTCCGGGACTAGGGCACGCGGAGGGAGGAAACGCGAAGGGGAGGAAGGAGAAGCAGCCGGTCGACGCAGCTTCGGCGGCGGCTAGGGCACGAGGGGGAGGGATCTGCGGCTAGGGGTTTCGGGCGAAGGCTTTAAAACCAAAAAGGGAAGGTCTTTTTGCAGAAAAGCCCTTCATTCCTTTCTATTTCACACTAAACCCCTTTGGGTAGGGATTTTAAACATTGAACCCTCTTATTTAATATAATCCATCTAAATAAAACTTTAAGGATATGTTAATTACCTTCTCGTAATTTAAGAGTTTACCCGAAACCCTTGATAAGTTTAAAGTTTTACAATAAAGCCCTTTGGGCTCCTCCCGTAGGGCCGGAAACCTTAGACACTATCCGAAAAATTCCGAAAAATTTTTCTGGTCCGAATTTTTGAATTGCCGTATTTTACACACGCTCCTTGGGCTCTACCCGACCAAGTGTCCAGACTCTCGCCTTCGTGCAAGTTATAAGTGGGCATGCCCCCGC
>JAGFNQ010003628.1:0-40282 GCA_024364735.1 Boesenbergia rotunda | reverse complement strand
AGTAAAAGGCGAAAGAATAATTCGCTTTGTGTTCACCACGCAGCTGCGTGATTTTAAGCGAATGAACCACGAATCCATTTATTGTCATCGCAAGACGCGAAGAAAACCGATTCCAATGTGGGACTATAAACTAGCCAAACTCAAAGTGTATTATCAAAACCGTCCCATCAGACGCTCCTCCTTCGCGAAACCCTAATTCATAAACCCAGCAACCACAATCCCCTCCCCTCCCCTGCAACTGCCTTCCGATGTCGAGAGAGGGGCGATGGAGCTCGACAAGAAACTCTTGGAAACTCGATTTGGTCAATAGGAAGGTGAGCAAAAGCTGCGTAGAGTATACTGGAGACGCTGAAGGGATTTGGTGGATCCTGACCGATCAAGAGCGTGCCAGAGGAAGCAACGGCATCTCATTTCCTTGATACAACTGAAGATTACTTTCCTGAACCATAGACTCCTTCCCTCCCCTGCAACTGCCGCCGATGATGAGAGAGAGGTGAATGCAGTCGTTCGATCAAAGAGAGTGAGACCAAGTTTTGCTATTGACTTCAGAAAAGTTAAACCCTTCTGCAGTGCACAGATGGCGAAGAGGCGAACCTTTAAATTTGTCTCCTTCTACCATCTTATGTTTCCTTGATAAAAATCACAAGTTACTGTCATCATCTATCTGTGCATGGATTTGATTAAGTACATGAGTATTGCCATCCTAATATATGAGAATTAAAATTTGATTAAGTCAATATGTCTGTTTTCCTCACTCACTAGTCATAACATCCGAATAAGTAGTCTCTGTGATTTATCTTCTCCGTGTTAGTTCTGAGATGAATTAGCGAGGGCGTTGAGACGACTGAATCGCTTTTGCTACCATAGATTTGATTAAGTGAGGAAACAAATAAAACAAACTAATAAGCCGCTGTCTGTTAATGTCCCTTTTCTTATTGGCCACTAAGGTAAAATTTAAAGTCAAATCCAAAGATTGATGGACGAAAATCCCAACACCCGATATCATTTACTGTTCCATTCATCTTACCTTTCAATTATCGTGATTTATTTTCCTCGTGATAATCCTAAAGTAGGCTGACGAGGAGATGAAGATAATCACCTTTTGCCCAATCAAGGCAGAGTTTGGTTTAGCATTATTAGACTACTTATGATTTTTGATTTCTGTTATCTTGTACATGGTTGTACGACTTACAGTCAACTATTCAAATCAGCTGATTATGCAACGAGTGACTTCTTTAACGTTTAAAGCTCATTCCTTTAGGTTTTTATCATTCAAAACTTCCAAAAAAAAATTAACAAGGTTTTTCCAACCTCGGACGACCAACCCGACCTTACGAAAGTTTTCCACCGGCCTCACGGAAGTTTCCTTTAATTTTTTCAAATCTTCCAGAGTGTTAGGACAGGTACATTTAATATAAAATCAAATTTTAAATATTGATTTTTTTTCCTTATGATAGTTTAGAAGATTAAAATACAACTAAGACAATTTTTACTATGACTTTTTACCAAAGGGTGCACCTGAGAATTGGTATTTACCAAAAACGTACTAGGGTTTCATTTTTATCAAAGGGCGCATCCATTTTAGCGAACTTCCTCTTATATCCCTCCCGCTAAGTATTGTCTTTCTCTTTCTCAGTAACGAATCTCGAGACATCTGAACCTACTTTTTCAGACTTTTCATTTTAAAATAATATATTATGGGAATCGGCTAAAAAGCGTAAGGTAAAGAAAGAAAAAATATTTCAGTTAAAAGAAACATCTCTTCCAACGTAATTTCAAAAATATAAAGAGATGATTTTTTATATTTGATTAATATAAATTAATATATTAAATAATATTTAATAAATATATGAATATATAAAAAAACCTATCAAAACACGTGATTGTAAATTCAAACGCAGGGCCTGAAGTCAAATGACTTCAGGCCTGCTTGAGACCGGCTACGAGTAAGAGGGCGCGGAGGAGCTAGTCAGACTGACCTCTTTCCTTATCCGGTTCCGCGAGGAGAGAAATTTGGCCTCAAGCTATTGATTCATTCACAGCTGGCTCGTCTGGGAACCTATCATATGCAGGGCAGAGATAGCAGTTCTTCGCCGGTAATAATCTTATGAACTCCCCGTGAGAGAAGGGAAAGTTGAGGATTGATCTGAGCCCTTAAGCAGGCATCTCAGCAGCGATAGGTGGGAAGCCCTCCCCCCAGGCATCATTCTTCATCAATCCACATTCCTGTGTCAGACCCGACTGCTGCTATTGAAGCGCGAAGGGGGACCAATGAATCATTGAATTGGATAGCGCAACCCAATTTGACTTCAGGTCCTGCGTGGGCCTAAAGTCAAATGACTTCAAGCCCTGCGTGCATTCAAAATTTTTTTATTTTAAAAATATTTTTAACAATATTTAATTATGATTTATTAAATTAATTATTTATAGTGTAATCTTTTATGTTGCAAACTTCTAATGATTATAAATTATGTTGCAATAGGAGTTTTTAGGTCTATCAGTGGTTTTTCACCAAAACCCACTGATGGACCTAGGATATTTGGATTTCTCAAAACTTAATATCAATAGTTAGAGTTGAGCTAGGAGATGATATTTTTGGTATTCAAACTTCTAATGATTATAAATTATATTGCAATAGGAGTTTTTTAGGTCTATCAGTGGGTTTTCACCAAAACCCACTAATGGACTTAGGATGATTTTCTCAAAATCCAATATCAATAGTTAGATTTGAGCTAGGAGATGGTATTTTTGGTGTCCAAACTTCTAATGATTTATAAAATTAATGTTCCAATAGGAGTTTTTTAGGATGAACCAGTGGGTTTTCGGTGAAGGGATGATTTTTTATATTTGATTAATATAAATTAATATATTAAATAATATTTAATATATATATATATATATTAATATATAAAAACCAATCAAAACAAGTGATTTCAGATTCAAACGTAGGACTGGAAGTCACCCTAAGAGAAGCCTGAAGTCAAATGACTTCAGGTCCTGTGTGGGCCTGAAGTCATCTGACGACTTCAGACCCTGCGTGCACTTAAAAAAATTTTCATTTTAACAATATTTTTATAATATTTAATCATGATTTATTAAATTAATTATTTATAGGGTAATCTTTTTATGTTACAAACTTCTAATGATTATAAATTATGTTGCAATAGGAGTTTTTTTTAGGTCTATCAGTGAGTTTTCACCAAAACCTACTAATGGACTTAGGATATTTGAATTTCTCAAACTCAATATCAATAGTTAAATTTGAGCTATTAGATGGTATTTTTGGTGTCCAAACTTTTAATGATTATAAATTATGTTGCAATAGGAGTTTTCTAGGATGAATCAGTGGGTTTCGGTGAAAACCTACTAATGAACCTAGGATACTTGGATTTCTCCATACTTGATATCTCTATTAATATTGGGTTTTGGTGAAAACCCACTGATAGATCTAAAAAACTCCTATTACAACATAATTTATAATAATTAGAAGTTTGCAAACATAAAAGATTACCCTATAAATAATTAATTTATAAATCATAATTAATATTATAAAACTATTTTTAAAATGAAAAAATTTTGAGTGCACGCAGGGGTTGAAGTCATCTGACTTCAGGCCCTACTAGGGCTTGAAGTCAGATGACTTCAGACTCTCCTAGGGTGACTTCAGGCCATATGTTTGAATATGAAATTACGTGTTTTTGTTAGGTTTTTATATATTAATATATTTATTAAATATTATTTAATAATTAATTTATATTAATCAAATATAAAAATCATCTCTTTACCGAAACCTACTGGTTCATCCTAGAAAACTCTTATTGTAACATAATTTATAATCATTAGAAGTTTGAACACCAAAAATACCATCTCCTAGCTCAAATCTAACTATTGATATTGGGTTTTGAGAAATACAATATCCTAAGTCAATCAGTGAGTTTTGATGAAAACCCACTGATAGACCTAAAAATCTCCTATTTGCAACATAATTTATAATCATTAGAAAGTTTGGACACCAAAAATACCATCTCCTAGCTCAACTTTAACTATTGATATTGGGTTTTGAGAAATCCAAATATCCTAGGTCAATCAGTGGGTTTTGGTGAAAACCCACTGATAGACCTAAAAAAACTTCTGTTGCAACATAATTTATAATCATTAGAAGTTTGCAACATAAAAGATTACACTATAAATAATTAATTTAATAAATCATGATTAAATATTATAAAAAATATTTTTAAAAAGATTTTTTTTTAAATGCACGGACTTCCTGCCCACGCAGGGCCTGAAGTCAAATGACTTCGGGAGGGCCTGAAGTCATTTGACTTCCGGCCCTCCTAGGGTGACTTCAGGCCCTGCGTTTGAATCTAAAATCACGTGTTTTTGATAGATTTCTTTATATATTAATATATTTATTAAATATTATTAAATATATTAATTATATTAATCAAATATAAAAAAATATTTCTTTATATTTTTGAAATCATCTTGGAAGAGATGTTCTTTTTAACTGAAATATTTTTTTTTCTTTACCTTACGTTTTTTAGCCGATTCCCATAATATATTATTTTAAAATGAAAAGTCTGAATAAGTAGGTTCAGAAGTCTCAAGATTCGTTAAAAGAGAAAGAGAAAGACAATACTTGATGGGAGAGGTATAAGAGAAAATTTACTAAATGGATACGTCCTTTGGTAAAAATAAAACCCTGATACACATTTTAATAAATACCAACTTTTATGTGCATCATTTAGTAAAAGCCGTTTTTACTATAAAAACTAGACTACTACATTTTAAATTTGGCTACGAAAACCAAATTGATAATATTAACACAAATTTTAATTATTATTTAGTAGGGTTTTTTTTTTTCAAGAAACCATTTACAAAAATTAAGATATGCTACTTAATGCGATGAACACACCGGTATTCTGTATTAAAGGCGAAAAGAATAATTCGCTATGTCTTCCCCATGCAGCTACGTGACTTTAATCTAACAAACCACGAACCAATTTCTAATCTTTTTCATAAGAGGCAAAGCAACTGCTACCAATGTGGAATTAAAATTAATCAACTTTCATTATCATAGGGCTACCATGCTGGATTAATTATTATCAAAATCGTATTTGGGAGGAGATGAAAGGAAAGGGGATAAAAATGTACGTAAATAAAGAGAGGGAGAATTTTAATCTTCATTTTGGAATGGAATGAGATAGGGGGGGGGGGGGGGGGGGGGGGAAGAGAAGGAAGGATAAGCTTTACCTAGGGGTGAGTATTCGGTTAAAACCAAACCGAACCGAAATAGACCGAAAACCGAATAAACCGAATTTTTCCAACAAAACCAAACCGACCGAATTTTTCCAAAATAACCGAGAAAACTGAACCGATTAAAAATCGGTTAATTCGGTTTTCTTCAGATATGAAACCACCTCCCCTGCAGCATGTGACAGACAAATGATAGTTTCTGACTCTCATAACAGAGGCAATAATATGTACCTTAGAAGCAACGCCTAGAGAACATAGCATAAGTACCTAAAATCAGTAGAAGGATCCTCTCCTTGCCATCCCATATTTTTCCATTATTCAGATATTAAATCATGGAGTTTGATTTCAGGATAAGCAGCAGACCATAGGGCCCTCAAGACTTCCTACTAATGTTTCAGTACAGAGATAGCATACTGGAAAAAATTTCTGGCAATATATCAAAACGAAACTACTTTCCAACAACTCAAAATATCATACTATAACTTGTAGATTCTTGATTGAGACTAATGCTCTGTTTACTTCAAAGTGTGGATTAAAAAGAGAAAGGAATTCATACTAGAAAGAATTCCACAGAGAAAAGGAAAGGAATCTTTTATTTGACATGTTTATTTACTTCAGTTGAGAAAGATGAATAGGATCAATCCATTACACCATTTACATATAACAAAAGAAAGAAAACTAAATAATATATGGTCTAAAATACCCTTTTTTCATTTTTAGATAAAAACTTAAAAAATTTTATTCAACTAAAAAAATATTAAAAATATTAAAAATTATGTTCTTAATATCCAATATTTTAATTTTATTTAAAAAATAGTTTTATATTGAATCCATAATACATTTTTAATATTCACATGATAAAAGAGTTTCTCTCAGAAAATAAAAAAATACTATACAAGTTGAATAAAGCGTGAACGAGATATTATCTAGAAACGAAATAAACATTAGTTAAGATAAATCCGAAATGTTTTTAGAATGTTGTCATATATTAAAGTCAAAATACTTATAGCATTATCATATATTTAAAATAAATTTTTAACAATAAACATTACTCATAAATAATCCATAATTATTACAAAATTATTACCAACTAAAAAATTAAACTGACTTTCATATGCTAATAATTACTAATAAGCCTATACTTTGAATACCTATTCAAATATTACAAATTGTAATTATTCAAAGCATCACAATTCAAAATTAGAAAGGAAACATTTTCTTTAGAAGAGCAAGTCTCTTTTCCATTGGACACCCCATAACAAGCATCATCTTCTCCTTATTCTCTCCTAGGAATAGATAGACATCAAGTATATTTTCATCTGGAACACCAACCGAAACTAAATCTTTATAGAGTTTCTCATTTAACTTTTGTTGACGAAATGATTTATTCTCGATAACTGAACTTGAACGGTCAATTGCAGCAACAACGTCCTTGATACTTAAGTCGAGGGATGAGATTTTCTTACTGCCATATGCATCAACAGATGTAATTTTTCCCTTCTTTAATCCCTCGACAAATGGTGAACTATCAAGGTCCACTTCAGAACTCACATGTACATCATCACTTTATTCTTCCTCTTGAATAATTTCAACATTTCTTTCAGCGGCAGTGGAAACTCCTTGACCATTTGCTCTGTCATAAGCGAATAACTCAAACAACTTCTCATAATGAGGTGCAGGAGTATATCTCCACTTTTTAATTGATGGGTTAGCCTAGATAAAAATAAAATTAATCATAAACATAATAGTAATATAAACTGACAAAATATAAAATGAAATATCTACCATTAATACTTACTTCAATAAGTTGCTTCCAAACTTCTTCCTCAACCTCAAATCTCCTACTCTCTACATGCCATTGAACTCCGCTTGCATTCTTAAATAAATCATAACACGAATTAAAATTAGTCTTCAATGTTTTCATTCTATTCTTCAAATGATCTTTGGTCAATGGAATTTTAGTCTTCTCACGGCAAATAGCAACCATTTCTTTGTATGCAGTAGACGTGAAAGTGCTACCTACTCGGTTGTCGTTAACTTGTTGATCTAACATAACATCTATAAAAATGTTATCCATTTCATCAGTCCACTTAATCATATCTTTTTTTGCTTGTTCTACCATAGAACTCATTCTTACTCGGTACCTACATCAAATTCACATGTGACCATGGGAAAAAAACAAATTTTATATATAGTTACAAATTCATAACATTCAACTATATAATATTGAATTAACAAACATAATCAATGCATAAAAAAATATCCAATCAAAGAACATCTAGTATTAAGATTTAACAATAACATGTTCAAAACATCACATTATTCAAATCAAACATTATTAATTTGTATGCTACAGCAAACCATTCTCATAATTTTTCTAATAAAATCAAATAAATCTTCTTTAGTTGTTATTGTAATCCGACCACATAATATTAGCTATGTTATCCCTGATCATATTCCCTTGCCTCCAATCATCATCTTGTCTTTCATTGCAACTTACTTCATTGTCATAATTTGCACTCAATTCATGATCCACTTCACTAATTAACCTTTCATCTGGATCTACCCCCATTAAGAAATTATAAAGAATACAACATGCTAAAATAATGTCTATGCGAATGCCAATTTCATAGTGAGGTTCTGTGCCGCTAGCAATAATGGGAAACCTCTTCTTTAAAACCCCAAAAGCTCTCTCGATTGCATTGCGAAGAGATGCATGTCTAAGATTGAATAACTCTTTTGCATTTGTAGGGCCACGTCTCGAGTATTCCTTTAAGTGATAACGAATTCCTCGATAAGGGGTAATTAAACCCCTTTTTAGCATAAACCCGGAGTCAACTAAATAGTATTTACCTACCAACAAACAAAGAATATAGGTTAATCATATTTACTTCTAAACATTATCCACTAATGAACATTAATTGTAAACTAAATACCATGAGGAATTAATAATTTATCACGTCTAGATAGAGCATTTTTGACGATTCGAGAATCAGATGCAGTTCCTTCCCACCCAGATAAGATATATGTGAACTTCAAGTCAAACGAGCATGCCGCCAACACATTTGTAGTTGGTCAATCTTTTCTTCCTCTATATCTAGGCGCGTCTACATCAGATACCTTAACCCGCATATGAGTCCCATCTAATGCACCAACACAATCCTATAATTAGGAGACAATGAGCATATTCAGCTACAAATTATCTTATAAACATTCTAAAATTCAAAATGATCAAAATGAGTGTTACCTTGAAGTAAGGGTAGAATTTACTGCTACTTTGTATAAGCGGAGGGATTTCCGATCCATCTGGTTGCTTTATAAATTCAGCATGAAGTCCAATAATGGCTTTTAAGACTTCATGAAAATGATTATTAATAGTCCTTGTACTTCGACGGAAAAAAAACTCAACTCTCGATGCTTGACATCATGACCAAGCAAATATAAAAACTTAGCAACATTCTCTTCAACACTTGAATTCCTATTCGCTTTTACCCTTGTGTTATGCTTTAATAGTTCACACAAGCGAACAAAGCCATCCACACTTACCCTAAGAATGCTACGACATGCCTCGTTTGATGTCATAAGGTTGTGCAACAAAATACGTCGTGCATTATCTTTTTGCTCATTATTTTCCATTAGACCTTTATGTACATACTTATTCATATCCTTCAACATTATCACAAAAATAACTACACAATTTCTATTAATGAAAACTTCATCATCTGAACTCTCATTTAGACTATCAATGTTCTCTTTGTAATCATTAACATTTAGGTTAACTCCTTCTCCATTATCCCACTCCATCGTCAAATCTATAGAAAGATAAGCAATAAAAATATACTAATATAATAAATTCAATAGCGTTGCCAAAAATATCGTTAAATTGTTCATTATAATAGTTAGAGGTATCAAAACAAGTCGATAATAAGATAATAACAACATCCTTTGAGTAGACAATCCTAATCACCCTATACCAAAAATACTCACACACAATTATCAAAGAATAAGGTTGCATCTTTTTTTTCTACCATCTCAAGTGCATTACTGCTTCTTCTTCATCACTACATGGACGGAGGACAAGGAGACAAGGGGCATATTCTTATTTAACTTAATAAGGGTACCTTAGCAAACCTAGGTGCAAGTAATGCCAACCATATGCATTGTACATGACTTTAAACAGATGATATGAGTCATGCTAATTTTTTTCAGCTACCCAATAATCCAATATCAGGGTATGGCATAAAGAAGGCATAAGCTCACTAGGCAATGGAACTAGATCTTCAAAGTCAAGTTGCTTTCTCACACCAACATCCATCATCGTGTTGACAAATTTGAACATAAAAAAGCTGGCAAAAGGTGCCAGATTTCCCTTCCTATGGAAATTGGCAAAAATAAATTTAGCAACATAAGATTGTTCTAGTTAAATTGAGGGTTTAAATAAGAGAGCCAACCAAAAGAGAAGATATTGTAACAAGAGAGCCCAAGGTGATGCCAGCATAAAAGGAAGAAAAAGTGGAGGAATAAGAGGACCATGTCTGTCTTTTGGACGAGGAACACAAGGACCCTCCCCTCCATGCACTCGAACACACTTTTGTTAGTTTATGTGCATGCAAAGCATTCCAAATTCCTTTGAATGAGTAGAGAAGGTTGCAGTGCCTTCTTTTGGTGTTGTGGGATCTGAGATAAGTTGAGATTTCCACACTGCTTATGATGATGACCCTTAGATCCTTAAGTAATCTAAGGCACCGGTTGTTGGATTGTGTGTTTGACCAAGAGCCAACTCATAATACGAATTAAACATTTAAACTTCTCCGACAGCAATATGAAAGACGAAAAGAAGAAAGAAAACATATCACACACAATCATGCTAAGTAGACACATAGGGCCAAAATCGTAGTGGAATAAGCAAAAAATTGTACATAGGTTAAATTGAAATCAGTAAGATCGAAACTTACCGTAATCACAAAGCAGGAAAACCCACACACAACAGTCGCTTAGCAATCGAAGAAGAAAACTGGAGCGACGACGTGCATTAATCACAGAGCAAGAAGGAAGACGAAATAAGGGATCGGTGGAGAAGTCGACAGGTGAGGAGGGAGGAAGAAGAAGAGGCCGCGGGTGAGAAGAAAGAAGAAAATGACGTTCCGACGGAGGAGTCGGCGGGGAGGAGGAAGAAGAGTTCGCGAGAGGAGGAGGAAGAAGAGTTCGGTGGTGAGGAGGGTTCAGCAGTGAGGAGAAAGAAGGGATCGCGTGTGAGGGAAGTTTGATTTGGCAGATTATAAAAAAAATAATGGATAAATATGTAATTTATTTATTTATCCTTCGTTCCATCATCTTTCCGTCCAATTTGAAAGGGATAATTTTTCCTCAAAAATTTATCCACCGATGGAATAGAGTTTCCATCTATTTAAAAATTTTAAATCAAGTAAATAGAACAAAATATTCCGCAGTGGAAAATAATCTTTTATTTTAGTTCCCTCACCTCCAAGTAAACAGAGCATAAGTGAGTCATAGTTGATTAGATACTTGACGGGCAGAAGTCTAACAGGGAGTTGATAGGAGGAATGAAGTCGTGACAGATCAAGATTGTCTAGATGTCAAACAACAATGAAGTTCGAGCTGGTTAAGGTTGATTGGATGTTAAGAAAAGGAAAGTCTCAACGGGTCAAGGTTGACTAGATGCTGGACAAAGGAAGTCATGATAGGTTGAGGTCATCCAGATACTAGGCAAGATAAGAATTCAATCTTGATAAGACTGAAACATGCGTATTAGTCGATCAATAGGTTGGCAATCGATCAATGGACTCTAAGACCATCTCCAACCATCAACACCAAATTTGGTGTCATTTTCACACCAAAATGGTGCAATTTCAACACCAAATATTATTTCAACTCCAACCCATTCACACTATATATCACACCAAAAGGAATATTCCATAGAATATTCTATTTTTTCTTATTCATTTATTCATAATTTAATTATCGACCTAAATTTTAATTTAGTAATCATTTTGAATATAATTATTATATTTAAAATTAATATTTCATTTATATTTAATACTTTTTTTAAAAAATTACATCCAATTAATATATAAAAAATTATGATTTTTATTTTTAATATTTATTACATAATTATTTGAACATAAAATAAGATAAAATCATACACAATTAAGATAAAATATATTACTAATATAACACAGACAATGACAGTGAATTGAAAATACAATATTATGGGAATTTAATATTTAGAATTACTATATTGTTCCCATATATGATCAATTAACGCATTTCGAAGGGTAATATGAGCTTCTTTGTCTTTGATCTGTATCGAGCTAAAAAATCTTCAAACCGAATATGATCATCTACTGCTGGCTCAACATCTGGAGTTGGCACCTCGAAGTGTTCCACGATTGGTGCATTTAAATCACGTTCATCTTCAATTATCATATTATGCATAATAATACATGATGTCATTATATCATGTAAAATATTTTTCTGCCAAAAACGTGAAGGTCTTGCAATAATTGCAAAGCGTGATTGGAGCGTGCCAAATGCTCGCTCAACATCCTTTTTACATGCTTCTTGCTTCATTACAAATAATTTATTCTTTCTACCTTGTGGATCATGAATCGTTTGAACCAGTGTTGACCATTTTAGATATATACCATCAGCTAAATAGTAATCCATATTAAACTCTTTTCCTTGAATGACATAACGAGCAGGAATAGTAATACCTTCAGCGAGATTAGCAAAAACATGAGAAGACTCAAGTACGTTAATGTCATTGCTCGATCCGGAAAATCCAAAATACGCATGCCAGATCCACAGATTATAATCCGCTATAGCTTCCAGAATAATTGTTGGTTTTCCACTACGACCAGAATATTGTCCTGCCCATACTGTTGGACAATTTTTCCACCTCCAATACATGCAATCTAAGCTAGCTAACATACCTGGAAAACCACGTAGCTCACCAATGTGGAGTAGCCTAGCAACATCCTGAGCATTTGGAGATCGTAAGTATTGCCCTCCAAAAACTTCAACAACAGCACGACATAATCGTTTCACACTTTCAACGGTAGTCGATTCTCCTATTTTAATGTACTCATCAGTAGCATCTGCTGGTAGACCATACGCCAATATTCGAAATGCAGCTGTTACTTTTTGTAATCCGGATAAACCAAGTCTTCCAATCCCATCCCTTCTCTATATAAAATAATTGTCATGACTACTAACAGCATCATAGATACGGATAAATAAATTTCGTCCCATTCGGAACCTTCTTCGAAACATTGCATCATTATACAATGCATTTTTGCCGAAATAATCATTGAATAAATTACGATCAGCAGCTTCATGATTATGATTGATCACGTTGTGACCAGGAATTGAGCCTCGATGCATTCTTTGATTGTTTTCTTCATTGAGATAATTCAAGATAATTTGATTATTGGTAGAAATCACCTGAGAGATCAGTTGTTGCCTTACGCCAAACTACCTTGCACCAAACACCTCTATATAGTTATCATCATCATAGCTTGAAGATGATAAATTTGATTAACCTTCATTGTTGTTATCCATTTTGGGAGATAACTGAATGAATGAGGTATAAGTTTCTTATGGGGTATTTATAATGTAAGTTATATCTACACTTTTATTAATTTTTCACATATGACGTGACCTAACAATGAACACATTAGGACAAAAATTGTACAGATAACATGACACAACAATGACAATATCAGGGAAAGTTGGCGAGGCGACGTGATCTGCCACTGAACACATTTTCTTATATGCAGATGACATGACCTAATAATGAACACATTTGGACAAAATTGCACAGATGGCATGACACAACAATGAACACATTTGGACAAAATTGCACAGATGACATGACACAACAATGACAACATCGGGGCAAGTTGAGCAGGCGATGCGACCTGACATTTTTTTGTGTGCAGATGACATGACACAATAATGAACACATTTGGACAAAATTGCACAGATGACATGACACAACAATGACAATATCGAGACAAGTTGTGCAGAAGACGTGACCTGGCATTGAACACGTACACATTTTTTTGTGTGCAGATGACATGACACAACAATGAACACATTTGGACAAAATTGCACAGAAGACATGACACAACAATGACAACATCGAGACAAGTTGAGCAGGTGATGTGACCTGACATTGAACACATATTTTTTTGTGTGCAGATGACATGACCTAACAATGAACACATTTGGACAAAATTGCACAGATGACATGACACAACAATGACAACATCGGGGAAAGTTGGGCAGGCGACATGACCTGCCATTGATCACAAATTTTTTTATGTGCATATGACATTACCTAACAATTTTATATTCACATTTTCCCCTATATAATGGCTTATCAGATGTTGGTATAACACATCTTATGCCAACAATTTTTTTGAGAGTATCATCTTCTTTGGATCAAAATGAGTTCAACCCCCACCTCCCGACAATCTTCATACTCAATTGAAGAAGATAAACACCTATGTCATGTTTACCTTCATATTTCACAAAATCCCATCATAGGAATCAACCAGTCGAAGGATCAATTCTAGGCCAGAATTGAGAAAGAGTATCATGCAGATCCGAATTTTGTGTATTGTTACCGACCGCAAAGATCTTTGCAAAAAAGAATGCTTCTTATGCTTAGTGCAGCATCCAAAATGAAAGGTTGCATACGGCAAATCGAACATTTGAATCCAAGTGGGGCATCTGAACAAGATATTGTAAGTTATTATGCTCATATTTATTTTAGACTATCTAAATTTTATAATCAAAGTCTATGTTCGTTAATAACATTAACATCATAACTAATGTCCAATTGTTTTCTTGCAGTTAACTCGTGCTAGAGTATTGTTAACACAAGACCCGAAATATATAAAGGGTTTTAAATTTGATCATGTCTGGAATATTCTCAATGATATTGAAAATTTTGGTACTGACGATATAATACTGCAGGCGTCAAATCGCGACGACAAAATGCTAATACTGGTTCATCTGGACAACAATTATCCGAGGAAGAATTTCGTACTCCATCTCCTTTTGTGACTACTTTTGATCTGAATATCACTGATTCAGATAGCGGTGGTAGTTCTAGTAAACGATCTCCTGGGGTGAAGAAAGCAAAAATGAAGGAAAAAAATGATAATCAAATTGCAAAGGTAATTCATATTAATGCTCAACTTGTTGAGGCAATGAATGCAAGTACTGCTGCTACTACAAAAATGACAGATACTATGATCTACAAGGAAGAAACTAAAATTTTATTTAAAAATTTGAACTCGATCTCTGACCCAATGATGCGTGATTATATCCGCAATCAACAAATTAGAATTATGCAAAAGAGAACGCAAGTCCAGGGATCTCGTCCAGTTCAAAATCAAGGAGAAGGATCTCAATCATCTCTAATACAGACACAAAGATCACAATTCAATCAATATCAAGGTGAAGATCAAGAATCTCAGAATCCTGCGCATTTTTACAACCAATATCATAATTATTTGAGTGGAACGGGGAGTGATTTTCCAGAATATTAGTATTGTAATATTATTGAAGTTATTTTAATTTTATGTGTTTTTTATTTGTAGTTATTTGTTAGGTTTAAATATCTCAGTATTATTTTTATGTATCTCTGAATGTTTTTAAGTTTATGTGTGTTATATTACTTATGTATTTAAGTGATTATTAGTAATATTTTGATTTTGTGTCAAGTGTCATTTTTATTTTGTATGTCAACATAATAGATGATGTATTTATATTTATGCGCGCATATCAAAATTTTAATTATTTTATTATATTTTTTTAAATTAGTGATATAATTTATAAATTTAATTATAATTAAAATATGCTTATAAATAAACTATGTTTAATAAAATTAAAATATGTTATTATATTTTTTTAATTTATATTTATAATAAATAATTAATATTATTAAATACTTATGGAAAAAATATTTATTATAAATTAATTTTTATTTATGATATTTATTAGTAATATAATATGTACTAATACATATTATATTTACTCATTATATAGTATAATAAATTTTTAAAATATAAAAATAATTAAAATATTAATATCATCAAATTTGGTGTTGCAATATGGTGATGGGTTGGAGGGATATGGTGTGATTTTCACACCATATTTGGTGCAATGGTGTATCCATTGGAGATGACCTAAACCTTAAAATTAGCTTTGACATATTTTTAAGGTTTGCTATAGTAATTGTACTTCAGTAACTATGCTACAATAATATACTATAGAAATTTGCTTCAGTAATTATGAATAATAATTTGCTATAGTAACATTCGATTGATGTGTTCAACTAGATGAAATGCTATATCAACGAACAAAAGCTTTAGAAATTGATTGAAAACTTCACTATCGCAACAATCAACTGGTTGATGTCATTAGTTAAAAGTACATTCCAAAACTAAATTGCGGGATTCGATTGATTAGGTAATAGTTAACTGATGTTAATGTTTAGTCGATTGATACTGAGATGGATGGAGTTATTGAGCTGATAGGTTAGAGAAACGTTCGAATTTATAGTAGATCAATTGACTAATAAGCATAAATCAACCCCAATATAAAAGCTTTAAAAGAAGGTTTCGAAGGGATTTTTAAGGCCGATTCATGAGGGGTCAGAGACAAAATGTTGCTGCATTTCCTTCCATCATGAGACAATCCAAAGTTACAAACAACGATCTAAAGCAAAGTTCACTTATAAAGTTATAACTCTCATTTTATGTTTGTGCATTTGTTTTGCATTTCATTTTTTGTTTTGATGTGTGGTACGGAGCCAGAAGGAATGAATGGTTAGATCCCGTCCTTGTTGAGTACTTTAAGGAATTAAGATCTTTCCCTCTCGTCTCTACTGGGAATCCTCTTAATTCCTCTTTAGTCGGTGCCTAATCTTATAAAGAACTCTTGTCCGGGATTCCTCGTATCGGTTCACTTCACTTACACCCTGTAGCGTACTGTTAGTTCAATGTTTTCTCCCTCTCGTCCCCCTTGGATTCACCTAGTGGTAAAGTCAAGTGGATCAGGTGTCGTCAATGGATTGACTTTCACCATTGTATACTATCCTCAGAGCATTGAAGTTGTTTATGCGACGTGATGCCAGGAAAACACACATTTTAGGAAAGCGCACCATGGATACCTAAATGATTCTACGCCTGCAACCACACTCCCTCATCAGATTCAGATAGTCTTCTCTGATTCATTGAGTGTTTTAAAAGGGCTGAGATAAGCACGAGCACGGGAAGAAAGGTCCGAGGTAAGCACGGGAAGAAAGGTCCAAGGTAAGCACGGGAGGAGTTTATAGGGGGTGCCTCAGAGCATTGAAGTTGGCTAGCTAATTCTGTGTATGATTTGGGTATATGATTGGCAACCCTACCTAAAAAGGCCCTTTCTGTATCCAGAAGGTATCCGAGAAGGATAATGATAATGGTGGTAGTTTGCTAGGACTAAGCCTTATAATAGTCGCCTTATGAACGAAATAAAACCAATTTGTTGTGCATGTATTTTGTTGTATAAAATTGTACAAAATCAAGAGGAAGCAACCTCTCTTTCAAAGTCCTATGCCCTTTTAATTTTTACTCAACTAAAAATGTACCTTAATTATTGATAGGCTAAATATATATTTTAAAAAATATTAAAATTATAATATATCTAAATATATTTAAAATCTCTTGTTGACTGTTCATGGTCCAAAAATTAAAATTAATTATATATTTAGAAAGTTCAAGAACTGAACTATTCATTGTTATAATTTTTACAAGGAAATATCTTAATTTAGAAAGTTATATATTAAATTTTAAAAATAAAATATATAATAATTGTTAGAATTTGATGATCCGAATTCAGTTTGATCCGTTAATTTATTATTAGATATTTTCTTATTAATATGTTAATTATCAGATTCTTTATAAATCTGTTAATTAACAGTTTCGTTATTAATTTTTTATTTGACTAAGTATCCTAAGGTCTTTATAAATTGTGTATCCTAAGTTTCGTTAATTTATTATTAGATATTTTCTTATTAATATGTTAATTATCAGATTCTTTATAAATCTGTTAATTAACAGTTTCGTTATTAATTTTTTATTTGACTAAGTATCCTAAGGTCTTTATAAATTGTCTATCTCATGGACAAGTTTTATCAATCAAGAAAGTTATTTGGTTACCTCTTCTTTCTTTCTCTCTACCTCTCTTTTCTCTTTACTTTATCAGAGCCGCCGACTTTGTATTCCACCATTCATAGTGACCGTGGTTTTTCCCGTTAAGGGTTTTCCACGTAAATCTGGTGTGTTATCTATTGTTCTTGTTGCCATTTTTTGTACTAATCCCGTTTCAAGTGGTATCAGTGCCAGGTTGGTTTTAAGGATTTCAATCGGGATTAATGACAACGGCAAACATGAAGTATGATATTCCGCTTTTGGATCGCAACACTAGGTTTACGCTGTGGCAAGTTAAGATGTGAGCGATGCTAGCACATCTAGACTTGGACGACGCACTGTTCAGGATAGACAACATGCCCTCGACATGGACAAAGGAGGAAAAAGAACGTAAGGATCGAAAAGCCCTATCTCAGATCTACCTTCACCTATCAAATGAGATTTTATAGGATGTTTTGAAGGAGAAATCCGCTGTTGCACTATGGCTAAAACTGTAGCAGTTGTGCATGAGAAAAAGTCTTACGAGCAAACTGAGTCTGAAATAACATTTGTATTCTCATCGCATGGCAGAAGGTACGTCGTTAAGAGATCACTTGATCGTGTTTAAGGAAATCATCTCTGACCTAGAGGCTTTGGAGGTCAAATATGACGATGAAGATTTAGCATTGATCTTACTGTGTTCTTTACCCTCGTCATATACCATTTTTAGAGATACTATTTTATATAGTTGTGATACTCTTACTTTGAATGAAGTTTATGATTCATTATTTTCAAAAGAGAAAATGAAACAACTTATCGAAGGATCTGAGGCTCAGGGTAAGGGTCTTATTATTCGAGGGAGGACTCAGGCGGAAGACTCTGATGGTAATATCAGGGGCAGGTCGAAATTCAAAAATAGTGATAAGATCTATAATTATTATAAGAAGAAGGGCCACATCGAATCAGAATGTTACAAGTTACGGGCAGGTGAAAATTCGAGGGGAAAACAATCAAAGAAGACTGGTGAGGCTGATGTTGCCGAAAATCACAGTGATGGTGAACTTCTTGTTGCATCTGATGCTGATTTAAAGCAGAGTGAGGAATGAATTCTTGATTCTGGCTGTACATTTCATATGTGTCCCAATCGGGACTAGTTTTCAATATATGAAACGGTTTCAAGTGGTGCCGTTTTGATGGGCAATAATGTATCCTATAGAATCGCTGGCATTGGTACAGTCAGAATTAAGATGTTTGATGGTGTCATTCGGACACTTGGTGATGTGAGGCACGTCCCTGATTTGAAGATAAATATGATCTCTTTGAGTATTCTTGATTCTAAAGGGTACAAGTACACTAGTGAAGGTGGAGCTATGAAGGTCAGTAAAGGGTCTCTTGTTGTCATGAAGGGACTAAGGAGAACCGCTAGTTTATATGTTCTACAGGGATCCACAGTAATAGGTGATGTTGCCGTCACAAGGTGATATTGATAAAAGAAAATCACTTACGAGAAGCTTGTAAGGAAGTTATTTGGTTGAAAGGACTCTTTAGTGAGCTTAGCGAAGACTTGCAGATTACTATAGTCTTTTGTGATAGTCAGAGTGTCATTTTTCTCACGAAGGATCAGATGTTTCATGAGGGGATAAAGCGCATTGATGTGAGGCACTCCCTATAGACAAGTTTAAGCATTGCTTGGACTTGGTTGGTGCTAGATCCTGAGATTTGCCTGTGGGGCTTTTGTGGAAGAGGTGGAGAATGTTCTTTTGAAGATTTGTGGAATTCACGTCAAGGTGGAGATTGTTAGAATTTGGTGACTCGAATTTAGTTTGATCCGTTAATTTATTATTAGATATTTTCTTATTAATATGTTAATTAACAGATTTTTTATAAATCTGTTAATTAACAGTTTCGTTATTAATTTTTTATTTGACTAAGTATCCTAAGGTATCTATAAATTGTGTATCTCATGAACAAGTTTTATCAATCAAGAAAGTTATTTGGTTACATCTTCTTTCTTTCTCTCTATCTCTCTTTTCTCATTACTTTTCTTTACTTATCAGAGCCGCTGACTTTGTATTCCACCGTTCAGAGTGACCGTGGTTTTTCCCGTCAAGGGTTTTCCACGTAAATCTGGTGTGTTCTATATTGTTCTTGTTGTCGTTTTTTTACTAATCCCGTTTCATGCAAACGAACAAACTAAATCATAGAATATAATGTGAGAATGCTAAATTAAAATTAGATCGGGGTTGAAATAAATCTACTAGGTAGGTATGGAGATAAATATTATATTGGTTCAAACCAGGATTGTTTTGAAGTTGATTTGGTGAAATTATGGTCAGACTAAGTTTATGTAAGTATTCCGAATAGTTTTGATGTTGATTGACCGAGTTAAATTAGACCCTGTGTATATTTGATGCTTTGTATTTAAGGATTATATTGGTTCAAATCTGGATTGATTTGGAGTTGATTTGATCAAATTATGGTCAAATTAAATTTATATAAGTACCTCGAATAGTTTTGATGTCGATCAATTGCGTTAAGTTAGGTCTCATGTATATTTGATGTCTCATATCTAAATTTTAATATTGATAAATTTATATTAAGATTTGAAATTTTCAAATATTATTTCTCTTGGTAAAAATATCGACTCTCCTGATAGAAAATTCTGACTATGTCATTAATGATAATGCAATTTTTGTGGTAAAATAATTCAGTAAAATTATTTTCTAATAGATAATTCTGACTATGCCATTGATGATAGTGCAGTTTTTGTGGTAAAATAATTCAGTAAAACTATTTTAAAATAAAGTATAAAAAAAGGATATTTGAGATATTAAATTAAGAAAAAAAATGTTATTTTAATAATTTTAAAAAGAAAAGTACTCTTAATTTGCTGCTAGCAATGTCTTATTTTATTTGTGGTTGTTTGCGTATTGTTTACGGGGGAGAGAGGAATGGAAAAGGCACATGTAGCCTTTTGACATGACTTCCTTAAATAGATGCTTTTACTAAACGAATGGAAAAGGCATATGTACCTAATAGACTCGGGCATTTTTAAAGGAAAAAAAACATAATTTTTTCAGCATTTTACTAAACGAGTAAATTTCATATTACTCATTTTATGTATTAAAATTTGAGAATTCTAAAACCGCAAGGTATTTTTCTATTATACCAGTATTTATCAACCATCACAGTAGTCAACTATTCATCACTGACCCTAACTACGATGTTTTTATAAAAAAATTTTCTTCAAATGAGACGCGAATTTTGAGATGCTGAACTTCTAGACCGTCCACTGCGAGCGTTTCTCGATTTATCTTAGCGGCCGATGAAAAACTTTCGTGTGACCAGATCGATCATCCGAGATTAATTGAAAAAACTTTCTTAATCATTTTTTCAATTATTCATCACCGACGGACTTTTTTTACCATTCTAGGTTCTAGTCTAGTTAAATTTTTGTTTATTATCTATTGAAAAAAAATTCTCCGTTAAATTTATTACACATTATTATTTCTTTGTAATTGTTTTTATTTAGCCTACCCCTTTTCCACACTCAAAGCTCTTCCACCTTCTCCATTGAGCTCATCAATTTGTTTATTTTGCCATTGGCACTTGGTTGTGATGGTAAACATATGGATGAGTTTCTCAAGTAAAGAAGTCTCAAATTTTATACAATGCAAATAAATACATGTGGTGTTAAGTTATTCATGGTGTTGGGTATTCCTTATAGTCTTTCTGTGCTTTTGAATTTACTTGATAGCTAATAGAAAATATTTATGAGGATTATCTTTAAATGAGTGAATGATAAAAATACCTACGACACTTATTCTTTCACTAATGGAAAAAAGACTTTTAACATCGGTTATTTTCGATTTTTAACATCGGTTCCGGAACCGGTGTTGATCCAACCGACATTGTAAGTATAGACTTTTAACACCGGTTAACAAACCGGTGTAATATATAGATTTAACACCGATTAATAACCGTTGTTAAAAGTTCAATTATGAGGCGGAAAAGTCAATTTAGACACCGGTTATTTTAAATAACCGACGTTCAAACATCATTTTTAACACCAGTTCTGGAAACAACCGGTGTTAAAACATCATTTTTAACACCGGTTCTGGAAATAACCGGTGTTAAAACATCATTTTTAACACCGGTTCTGGAAACAACCGGTGTTAAAAATGATGTTTTAACACCGGTTCTAGAAACAACCGGTGTCAAAAGTCTTAATATTTTATATAAATTTCATATTTATTTTTATTTATAATTTTTCTAGACATATAAAAGAACACAATAATATAATAGTTTATCCATAATCAATAACACACCATGAATTAAATAAATGCAACATCCAATTAGTTTCAAAAACAAAACAATCCATGTATTTTACAACTATCCATTTTTCTTTCAACAAAAGTAAAATATAAATCAAATAACACATTATACTCCTACTAGCTATGTGATTTTCCAAGCAAAGACAATGTAGAAGCTTGCCACACGAGTTTGCAAGTAAACGGGCATCCTAGTGGTCTCTAACTTTTACATTAATTAGTAATACTACAAGCTGTCAAAATTAGCAACCTCTAACTTTTACATTAAACTATCCTAAACTTTTACATTGGCAACCTCTAACAAATAAGTTGCCCAACATCTTTTGATGTCATCAATCTCATCTTCGGAGAATGGATCCTTATTTGTGAATCTCTGCAAGGTACATTTATATAAAAAAATAGCTTATCAACTCAACCAGACATAATTAAATCTATAAAATTAAAAAAACTTCAATTACCTTGTCCCATGAATCAACTATGATCGCCGAGACAATGTTGAGCATATGTCTCATTATATAATATCCACACTCTGTATTGCCAGTTTGTTTTTGGCACTACAAATAAATATCAAAATGACACATTAGCAGAAAAGGATAAATTAATTACAAAGTCATGCTAATTTTTCATTATAGTAACCAATATCTCAAGCATGCACATAGAGGAGCTTGCATACCAAAAGACATCAAATAATAAAGAACGCATAGCAATTTATCTATGAAAAAAATGCTTATAGATCATAGTTGTATAAAAACTTGACATTTAACTACTTACACGTAGTTCCTTCCATATAGGCATTCTAAAAGCTCCCAAGTGTTTGCCTTTCATCGTATGCCAAGAACGCATAGCACTGTGATAAAAAAATATAATAAATGGCAACAAATCAACCAAATATATCTATGAAAAAATTGCTTATAAATCATAGTTGTAGAAAAACATATCATAGAGCGAATAATAATAACTTACCTATTAATAATTGTTTTGATATCTTTATTCGCTTTATTCCACAGTGAGCAGAGAAAGATGACAACATTTTGCTTAGGACAAATAATTATCAACTGCCAATGGGCCCTGCAAGTTGGATAATAATTAGTCAAAATCACAACTAAACTTCTAAGTCACTTGAAAATATTCACGTACATATGATAATACGGTGCAAGGTAACACTCTTTTCCTTCAATTATCCTACTATGAATGTAGTTTTGAATGTCCATTGGACGATTCCCTATACTTTGAATGTGAACAGGATCAATAAATCCATATGTATCTATGTTCCCTCTTAGCTTGCAGAGTTGATGCAAATACCTAAGATAATAAATAAATGCAAATTGTAAGAATGTGATACTTAGTTAATTAATAAATAGTTTAGAAATGTACTAACATTAACCAAACTTGCAGCACTGATACACAAAGCATGTTACCCATGGTGAGCTCCAAAATATCCTTTTGAAATATATGCAATGGGATTGGGCTGGACTTGCCTATGACTTTAACATCTAAATTTAACTGTAAAGGGTGTTTACCAATTTTTACAGCTAGAATACATAAATGTGCCATCGGATCAACTTCAGATTCCCTTTGTTGAACCATATCAAAGCCTGCTATGAAGGGAAAATTGCCTAATTAGTAAATGGAAACCAAAAGGTCAAGTTTTGATATTACACCATACTAAAACAATTAATAAAAAAAATAGAAAACACAATTCATGATTCCATAAAGTTTAGTCATTTTTGCCTCATTACCATTCTGTTCCTTCTGTTTGGCCACCAGATCATCTTTAATAGCACCAACGTCAGGTTCCTAATCAATATTTACAAAAGATCTTTTTTAAATACAATAAGTAAAATATGAAAAAGATATATGTGAATATTGAATACCTCATCTTGTACTGGCTTGACAAGTCTTTTTGGCCATAAAATAAAATGATTAGGGGCTTGTCACACTGTTTGCACCTCCTCAGTGGGTACAGGGACAAGGGCCTTTGCATCTTTTACTTGATCAACCACCACTCTCACATTATCACTACCTATTTGGATGTGGTGTATGGTTGGCCCCAAGTTGTAGACTTGTCCAATAGCCACTAAACGGAAAGGGTCCTCTATATATAGCTTACACATGCCTCTGATGTTAAGGAGGTCCTCTTCCGATATAGCTTGACCATCTGCTGCACAACTTCCTTTTGTGCTCACATATCTAGGAGAATGGGAAGGGGGGACCTTGTCTTTCCTTGGAAAAGGCCCAAAGATTCCAGCTCTTGTCTAATTCGTAGTCCAACCTCCTTTGCAAGTCGTTGTTCAAGCTCATTTGCAAATCGCTGTTCAATATCCTTTTTAAGCCTCTCTTCAACCTCCTCAGTAATCTCTTGCCTCATCTTTTCTCGGACCACTTCTAACTCTTCCCTTGATACATTTCCGCCTTTGAAGCCATGCCTATATGAAGGCAACCCAAAATACTGCTTGATGCCTATAAATCAACTATAAATCAAGCAGTATTAAAGATATAGATATAACGTAGTTTGAATATTGAAATCCCAAACCTAATTAATCCAAATCCTAATCCAATTAGAAAACCTAAATAAAATTAGTTCAATCATCAATCGAATAATCCAACCCCTTGGTTAAATTAGGATTAGCCATATTCCAGGCCAAATCTTCATCCGATCAAGAAAATCCAATTTGAATCCATATCAATTCAGATTAATCAATGAATCTACCATCCCAATAACCCTTACACCTTAATTGATTAAGTATCAACCTTTAATCAGCTTATGACCAGAATTTCAACCACGCCAATACTCACTTAATCCCTTACCCTACTTCATCGGCGTCGGAACAGTGCCTCACCGGAAGGGGATGACCACGCCAAGCAGGGTTGGTTGGTTCAACTTCGTCGTTGGCTGACCTTAGCAGTGGTCAACCTCAGCGGTGGCGGCGATCCGACCATGGTGGCAATGTTGTCTAGGATGGATGCATCGCGATCGCGACATTGCAGTGACGGGCGGTGCCATCAATCAGAGCTAGGGCATCTCGTGAGAGGCAGAAGAGTGGCTGGCCGAAAAGGAGACAGGCTTTGGCGATCAGGAGAAAGAAGCAGATCCCGTCGGCGATGCTCGGCTTGGCCTGCGAACTCACGGCAGCGATCGAGTAGAACCCCACTGACTGTTGGTGGCGGTTTCTCTGGTGAGGACAAGCGGCGACCGACAAGGGAGAGGTCGGCGGCGTCGGCCCGGATCAAGGGAGGAGAAGCCGCTGATGTTAAATGCTCCTTGAGGTGGAGGTCGTCCTCTACTTGATCGCCTGAGGAGAGCTGCGGCGTCGGGCAGAGAGGGGTGGAATCGGCGGTGTCGGGCGGAGAGGGGTGGAATCGGCGGCGTGGGGCAAAGAGGGGAGGAATCGGTGTGGTTTTAGGGCACAGGAGGGAGAGGGAGAGGATACAAATAAGGAGTTATATATATATATATATATATATATATATATATATATATATATATATATATATATATATTCGAAAATAAAAATTATTTCTTTAAATAACTCGAAATTAATTTATCTCGCACCTATTTATTCCAAAATTTCAATATAATCATTCCAAAAATTTTAAAAATTATTCCAAAATTTTCATATAATTATTTTCAAATTTTTCGCTCCTATTTTATGGTGATTATATATATATATATAATTTTATTTTATTATATATATATATATATATATATATTTATTTTTATTATTATTAATTTTTTTAACCGTATTTTATAGCTTGGTTGTGTGGAGAAGATGAAGAGCGACAACCCCTCTCGCGAAAAACATATGACCACGGTTATTTACAAAACCATAGTCAAATATATTTTTAACACTGGTTGTTAAAAGAACCGGTGTTAAAAGTATTTTAAAGTTCAAATAATTATAACATATGACCCCGGTTATTTATAAAACCGTAGTTAAATATATTTTTAACACCGGTTGTTAAAAGACCCGATGTTAAAAGTATTTTAAAGTTCAAATAATTACAAAAATGCCACTGCCTTTTTTTTAACACCGATTTTAATACAACCGGTGTTAAAAGCCGTTGTTAAAGGTCTTTTTTGTACTAGTGTTTTTTTTCATCTATTTGTAGCCACACTTATCAAGGGGGTCATGATAGTGACTTAAAGTCAGTGAGTTGACAATCATGACTGGAGTTTTAGTGCTCACGAGCTTGACCATAAGCTTACAAGCTTGCAAACTAAGTGCAACCTCGCAAGCTTAATTATAATGGATGGGATTGAGCATCCCGTGACTGACACGTGAACTGAATAAGATATATGATAAGATTTATCGAATGGGGATGATTCTCTTTACGTGGTGCCTGAGGACCCCTCAGGAAGGTAGGGTTCCCGAGAACACCACGAACAGACATATTCTGGAGACCGACCTGGAAAGATGCACGCCTGAGATTACCTCGGGAGGGCAGGCCTTCGAGACCACCACGGGAAGGTAAACGCCTGGGACCTCCCCAGGCAAAAGGACCCCGAGATCACCTCGGGATAGCGGAGCCCAAGGAGCACTCGACCTCAAGTAACGACCCTTTTTTTCTGGATCTGCAGATAATCATCATCAATTATTTGGGGATAATCATGACCCATAATTACCGCAACGGTCCGGATTTAATAGCTACATGGGCCATTGCGAGGGTTATCCCGCAACCGACAATTGGGGGAACATGGCGAAGATCATGAAGACACATGTGACTGCCGCCTCAGGTATAAAAAGTACTCCAACCCCTCCGATGAAGGGGTTACACACTCTCTAACTTATACATTCTCCTTGTTTTCTGCTATCTCAGTAGGAATGGGTGATTCCTGGGGCTCAGTGCAATCCCCTACACTCTCAATCCTATCCTCTGAATTTTCTGATGTATCGATCAATGTAGGTGGTTCCTGGGGCTCTGTGCAATCCCCTACACCTATAGATTCATCTGATTGTCCTGATCTTTGGGCTTGTATCTGATTCCATTGATCAACCAATTTTGCAAGGCGTTGTTGTTGTTGTTGAGAAATTGTTGTTGAAAATTTTGTTGTTGTTGTAGGATTTGTTGACACATCTCCATCATCCTTTGGTGTAGAGCCTCATCCCAATCAGGATCATCAAAGCCTCCTTGATTAAACTGTTGAAATGGGAGGGGCTGAAAATTCTGAGTGTCTTGCTGAAAATTCTGTCCTTGAAACTGGAAATCTTGCTGAAAATGTTGAAATTGTGGTTGAAAGGATGGTTGAACTTGCTGAGAATGGTAGCCCTGGAAATCTTGGATCTGAGGTTGAAATTGTGGTGGTGAACACTGAAATTGAGTGGGCTGAAAATTCTGATTACAAGGGTGAACTTGCTGTGGAAATTGACATGGTTGCTGGAAATTCGAATTAACTTGGTGCCCTTGTTGAATTCCTTGAAAATGTGATTGATCTTGTTGACAAGGTTGCTGAAAATTGGGCTGAAATTGTTGAAATTGGGGCTGAAAATTTTTGAATTGTGGATGCCCATTCTGAAAATTCTGGAAATTTGGTAGACTTTGCTGAACATCTGGCTGAAATTGTTGGAATTGCTGTGGTTGCTCGAATTGTTGTAATGGTGGCTGAAAAAACTGATTTGGTTGCTGGAAATTAGAATAGGGCTGTTGGAATTCTTGCTGTGGCGGTTGAAATTGCTGTAATGGTTGATTGAAAGGTTGGTTCTGCTGAAATTGTGAACACGCCTGCTGATAAGTGGATGAAAACATTTTGAACCTGCACCCCTGTCACAAAACATACAAGAAAAATGGCAGTACCCGTATACAAAAGATAAAACAAAATAAAATAGAATCAAATGATATGTCCAAAGGCATACAAGCAAAAATCAAACAAATCAACTAGTTGCTTCCCCGGCAACGGCGCCAAAAATTTGACGGACCCAAATTGACTGTCACGAATGTGGGTCTCAAATTTTGATATGAATAAAATGCTGGAAACCCTTTTTACAAGCAAAATTTAAAAATGTAGCAAAGGGGCCACAGGTCGTATTTTTCTCGGAGCTAGTTGTCGTGTTTGATTTGAGCTTGGGTTATGTGTCGTTTGTGTTTTGGGTTTCAAATGAGTAATTGGATTTTGGGTTGTAAATAAAAGTGAAAATGCAATGACAAGAAAGAAACTTAACTAATAACTAAACAAGTGATGGCAAATGATAATTCAACCAATGGAAACCGAATCAAGCTATAGGATTTAACTAAAGTTTGGAAAAGCAAGCCTAAATTCAAATGCACAATAAATTCTGATGCAAAGAAATAGAGGGTGTAATGGAAGTTTTCTGGAAGCAAATCAAGCTTAAAGCAATTGCTAATTATGCATTTCGGAAATTAAACAAGCTACAAATGTTAACTCAAACTAACTACCATTTTGGAAGCCACAAATGCAAAGGAAATTCGAAATGGATGAATGCAAGCCTAATTAATTTCAGACATAAAAATTCACCAAAAACTGCATCTAATTTGGTACCAAGTTAACATCAACTCCTCTCTTGACACAAGGTGAAGTAGTTGATACAACTTGATACCAAGGAAGGTCTTATGTGTCAAGGTGGATGCTAAATGTCAAATGTAACTGATGTGAACCCAATATGTTGAAACAATCTGTTGTATATAAAGTTTAGAGACTTTTGAATGCGAACCAACAATTCCCAAACCAACTAATGTGCAGAATTCAACCAAAATTCAGAAATGAAGAAAAAGAATGCAGAATTGAAAACTACATTGCAGAAAACCGAATTGTAAGAAACCGAAACCAAGTTCTATGTTAACTAAGCAAGCATATATCTGACTCTAATGCAGGAATTAACACAACTAAAATGCAAAGACAATTTGGACAACAAACAGCCCTGGCAAATTCAGAAATCGGCAGGAATTTCAGCACTATAAGTGGCACGCAACAAAGCACTTGATACGCAGCAAGTAAAATATGAAACAAGCTGAAATTAAGTGTAACTACTCACTAACAAGTAACTTAACTAATTAGACTAAAGAAGTAAAACAAATCACAGCAGAAACACATCTGAAAACTAACTTAACTAACTGAAATGTGCAGAAACTGCTGATACGCAACACTTAATTGGCACGCAAGCTTGAACTAAATTCAAAAATGAATTGCGGAGAAACAAACTGATCTAATTACACTAGTTCGTTATACAAACAATCTAGCTAATAGAAACACTGAATCAAAATTCTAATGGAAGCAAAAACTATTCAGAACCGAAAATTTCAGTAGCTAAAACAGAATTTCAGAACAAGGATTGCGGTAGAATTAAAAACTACAGCTAAAATAGAAATTAAACTAAGAAAACTACTCCTCGATCCTTTCCCGAGCTCAAAATCTTCTTGGTTGTCAATCAAGAGCTGGCTTCGAAGCCCTAGGCTCAGCAAATCAGTGGAAAACAACTTCAATCCATCAATTCTGCTCAAACTGCTTCAACTGGGAAAATTCCGATCCGAGCCCTTCAATCTCGGCTTGTTGAGCTGCGATGAAGATTTAGAGACGACCTGAGCTCACCTGAGAACCCCTACAAGTGGCTCAGGTGATCTGAATTTGATTGTAACTAAGATCCAAGCTCCCGGACCATAGAGAATGTGAAATCCTCAACAACCTCTGTCCGGATGAAGTTTGAGATGAATTTTGGATCGAGACTGCCTTCCAAGGATTCAGATGATGAATTTCGGTTGGAATCGAGGTGGTCACGCCTCGGATTGGAGAAGAATTGAAGAACTACGGAAGAACACGAAGAACTGCGGCGAAGACGCGACGAAGAGGAAATGTGTGGATTTTTTTATTAAATACTTAATAATGGACGGCCCAGATTGATTTGGTGAATCCAACGGCTGATCTTGCTCTGATTTGATCCAAATTTTGATGATGATGATCTGAAGTCAGGATCTACCTCGTGGAAGCTCGGATCCTCCAGATGTGCAACGGATGGTCCAGATCAACCCAATCTTTGAACGGACGATCTAGAGCCCTCCGAGCTTGATCCAACGGTTGATTCAGCTCTGATTGGAATGAAACCTTCAGATCTTGATCATAGTGCTTAATCAACCCTAACCCTTGCTCGGATTGCTTCAGATTGTCCCAGATGGCTCAGATCTAGCCGCTCTTGAATCGGACGGCTCGGATTAATCGTAAGCTTGATAATTCGATCCGGTTCACTTCCGACTCAAGGTTGACCCAATATGCTCTAGGTCCAGGATCCTTTCATGCCTACAAAAAATATATCAGAAAATTAGTGGTCAAATAATCCAAAAATGTGTAAATTTGCAATTAAGTCCGAAATAAGAGGAAATCCTAAAACCTAGGGCAATTTCACAATTAAGCAATAAAAACATAGGTCAAACATGAATTTTAGCAACTCAAATGATCAATAAAATGGTATCTATCAATTACCTAGGTAAGTTTCAGTCTAAGTCGACTCCAGAAATCTTCTTAGGATATTCAACAACTAGTAGGGTCTATAGGGTATATAATAAACAAACTCACAAAATTGAAGAAACTACTAACTTAATTTTTGATGAGGAAACTGAACCAAAACTTGATAATCAAAAATTGAACCAATCAAACACTGATCAGGAAGAAAATGAATGAACAATTGAATCATCAATTGAACCACTAATTGAACCTCTAAATGAACTAACTCTTGAACCAACTACTGTGTCAAATGAACCAATAACTGAACCAACCCAAGTAGTTGAATGAAACACTGAACCGAACCGTCCAACCGGACCTGACGCTAAACCAAGTTCTAGAAGAACCAAGAAACCCAGACTCAGTCACCCATCTGATCAAATTTTGGGTGATCTAACATTAGGAGTCAAAACTAGGTTTTCCTATATAAATCTTAGTCAAATTGCACTGATTTCAAAAATTGAGCCTAAGATGATGGAGGAAGCCCTACCTGACCCTGATTGGATCATAGCTATGCAAGAGGAGTTAGCCCAATTTGAAAGAAACCAAGTCTGGGAACTAGTACCTAAACCTGAGGGCAAGTCTATTATAGATACTAAGTGGGTGTTTAGGAATAAACTAAATGACCAAGGGGAAATAGTTAGAAATAAAGCCTGCTTAGTAGCTAAAGGGTTCAGTCAAGTCGAAGGATTAGACTATAATGAAACCTATGCCCCAGTAGCCAGACTTGAGTCAATTAGAATGTTGTTAGCGTTTGCAGCCCATAGAGGGTTCAAGCTATACTAAATGGACGTTAAGTCTGCCTTTTTAAATGGGTTCATCAAAGAAGAAGTCTATGTAGGACAACCCCCAGGGTTTGAGGACCTAGAGAAACCTGAGTATGTGTTTAAACTTAGAAAAGCATTGTATGGGTTGAAACAAGCACCTAGGGCATGGTATGAACGTTTATCAACCTATCTTATTTCTAAGAAATTTAACCATGGATAAATTGATTTCACTCTTTTTCTTAAAACCTTAGAAAAAGACAATTTTATTGCCCAAATTTATGTTGACGATATAATTTTCGGATCCACCAACTCAAACTTTCTAAAAGAATTTGTAAAAATAATGGAAAATGAATTCGAAATGAGCTTAGTAGGTGAGCTCAACTTTTTCTTAGGATTGCAAATTAAGCAAACTAGAGATGGTAATTATGTTCACCAGTCCAAGTATGCTAAAGAGTTAATAAAGAAATTTAAAATGGATAACTCCAAAAGCATAAGTACCCCTATGGCCACAAATGTCAAAATTGATAGTGACCCTGAAGGTAAGCCTGTAGATCTTAAGCTATACCGAAGTATGATTGGAAGCCTACTTTACCTTACAGCTAGCAGACCTGATATCCTATTTTCTGTAGGAATGTGTGCTAGGTACCAAACTTGTGCTAAGGAATCCCACTTAGCAGTCCTAAAACGAGTACTCAGGTACATTAAGGGTACCTTGAATGTAGGGATTTGGTATCCTAGGACTTCCACTTTCGAATTGTCAGGATTTTTTGACTCTGACTATGCTGGGTGCACGTTAGATAGAAAAAGTACAAGCGAAAGCTGCCAACTTTTAGGACATAGCCTAGTCAGCTGGTGTATCAGAAAGCAACACTACGTAGCACTGTCTACAACAGAAGCAGAATATGTTTCCCTAGGAGAGTGTGCGACACAACTCTTATGGATGATGCACACTCTTAAGGACTTCCAGCTTGACTACACCCAAACCCAAGTCTATATTGATAACATTAGCTCAATCAACCTGACTAAGAACCCAATTCAACACTCCAAAACAAAACATATAGAAGTTAAACATCATTTTGTAAGGGATCATGTAGCCAGGGGTTAGACAGAACTCGAACAAGAATGGTTTAATTTGGTTTGGTCCAGTTTATGCTTAAAATCATTAGAGTTGGTTCAATACAGAACTTCAATTATTTTTTTACTAGCTCTAATTTACCTGTTGTAATTAGTATTAATTTATTTATTTTTTGATATATGGCAAAGGGGGAGAGAAAGGAAAGGAGAAATTTTAGAAGTTTTTTTCAAAATTTTTTTTATATCTCCTTTTTCAAAAAGTAAAGTAAATAACTAAGTGCTTAAAAATGGTTTTCAAATCTAAGCATTTCAAAACTAAGTATTTCTAAAGGAAAGGAGAAATTTTAGAAGTTTTTTTTCAAAATTTTTTTTAAATCTCCTTTTTCAAAAAGTAAAGTAAATAACTACGTGCTTAAAAATGGTTTTCAAATCTAAGCATTTCAAAACTAAGTATTTCTAAGTATTTTCTAAAGTGCCTCAAAATTTTCTAAGTACTTAAATGGTGCTAAGTGAAAATCTATTTTTCTAAGTGTTTTTTGGTTGCATGAAAATCTTTTTGGAAAATTGTCCGAGTATGAAAAACAATTTTTTTTTGGAAAATTTTTCTAAATATGAAAACCTTGCAAAAACTTTTTGAAAATTTTCTAAGTGTGAAAAACTTTTTGGGAAATCTTTCTAAAGTAAAGAAAGCTTGAAAAAAATTGCTTAAACTTTTTCAAAAACCTTTTATCTAAGTACAAATACTTCAACACTTAGTCAAAATCTAAAGCACTCAGAAGGTTTACAAAAACCCACATATCTTTGAAAAACTTAGGGGGAGAATATTCGATTCAGGAGGAGAAAACTGAATCTTTCTTATGAATTCTTTGCTTGTTAAATATGTTATCTTTTTAACTTAACATTTTGAACCGTGTTGCCATAAATAAAAAAGGGGGAGATTGTTGGTGTCAGAAGCACCAAAGTCAAACCTGTGTTTTGATAATGGCAAAGGGTTCAGAAGTTAAGGTGTTGTTGTGATCTAACAAGCTTACTAAGTGTGTAGGAAAGTCCTAGGTACACTAGGCAAGAAGTCCTGGCAAAGGGCTAGGCAAGAAGTCCTAGTCGAGGACTGGGCAAGAAGTCCTGGCAAAGGGCTGAGCACTGATGACCTGACCGAAAGTTGGGCAAGAAGTCCTTGTTGCGGACTGGGCACGAAGACCTGACCGGAAGTTGGGCACTAAGACCTGGTCGGGGACTGGCCACTGAAGACCTAGTGAGTGAAGCTGGGCAAAAGTTTAACCGGAGGAGCCGGTTGGCAAAGAGGTAAATTCTCCCAAGAGGAGTAGGTGAGGATGCGTTCCCCAGAGGAGGGAACATTAGGCATCGGTTCGACCTACGGTTCCATTTGGGAGACCCAAAGTCAGAACCAAGACAGCTTAGGCTGTAAATAATGGCTAACATACTTGCTTCTTGTGTTTTGGAACTAACCTTGGTTGCAGGGAACGAAGGAATAGTGTCTCTGCTGTTGGGACCGGGTGCATGTCGACAAGGATACGAGTTCGTAAAATTTAAAATTTTTACGTGCAGCGGAAGAGTTTGCATAAAATAATTTCCTAAATTATTTTAACTTCGTATCTAGCATGCAACCTTATAGTGTATCGACATAATCATACAATAAAAACTTTGCGGAAAGTAAACTAATTTACATTGTACCTCTCGTAACTCAAAGTAAGGGACGAGATCCAACCGTAGCGTCCCTTGGAAGCTTCGCCTCTATTCGCGTCCACGCCGAGTTCTCTTCGGGATGACTTCGCAAAGTCACGAGTTTTGTGCCGACGAGAACTACTAGATTCTCGGAAGGCACAACTAGAAGAATAAGAGCAAATAATGAAAAACTAACCAACGAAGTAACGGAATCGAATTCCGGGAAGAGAGGAATCGCTATCCGCTTCTTCTTCTTCGTGTTCGGGTTCTCCTTCTTCTTCTTGAAGCTCACGGCCTCCACCACCTTGGATGTAGGTTGGGCGCCGGCCCTAGGGGAGCTAGGGTGGGCGCCGGCCCTAAGGGAAGAGAAGGAGGAGGAGGAGAGGAGGGATTAAGAGAGAGAGGGAGAGAATAATTAATCTCTTAATTATTTTCGTTAGGAATAAGGGCTAGCCTTTGGTTCCTTTATATAGTAGCAACTCCTTTGCTAAGTCTCCCTCTAAACCGAATTAACGGAATTAGTTATAAGAAATTTATCTTATAAATTTTCTTATTGCTTATTCCTTTTAAGCCTAGTCTTATCATAAACAATTTATAATAAAACAAATTAGTTATCATAAGAGATTTATCCTATAAATTCTCTTATGAATTTTATTATAACTAACTTTATAATAAAACTAATTATTTATCATAAGAAATTTATCCTATAAATTCTTATGAATTAATTCCGTTTAAACCAAGTCTTTATTATAAACTAATTTATAATAAAAACTAATTCTTCTTCTCTTTAAATTATGGAATAAATTTTATAAACTTTCTTATTATGGAAAAATCAATTTATAATTGATTTTATTAAAATAAACTATTTCATGGATTATTTTAACTTCCATAAAAAGAATAAATTTCTACAAATTTATTTATATAAATTTCTTTATACAAATTTATTTATCCATAATTTATAAAATAAATCGTACTAGATTTATTTAATTAATTAAACCAATTAAATTGGTTTTCTCCTTTTATTTGGCCGGCCACCAAAGAGGGGTTAACACCCTCTTTGGTCGGCCAAACCCAACCCGAACCGCCGCGAATCAAACTCATTTAATTCGCCCGAAAAGCCTTCAAAAGACTTAGCCATTTTTAGCTTCCATTGCGCCTCTGACTAACTCAGATTCGACTTATTTCTCTTGATCGGAAAATCTAATTTTTAACTCATTTTAAATCCCTCGGATTACTCGTAGTGCGTGTGACTAAATAGGCTTTCGATTTATGTTGGCCGTCTATAATTAACTAATTATAGAACGATCATGAGTGGCACCTAGTAGTACATCATGATCCCCAATTAATCGAAAGATCAACGGTTTGACCTCAGAAGAAATTATTCTGAAACCCTTCAGCAACTCTAATGAATCGTGCCCCATTCCCTTCACCACCTTATACCCACTTGGTTTAGGACACAGTCAATGGTGTCAGTCCCCACTAGGCTAACTACGTCACGCCTAGCCCAAGTAATGTCTTACTCGTCCTTTGGATTTCTAATTACTCTCATGTATTTTAGAGACTTTCACTTTAAACATGATATGCTCTGGCCAGAGGCTTTGAGTAACAATCCGACGATAGGCCTGGGTATACATCTCCTCGCAAGGAGTGGTGAATCCTTTGTAGGCTGTTCAAACATCTTCGGGCACTTCGGCTTATACCCGATCATCCTGGGTCCACACCTCCTTGGAGATGCTTGCTTAAGATGTCAAAGTATAAGTCTCCATGACCAAGATGACTTGAACACCGCAAGTCAAAAGAACATCGCACTTAAGCCGCAGTAAGATCTTCATTGACATATCTACATGTAGATTCTCATATGAAGTCTTACAGCTAGTCACTCCAATGAACTAGTTCCCTTAACTAGCATCCATGTTTATCTCCGGACATCCCAATGCCACCAGCCAGTGAGAATCAGCTGATTAGAGAATAACCCATGCTAGTCTCAACAGAATTGATAGTGTCCGTTTTTATCAATTCATCGACTAGGGATATTTTCAATACTTCACATTTGCGCATTTAGAGATAATCACTAGTTGTGATCTCATCACAAATTCTCTTATGCTGTGAGTTGTATTGCGGACATTCAGTAGATGAGTTTAAGATCCCAATCAAATACACAAGCATGTATACTCAAATAGTGAATTATCATTTATTAATATAAATGTTTTACAATCATAAGGCGATTGCATTAAAACACTTCTCTCATATCACTAACATCTGCAGCTCAGGCGCCTCAATGGAGTGAGGCGCCTCACTGGGCTAAGCACCCGCGCCCCAGTTCAAGACAAAAACAAAACCATCGAAGCAAACTGCGACAGACCAAGTCAGCTTAGGCGCCTCAGTGAAGGGGATAAGCGCTGACCGAGCATGTGGATTAGAGTTCTCACAGGAGAAGCCACGTGTCAGGCGCCCCCATCAATACAGGCGGCCCTATGGCTGCTATAAATAGGGGTTCACCCCCAAGGCTTCAGACAATCTCACTCACATCGCTCTCAACACTTTCATTCAAGCGCTACGCTCCGACTTCGCGATTCCAACGCGGACGACGACCCTCTGCTCCAAATTTCCATCCACCTCGGGCGTCGGTAATTTTTAATTACGAAAAGTGTTGTACTATCAATTTCAGTTCTATATCTGTACTCAACCTGTAAAGATTTTTAATGAATATAGAATTACCCAACGTAAACGGTCAAGGACCGTGGGCCTTGGAGTAGGAGCCGACCGCGACTCCAAACCAAGTAAAACCAACTTGTGCTAGCGATTGTTTTATTGTTTTCCGATACGTAATCGCTCTACTTTCCTGAAAAATTTTAAGATCGATATTCACCCCCCCTATTGATTTTCTCTGATCTAATAATTGGTATCAGAGACAGACTACTCTTCACCGGACTAACCGCTGACGGAGCAAAGACGTCAGGAGTTGAGGGGGAGCCCAGGGGTGAATCAGGTACAATTTTTTTTATGTCAAATTTTAAATTCCATATAATATGTTTCAAGTGCAGGGAGAGGGCACTATAAAAATCAGTGCCCTACTTGTAAGACTCGTTCTTCACCAGCGACAAAAGACGTACTAGCACCAGGAGGCCGGAGGAACAAAGATCATATCAAATGCTTCAAATGCGAAAAGTACGGACATTATAAGAATAAGTATCCGACAAAGGTACACAATATTTATATTCCGAAAAATTTTCAAATTCCTGCACTATCATATGATAAGTTAGGAATTTTTTCTGAAAAATTAAATTCACAACATAGTCTGATTAATATTTTGCATGCCCAATTAGAAGATGTATATATTGCTAAAATGTCAGAAATTAATTGTTTAATCCTGAATGTAAATTCAATCATTTTTAAAATTAATTCTGATAATATTAAAATTAATCCTAATAATATTAAAATTAATTCTGATAATATTGAAATTAATTTTGTAATTAATCTTAATGTTAATCCTGAATTTAAATTTGAAAATCTTATTGATAACACTGAATTTAAGTTTGAAAATCTTACTATAACACTGAATTTAAATTTGAAAATCTTACCGATAACACTGAATTTAAATTTGAAAATCTTACCGATAACACTGAATTTAAATTTGAAAATATTATCGATAACACTGAATTTAAATTTGAAAATCTTACTGATAATACTGAATTTAAATTTGAAAATCTTACTGATAACACTGAATTTAAATTTGAAAATCTTACTGATGACTCTGAAAATTGTGAGATTAATCCTGAAAATATTGAAAATATTTCTGAGGACAAAGATGATATTTCAGAAAATCGTAAGGATAAAATTAAAAATATTTCTGATAATTCTGAGGATAATAGAGATAAAAATTCGTTTAGATGATAATTTAATTATAGATAATGTTGAAGATTATTACAAAACATTAACTAGACCCAAATTACTCCACTTACTTTGAGGATTTTGAAGGATGTAATTTTGAGGATGAGGAGGAAAAGGAATTATCTGAGATCAGGGCTATAGTTAATAAAGTTCACAAAGATTGAAATAAATCAGAATTATTAGAAAAACTTGAAAAGATAAATAAAGAGGAAATAGTAAATGAATCAAAAATTTTTGAAATAATGAAAATGATGAAGCTAACCCCACAATTATTATCTAACCCAAAGATGTTGAAATTTAAATCTAATTAAATCTTAACAATTTTTACCTTATTTATTTAAATCTTAATTAATCCTTAATTAACTTAATTTTAATTATCCTTAATTAACTTAATCATAATTCTTATTTAATTTAACTTTAATTAATCTTTAAGTCAAAATTCATTAATCTTTAATTAATGCAAAATCAATTAATCTTCAATTATTTCAAATTCAATTAATATTTAATTAATTCAACTTTAATTAATCCTTAATTAATTCAAATTTAAGTAATTCCTAATTAAATCAATTAACCGTTAATTTAATAACTTCGATTAATTCAACTTCAATGACTTTAAGTAATTCTTAATCAATTCAACTTTAATTAATTCTGAATTTAGATCCAATTAATTCTTAAGTAACTTAAACTCGAATTAAATAAAATCTTACCCAAACCACAATAATTAATTTAATAAAATTAAATATATTAAAGTGGGATTGATATATTCGCGGGTTCACACGACATGTATCAAATTGAGAATTTGATACATCATTAGAAACTTAAGTAAAATAATTTAACTTGTTTGACTCATGCATAACTGCCATGCTATGCATATGTAATTTTCTTAAAATATATGTCATGTCATTCACGTTTAATTTTATGCATGACTTAGAACGGTTATAGGAAAAAGAGTAGTTGAAACTTGAACAACCTAGTATTAGGAGGAGGTGAGATGATAGTACGTTAGGGAAGCCCTTCTAATAAGGTCAAGTAAGGTAAGGCGTACCCTACTTGGTCTGTTTAGTCTAGTGGAACTAGCCGAAGCTACCAATCCAAAACTAAAGCTAGTTAGACCAAAATTTTTTAAGAAGTAATTTGAAAATAAATTTTCGATAAAAGGCTTTGTCAAGGAAAGGGTTGTTACTCCAATAAGACTACGGCCAAAGAAGGCCCCTGTGCCTCACCAAGACCTGGAAGCCAATTATAGAAAATCAAATTCACTTTACTATTTGATAAATTTGAATCGAACACAAGTTTTGATTAAATTTTAGATTTAACAATCAATTGAGAAAAATAATTCAAGCATCTCACAATGCACCCATAAGGCAACCATGCTTGCCGTATTGAGACATCTAGAATGAGTGAGATGTTAAGGATAATAAATTGAAAAATATTTATTTTCAAAATTATTTTCCAAAACTCTTAGAATATTTCTCTAAAAATCTATTTTCAAAATAATGCTTTAACATAATAATGTTTTTACGAATTTCATGATTGTCTGATTGCTTATACATATTATAGAATTTCAAAAAATTATATTCTTTTGAAAAATTGTTTGACCTACACAATTAGATACAAGTCTCTTAGGTCAATACTAAAGTCCCCCAAGGCACTTAGATAGAGTCAAACGGTACAGGGGGAGTGTTTTATTCTTTTAAATTCTTTTTATCTTTCAAAAACTTGTGCCTTAAAAATCACTATCTTTTAAAAACATGTCTTTCGAAAACTGTGCCTTAATTACTATCACTTATGTTTTCGAAAAAGCTCATGCTTTAAAAGTTATTCGTATTCCAAATTGAATTTTCTAAAAACTTATCTTCTTAAAAAATTACCATATTGTCATTCAAAGCTGTTCTTTTGATTTTGATAAACCCTAAAGACATAGAGGAGGTCTACGTCATGATCTACAAGGACTCCTAGGATGTGTCAAAGTTAGGGGGAGTCTAAGTCAAAAGAAGATTTTCTGACAAGTAATTTTCAAAACTATTTTTTTAAATTAGATAATTCTTTTGGGCTAAAACCAAACCCTAAAGACTCAGAGGAAGAGTACTTGTGGTCAACAAGCTTCCTAGGACTGGGTCAAGTTTAAGGGGAGGTCAAACTGAAAGAATTATTAAATATTTCAAAATAATATGTTTTCATGTACAGTATTGTTTAAATTCTTCTGAAAACATAAGGGAGTTTGTTTAAATACTATCATCTTTTATGAAAATATAATACTATCACATTCAAATTTTTTTGTTTATAAAATTCTTTTGGAAAATAATATTTACTTGAGTTTGGAGAATTTCCAGGACACTTGGGGAAATGTCCTTGTGGTTAACAAGGTTTCCTAGGATTGTGTCAGACTGGAAAAAAAACCAAAGCAAGTAAAATATTATGTGTTAAAAACAATATTTTTGTAAGTACTTTCAAAATATAAGTCAAGTAATTTTTTTTTAAAATTCATAATATTTTCAAAGTACTTATGTTTTTCAAATTCACAATATTTTTCAAAGTACTTATGTTTTTCAAATTCATAATATTTTTCAAAAGTACTTATATTTTAAAAAAATGCATAATATTTTTCAAAAAAGTACTTGCATCTTTCAA
>JAGFNQ010003627.1:164268-185480 GCA_024364735.1 Boesenbergia rotunda | reverse complement strand
CGGAGTGCCACAATCCTACACCGAGTGGGATACCCCCATAAAAAGGAAAATTAAAGCCGATGCTAAAGCAACCCAAACACTCCAATTCGGCCTAACCAAAGAAGAGCTGAACCGGGTGGGTCCATTCAACAGTGCAAAGGAACTCTGGGGTAAGCTAATTGAGTTGCACGAAGGAACCTCCGACACCCGAATCAGCAAGAGGGATCTACTACTAAACAAGTTGTATACAATCTAGATGAACGACAGCGAATCTGCAGCTCAGCTCCACGCCAGAATTCAGTAGCTAATGAACGGTCTACACACAATCAGTCACAAGGTAGAAAATCGTGACCTGATCAGGTTTGCTCTTAACGCTTTCCCGAGAAACACTTTGTGGGCATCTATGGTAGATGCGTACAAAGTTTCAAGGGATTTATCTAAAATTAAATTAGATGAGTTGTTTTCTGAACTAGAATTGCATGAGCAGACTAACTGCACCCTCGCCAAGAAAGGCATCGCTATTGTTGCTGGTAAAACTGGAAAGATAACCAAGAAGAAGCCTTAACCTGCACCCGAGTTTGATTCAGACTCAGACTCAGAAGACAGCGAAGGAAATCGACCTAAGCTGGTTCGGCTAGCCCGGGATTACTACAAGGAACTAAAAAACTTGACCAACAGAAGAAAAGCCAGCCGAAGAAAGGAAGAACCAGCTGAAGCTTCAAATGAAAAGTCCAAACCAAATGTGACCTGTTACGAATGCAAAAAGAAGGGTCGCTACAAGACGGAATGCCCCAATCCGAAGGAAACAAAGAAGATAAGAAAGAAGAAGGCCCTTCAGGGAACGTAGGACGAATATTCGTCCGAAGAAGAAGAAGAGGCCCCACAGTTGAACCTGCTCGCACAAACTGCCTCGGAGGAAATTGAGGATGAGTCAGAATCAGACCTGGATGACAGAAAGCTTACATTTTCAGATAATGGCGAAATCACTGTAAGTGGATTTACTAGAATTCAATTAACTGAATTAATTGCTTACCTTTCTCGCGACTCGGCGAAAGCCAAAATCCGAGTAGAGTCCCTCCGGCAGGAAGTAAAACTCCTGAAAGAGGGAGCTGACTCTAGATCCTTAACTGAGAAGGTTCAAGAAGGAACCTCTACTCAAGTTGAAAAACTTGAGATAAAGAACTCCTCCTTGAAAACTCAAGTCAAGGACCTGAGAGCAGCATTACAACGATTCACTTCTGGTTCCAAGGGTCTTGACATGATCCTTGAAAAAAGAAGTCGGTTCTAAATCGATCCGGGTTAGACTATCGAACCAAGGCGAGACAAAGGTCATACTATGCTGTACTGAGTCAGTCTAGACCTAAAATTCAGGCATGGGTACCCCAAACTGTGCCTGAACAAACCAACTGAATCAAATCAGTATTGGATCCCCAAGGACAAGATTCATATCTTGCCAAACCATTATCATGGCTTTAGTCCAGGGGGAGCCAAATTAAAAATAATTTTCATAGTTAAATGAATTTCTTTTATTTTTTTAATTTGCATGATTGCTTGTCTACTTATTTTTTTGCAATTTAACATGCTTAGACTTAGGACTGATTAGATTAAATACTGAACCAATTAATTGAAATTTGAACAACATAGTATTGGGTAGAGGTGAGATGATAGTACGTTAGGGAAGCCTCTTCTAATAAGGTCAAGTACACACTACTTGGTCTCTTTAGACTGGTGGAACTAGCCGAAGCTACCGATTCAAGACCCAAACTAGTTAGACCAGAATTTTTTTAAAAAATAATTTTGAAAATGAAATTTTATTAAAAGGCTTTGTCAAGGAAAGGGTTGATGATCCAATAAGGCTACGACCAAAGAAGGCCTAGTGCCTCGGCAAAACCTGGAAGCCAATTTTTGAAATTCAAATTCAAATTATTCTTTATCAAATTCGAATCTAACACAATGTTTCAGTTAATGGTTCAAAATTTTTCAAAATAAATTCAAAAATAATTGTTTTCAAAATTTATTCAACATTTCAAAATAAATAATGATTTTTTCAAAATAAAATATTTTTAAACCTGTCTCACAAAACCCGTAGGTTAACGTGATTAATAACTAAATCCCGGGTGAGATAGTTAGGAATTAATACAAAATTTGATTTCTGTAATATTGTTGAATTTTGAGTTGAATCGTCTTGATGATTAAAGTCAAACCGGGTCAAATAGTCAAACCATGGTCAAAATAGTCAAACCATGATCTAGGTAGTCAAACCATGATCAAAATAGTCAAACCATAGTCAAATGGTCAAACTAGTCAACAATACATCAAAATTGTCAAATCCTACACAGGTCGGGCGCCCGTGACTCCTCGGGCGCCCCCCCCCCCACCTCTTTCACTTCGATCAAGACAGAAAGCTGTCTAAGGCAGGCGCCCCCAAGGCACTGTCAAAACACCAAAAGCTGCATGTGGCAGCTGTAGGTCTGTCCCCGAACGCCCCAGCCATCACGGGCGCCCCCATCCAGCACTAGGTCATGGCAGAAACTGCTACACTCTATCCCGGGCGCCCGGGACCTCCCGGGCGCCCAACATAACACTTCTATATAAACCACCCGCAACCCCTTCATTTTGCCACACCCAAAACTCTTCTATTCTCTAACTCGTCTCCTTCCAAGGCGACCGAACAACCCTCTCGTGCCCTCGACCACTTCACCGCAATCATGCCTCCCCGAATGGCGACTCGGTATCATATTTTTTCCATTTTGCACTTAGAATTAATTTCATTACCGTCTTTTCTTTTAAACGCATGTTTATTATTATTTTAGAAAACGTCGAGCAAATCAATCAACCCTCGGGACCGAACCTAGCCCCGACCCAAGGTTCCCAACCTTGGAACTTTGCAACAAATTTGCTAGGACAACATATAAACCGATAAAAACGAGTTACCTAAATAGGCAATTCTGAAGGATCGTTTCAGGCGTGCAAAGGGGGGGGGGGGTGATGCACTTTTTCAGATCTTGGATCTCTACAGAATTGTTAGCGCAGCGGAAATAATATGCAATGGAATTGAGAACAATGCTAACACTTATCGTTTACTTGGTATCCACCCATATGGGTGACTAGTCCAAGGATCCACACATGAGCACCACTTTTCACTATCGAAAAGTCTCCTTGAGGTGGAGAAACCTTTACAGCAAGATCTTCCTCTTTACAAATGCAGAAATACGAGAGAGGAAGCAAGAATCACTCTACACACGAGCAGCACTTCGACACTGTACGGAACCGTACCGTGCATGTGCAGAAAGTGCCCCTTTCATAGGTGAACAGGACAGATTTGCAATCTGTCCAGCCCGCACCAGTCGACTGCCCCTAGGGCAGTCGACTAGCCTAGCAATAATTGTTAGCCAACGGCTAGTTTTGGGGTATACCAGTCGACTGCCCAAATGTCAGTCAACTGATCCGAGGCCGCAATCTTTCTGTGGGTTTTGGCAATCGACTGCCTCTGGGCCAGTCGACTGCCCTGCCTCCCAGCTCAGCTCCAGCCACTCCAGACCTTCTCCTTCACGTGTGGCTTCAGGTCTACTCCCTTGGCTCGCCCCTTGAAGTTCTCTTCCTCTGGCTATCGTCCCTCGGATGTGTCCACCATGTTTGATTCTCCAAGTCCTGCAAACTCAATCACACATATCAGATACAACATAACACTCTAACCTTAAACATATTCGCCCACACATCAAAACCATGATCTTCCAATCATTTAAGGGTCGATTGCCTCAACAATCTCTGCCTTTTTGATGTGTGGCAATATATTTATGTTAGAGATAAATAGCAGCCATAATAATAAAAACAATAGATAGCAATTGAAAAATCATGAGACATAGTAACCCTAAGAGGTAACCTCCCCCTTAACCTATGTCTTCCCCCATTTTCAATTCTAGTCACAATCCAAATTAAGTTTCCACTTAACAACAGCAATATGTTAAAAATATAAGACATACCAGAACCTAAGAGGTACCTCCCTCTTAATCCATGTCTTCTCCCCATTTTTAATCATTCAAGGTCTATGTTAGAAAGGAAACCTAAAACCAACCATTCCAAGTTAAAATTCTAACTTAAATCACACATTCTCCCCCTTTGACACCATCAAAATGATTGTCTCAAGCAACCAAAACCCATGGTATTAAATGAGAGAATTTTCAATTTATGAAATTTCTCACAGTGGCTGAAAACATGCATGCCAGTCGACTGCCCATGGGGCAGTCGACTGATACGCTATCAGTAACCCATTTCAGTTTTTCTGCCGAATTTCAGAAACTCCCAGAAAATTCCAGAAAATTCCAAAAATTATAAAATTTTGCATACATGTTTGAAATGTTATACTCTATCAGGGAAAAATATTAAACCATATAAAATTTCAAATATGCATGACTTTTGATAAAAATTCAAAAGCTTTGAAAACCACTACATTTTGTATCAATTTTTGAAACCAATTTTGCAATCATATGGCTTTTAAAAACATGGCAAAGTATGTAAAGCATAAAATGGTTTTCAAAGGTTTAAAATGTCCAACTATGATCTTTGGGTAAAGTGTCCATTGATTAAACACTTGCCTTCCCCATAGTTGGTATAGTTTTCATATTTTGATACTCTCAATGGTTCAACAATGTGCCGCAAGCACAAGTGATCCGAATGTATCACCCTAATGGATCAAGCACCCTTTTTCAAAGCTAATATCTCCAAGTTCACCCAACACTTCCACAAAACACATTCCAAGGCCTATTCTTAAGGATGCAAACTCCGATTCGGGAAGAGGCATGGTAAAGATGTCGGCTAGGTTCGACTTTAATTCAACATAGTATAGTTCTATGTCTCCCCTTGCCACATGGTCTCTAATGAAGTGATGTTTCACTTCAATGTGTTTTGTCCTAGAATGGTGAACCGGATTTTTAGTTAAGTTGATTGTGCTTACATTATCACATAAGACTTTGACCTTGGTGTAATGCAACTCATAATCCTCTAAGGTGTGCATGATCCAAAGGAGTTGGGAAACACACCCACCCATTGCCACATATTCCGCCTCCGTTGTTGATAGGGTTACGCATGGTTGTTTCCTACTACTCCAACTAACTAAGGAATGAAAGATCGATATAGGCGTGCAGAGGGGGGGGGGTGAATACACTTTCGCGGATCGTTTGATCACTACACAGATGTTAGCGCAGCGGAAATAATATGCAAAGTAAATAACAATGCAAACAAAAATTCTTTTACTTGGTATCCACCCAGATGGGTGACTAATCCAAGGATCCACGCCGCGAGCACCACTTTTCACTATCGAATAGTCTCCTTGAGGTGGAGAAACCTTTACCGCAAAAGCTTCCTCTTTACAGATGCAGAATTACGATGGAGGAAGCAAAAGATCACTCTACAATTGGGCAGCACTTCGTTACTGTACGGAACTCTACAAACACGTGTAACGAAGCCTCCTTTTATAGGTGAAAAGGATAGATTCCCAGTCTGTCCAGGCTCGCACCAGTCGACTGCCCCTAGGGCAGTCGACTGGCCCAGCAGTAAATGCTGGCCAACGGCTAGCCAACGGCTAGCCAACGGCTAATTTTGGGGTATACCAGTCGACTGCCCCAAGGCCAGTCGACTGGTCCGAGGCTGCGAACTCTCTGTGGGTTTTGGCAGTCAACTGCCTTTGGGTCAGTCGACTGCCCTGCCTCCCAGCTCAGCTCCAGCCACTCTGAACCTTCTCCTTCGCGTTTGCCTTCAGGTCTGCTCCCTTGGCTCGCCTCTTGAAGTCCTCTTCCTCTGGCTATCGTCCCTCGGATGCGCACACAAACCTTCCCTTGGCTTGCCTCCATGCCACCCTTCACGTGTGCCCTTTGAAGTCCACTTCCCGGCTTGCCCTTGGAGCTCTCCTCCCTCGGCTCTCGTCCCTCGGATAGGTCCACCAAGTGTGATTTTCCAAGTCCTGCAAACTCAATCACACAAATCAAATACAACATAACACTCTAACTTTAAACCTATTCGCCCACACATCAAAACCATGATCTTCCAATCATTTAAGGGCCGATTGTCTCAACAATCTCCTCCTTTTTGATGTGTGGCAATATGTTTAAGTTTGAGATAAATAACAGCAATAGCAATAGTAAAAGATGGCAATTGAAACATTATGAGACATAATAACCCTAAGAGGTAACCTCCCCCTTAACCTATGTCCTCTCCACAGTTTCAATTCTAATCATATTCCAAGTTAAGTTTCCACTTAACAACATCAATAAGAATGTAAGACATATCCGAACCTAAGAGGTACCTCCCCCTTAATCCATGTCTTCTCCACAAATTTTAACCTTTCAAGGTCTAATTTAGAGAAAATACCTAAAATCATCCATTTTAAGTCAAAATTCGAACTTAAACCGCCCATTCTCCCCCTTTGACACCATCAAAATGATTGCCTCAAGCAACCAAACCCTAGGGTATCAAATGGGATGATTATTGATTTTTGAATTTTCTCACAGCAGCTGAAAATAGTTGTGCCAGTCGATATGCCATCAGTCTGAAATTTCAACTTTTCTGTCGAATTTCAGAAACTCCCAGAAAATTTCAAAAAATTTCAAAAATTGTAAAATTTTGCATACATGTTTAAAATGTTATACTCTATCAAGGAAAAATATTAAACCATATAAAATTTCAAACATGCACGTCTTTTGATAAAAACCCAAAAGTTTTGAAAAACACTACATTTTGTATCAACCTTTGAAACCAATTTTGCAAATATGCGAATTTTAAAAGCATGGCACAATATGTAAAACATAAAATGGTTTTCAAAGTTTTAAAATATCCAACTATGATCTTTGGCAAAGTGTCTATTGATTAAGCACTTGCCTCCCCCATAGTTGGTCTAGTTTTGATATTTTGATACTTTTAATGGTTCAATAATGAGCCATAAGCACAAGTGAGCCAAATGTATCACCCTAATGGATCAAGCACCCTTTTTCAAAGCTAATGTGTCCAAGTTCATTCTATACTTCCACAAAACACATTCCAAGGCCTCTTCTTAAGGATGTAAACTCCGATTCGGGAAGAGGCTTGGTAAAGATGTCGGCTAGGTTCGACTTTGATTCAACATAGTGTAATTCTATGTCTCCCCTTGCCACATGGTCTCTAATGAAGTGATGTTTCACTTCAATGTGTTTTGTTCTAGAATGGTGAACCGGATTTTTAGTTAGGTTGATCGTGCTTACATTATCACACAAGACTTTGACCTTGGTGTAATGTAGCTCATAGTCCTCTAAGGTGTGTATGATCCAAAAGAGTTGGGAAACACATCCACCCATTGTCACATATTCTGCTTCCGTTGTTGATAGGGCAACGCATGGTTGTTTCCTACTACTCCAACTAACTAAAGAAGACCCAAGGAATTGACACCCTCCACTTGTACTCTTCCTATCTAACTTGCAACCTGCATAGTCCGAGTCGGTGTATCCAATTAGATCAACATTTGGGGTTCTAGGATACCAAAGTCCGACATTTAGGGTTCATTTCACATACCTTAGGATCCTTTTGGCTATAATCAAATGGGACTCTTTGGCACAAGATTGATACCTTGCGCACATATCTACCGCAAAAAGTATGTCGGGTCTACTAGCGATTAGGTATAGGAGACTACCAATCATGCTCCTATATTGTTTAGAGTCTACCATTTTGCCTTCAAGGTCACTATCCATTTTCACATTAGTTCCTATGGGTGTGGATGCTTCCTTAGTATGTTCTAAACTAAATTTCTTTAGCATCTCTTTAGCATATTTGGTTTGAAATACATGTGTACCTTCATTAGTTTGCTTAACATGAAGGCCTAAGAAAAAGGTTAACTCTCCTACAAGACTCATCTCAAATTCATCTTCCATACACTTGATGAATTCTTGTAGAAAGTCATTATTTGTTGACCCAAAAATGATATCGTCTACATAGACTTGGGCAACAAATATGTCCTTATCCTTAGATTTTAGGAACAATGTAGGGTCAATTGTTCCTCTCCTAAACCCCTTAGACACCAAAAATGAAGAAAGTCTTTCATACCAAGCCCGTGGAGCTTGTTTCAATCCATATAAGGCTTTTCTTAATTTAAGTACGTGTCTTGGATAGTTAGTGTACTCAAACCCGGGGGGTTATTCTACATAAACTTCTTCCTTAATGATCCAATTAAGGAATGCCGACTTCACATCCATTTGGTGGAGTGTAAAACCCATGTGAGCGGCATAGGCTAGTAGAATTCTAATGGATTCTAACCTAGCTACGGGGGCGTAGGTCTCATCATAATCTAATCCCTCAACTTGGTTAAACCCCTTAGCTACCAATCTAGCCTTGTTCTTAGTGATTTTATCTTGGTCATCTAATTTGTTCCTAAAGACCCATCTAGTGGTCACAATGGTACAATCAGTGGGTCTAGGAACTAGCTCCCATACTTCACTTCTCTCAAATTGGTTTAGCTCTTCTTGCATGGCCAAGACCCAATCAACATCTCCCAATGCTTCATCAATGGTCTTGGGTTCTAATTGGGAGATTAGAGCTATTTGACTAGTTTGATCCCTAAAGTATGACCTAGTCCTTTCTCCTTGAGTGACATCACCCACAATTTGGTCAATGGGATGATCATGGTGATGTCTCAAGGGTCTAGAGGTTGTAGGTTCATTTAATCCTTCTTCTTCTTTGGACATAAGACACTTAACAACATTGTTAGTAGCATAAGATAGATCAAGATAGTATAAGTTTGTCTCTCTAGACCCTTCTAATATGATAGTGTTTGAGTCACTTTGCCTTATTATACATTTCTTAGCATGAAATTCTACTCTAAACCCGGCATCACATAATTGACTTACACATAATAGATTAAACGTCATATCCTTAATTAAAAGTACCTTATGAATTGAAATAGTGGGAGATACCTCAATTGTGTAACACCCACTTTTTTTTACCATAAAGCGGCGTTACGTTAACATGGGTAGGGCAGGTAGACATCATAAGGCAGCGGACTCATTTTAACTTTACTCATACATGCCCTACTACCATTCTTAACATAATGACATGAGAACTTGGCATATTGACTTCATACTTAAGCATCATATCATGTCATACTTAACATCACATCATAGAGTTCCATAAGTCATTATTCAAGCATATAAGTAACCAAGGTAAAGTTATAGCATAAACGGTAAACATATGGTTTCCTGGGCCAAGTCACTACCACACACATGCGTTCTTGCCCTCCTGCTGCTTCCTCATTGTCCCCTTGAATGATCTGCGGTATAAGGAAAGAAGACTATAAGCACACGGGCTTAGTAAGACTCGTTCCTAGTCACAATAACCATTCAGCATTTCATAATGAGCACATGAAACCTTAACATACTTGGTGCTCTACTTAGAACCTAACAACTTGAATCACTTATCATATACTTGACATGGCATGAACATAAACGTAAGTGAACATTCCTAGCATGGCATGAGACATGGCATAAACGTAAACATAGTAAACATTCTAAGAATGATATGCTACATGGCATAAACATAAAAATAATAAACATTCCCAGCATGGCATAATACATGGTATAAACATAACATAATAAACATTCCTAACATGGCATAATACATGGTATAAACATATCTATAAAGTGTAAACAAACCCGTATAACATAAACATAGGCATACTTCCTATCATAGCATATGAGCATCTTCTCAACATAATCATGACATAGATCATTTACCCTTAGGCATATTTCTTAACATGAAGCGTAAGCATAAAATCTTATTAGCATCTTATTAGCATAGCATAATGCATAACATGAATGAATGCATCAGTGGAATGCATATACATAAGGATGCTTAACTTTTAAAACATACTTTTAAATGTTTAAACATAATCATCATATCATTGGGGTCCCCGGCTTGTACCACATACATACATCATAAGCGCGCATCCCTAGCAGATCCGAGGTAGCGAGCCCCGACCTACTAGGGTAAGGACAGCATAGTCGGTAGTCCCCGAACCGAGAAGTTATTAAGGAGCCCATCCCTGTTGCACAGCTCCGGTAGTGCCAGAACCGTGGACAGCATAGTCGATAGTCCATAACCGGGGTGTTCTTAAGGTGCCCATCCCTTGGACCCATACTTCGGTCCGGTACAAGCCGATTCATAAAGTAAAATACTTTACATGTTTCATCATTCATAAGACATTCATAGCATAACCATGTTACATAAAGCATGACTTAACACATGCTTGTCCTTTCATTGTTCATACTTATTGCATACTATCATGATGCCTGGAAGGCATGAGCATTATCTTCATTCATAAACATGGTATGCATCTTCTTTCATAAACATGGCATGCATCTTTATTCATTCAACATGGCATGCATCATTATTCATACAACATGGCATGCATCATTATTCATACGACATGGCACACATCTTCATACATAAACATGGCATGCATACCTAAACATCATTCCTATTCCTAGTACTTGCATGATCATAACATATAAGGTAAGCATTGTATCGAACATGACATGTTTTCATAAATATTTATCCTACTACATAGAGCTTGTATGATCATGATACATAAGGTAAACATTGCATTCCTTGCCTAAGCATGGTATCTATCTCAAGCATGCATAGGTAGAATTTCCATAACATTCTACCTACCATTCAAGTACATGGCATAAAACATAAGACATTCATAATAAACCCTATTAAGCATGGCGTCCAATCATAACATACAACATAAAACATGGGGCTTAAGTTTAGGGTTATAGGTAACATGATTTCTACCACATGCTTGAACCTATACATATATATACTTCATGGTAAGCATAAACCATCATTCTTCGAACCCTAACTCCACCACAAACCCTAGATACATGGCTTGGCTGAAACCTATAAGGAGGAGTTCAATCAATTTCATAAACATGTAAGATAGCATAAGGTAAAGGAACAACCATACATCATCTATGAGACCATAGGAAGCCATTAGGGCTCACAATTAGGGTTAACCCTAACCCTTAGCCCTCCTTCTTAGGGCTGGCCGAAACCTATAAGGCCATGAGTGCATGGAAAAATTCCATTAAAACCCCCAATCAACCATTAAACATCAACTATACCATACCATAGGGGCCATTGGGGCCCTTACTTGAAGTAAGTCCTAACTTTTTGCCCTATTATAAATCTTGGCCGAAACTTGTAGGGTCTCTAGGCCATGTGAAAATTCACATAAATCATCCTCCATCTCCCTTATATTATGATAATCCACAAAGTACATACTTGAAGGGTTAAAACCAACGCTAGCCATGAAATCCTTGGATAGTCCCAAGCCCTAAAGGGTCTTAGGGTACTCCAAAAATTCCCCAAAAATTATATTTTTTCTCTAAACAATATAAGAACACATTAGAAACATGATTGAGATTTTTAGCATCCTCATGGACCCAAAAGTCCTTGGTGGCCGAAACCCTTAGGACTAGGGTTCTTGGTTTTTTTTCTTTCAAGATCAATCCCAAAAAAACCAACCATTATATTATGCTAAAAATATAAGAAACTATTATACCACAGGTGAGGGAGTCTTACCTTGGTTGATTTGATTTTTAGACCTTAAAAGAGAAGGAAATTGTAAATCCCTTGGACACTTGAACCCTCTTGCCCTTGTAGCCTTGGAAAACCTTTAGATCTTGGTGATGAGACCTTCTTGTGGAGCTTTTCCAAGGGAGAACCTCTCCTTGAGGTTTCGTCTAGGATGAGGGAGGAGGAGTAAGAAAAATGAAATTGATGGAAGGAAGAAGGTAACTCCCAAACCCCCTTCTTTATAACACATTAAGGAGGGTAAGTGAAGAGTCATGGTGTCTTTTCCTCTTCCCTTAAGTCTTAACCAAACTCCATTTCATTTCCTCATAGCACTCCCTTACTAGGTGAATTGGTTAGAGCATGCATGGTTGTACAAGAGGTCCATGGTTCAATCCTTGGTCCATGCACCTTATTTTTATTTTATTTTTCCATTTATTTTCTATTATTTTCCCTAAAATTCCGAAAATCCTCTAAAAATTCCCCCATAATTATGTTAATATTTCTCATTAAAACCCCTTTATATTTATATTAATTTCTACCTAAAATTCTCCAATAATTATGGTACTAAAAAGCCCATATAAGGCCCATTAGTACTTAGTTTTCTCAATTTAAATAAGAAAATATGGATTTCTAGCCTAAAATTCGTGTTAATATTCCTAGGTCCCTCGGAAAATTATCTAGACATGCTCAATATTTTAACGAAATATTAAGAGAATTTTCCGGGTCGTTACAATCCCCCATACCTCGTGAAAGTTCGTCCTCGAACTTAGAATAGCTCCGGGTACTTGCGCCTCATCTCGTCCCCGCGTTCCCAGGTAGCTTCTTCGAACCGTTGACTTTGCCATAGGACCTTGACTAAGGATATCTCCTTACTCCTCAGCCTCTTGACTTCCCTATCCAAAATCTGGATGGGTCTGCTCTCATAACTTAGGTCCTCCTGCACTTGCACTGTCTGTGGCTCGATCACTTGGTCCATATTTGGGATACACTTTTTAAGCAAGGACACATGGAATACGTTATGGATAGCTGACATCTCTGGAGGCAGCTCTAGCTCATATGCCACTTTACCGACTCTTTTTAGAATCAGGTATGGCCCCACATAGCGCGGACTTAGTTTTCCTTTCTTCCCAAATCATGTCACCCCCTTCATAGGAGCCACTTTGAGAAACACCCAATCTCCAACATTAAATTCCAGTGGTCTACGCCGGACATCGGCATAACTCTTCTGCCGGCTCTGAGCAGTTTTTATCCGTTGTCGAATATTCTGTATAGCTCGGGTGGCGCTGTCGATAACATCCGTTGTGAGCCCCATTTCCTTCTTTTCACCACCCTCGTACCAACAGATCGGAGACCTACATCTCCTCCCATACAAGGCTTCATAAGGTGCCATTCCGATAGTAGCTTGGTAGCTATTATTGTAAGCGAATTCCGCTAAGCATAGATATCGACACCAACTTCCCTTGAAATCCAGGGCACAAGCTCTCAACATATCTTCTAGTATTTGATTCACCCGTTCAGTTTGCCCGTCAGTTTAAGGGTGAAAGGCGGTGCTAAATCGTAATTTAGTGCCGAGAGACTTCTGAACGCTTTCCCAAAAATGCGATGTAAAGCGACCATCCCTATCTGAGATGATGGTCTTGGGAACTCCATGAAGCCTAATTACTCCCTTAACATATAATTGAGCCAGTTGCTCAATCGAATAAGTCATCTTGATCGCCAAGAAGTGAGCAGACTTTGTCAGCCTGTCCACAATTACCCATATTGCATCATATCCATTCGTAGTCCTGGGAAGCCCTGAAATAAAATCCTTAGAGATGTCTTCCCATTTCCACTCCGGAATTGCGAGTGGCTGCAAAACTCCTCCGGGTCGCTGATGTTCTGCCTTTACTTGCTGGCAAGTCATGCAAGTACTAACATACTGAGCCACATCCCCCTTCATTCCGGACCACCAAAACTTCTCCTAGATATATCTTGGTGGACCCTGGATGCATCGAATAAGGACTTCCGTGAGCTTCTGCCAGTATTTCCCTTCGAAGCTCCGGATCATTAGGATTACATAGACGATCCCTAAGGTAGAGTACTCCCCCTTTGGCGATATGAAACCATCACCCTTTCCTTCTAGTATCTCTTGTTTTATTTTCTGAAGATTCAGATCACCATTTTATTTGTCCAATATGCCCTCAATTAGCGTGGGTGATATTGTCATAATTAACTCCATGATATAATTACACACATACCTCATAATCAAATGCTTTTTGTGATTCCGGTGGACCAACTTATGTTAGGCTTCCGTAACATTAGTCCTCAACCTGAATTTATGAATTATATTAGCTCATATTTGTCGTATGGTTACTATAGGGTAGACGAGATCTTATTTGTTATGTTACTAAAATTTGTTTACCCAGTCTTATAAGTATATATACAAAACTAGCCAAACTCAGTGAGCTAGATGAGCTGCCGTTATGCCCAAAATAAAGAACATCATCGCGATGACTACCATCCCCTCGCTCATCTCCCCTTGGCCTGCCTCCCCTTGGCCTGCCTCAGGATCTTCTACCGTTTCCATCGGGTCTTCTTCTTCAATCTCGAGAACCTCCTCAACCACTTCAAGGTCTTCCTCGAACATCCCGGGGTCTTCCTCAAACATCTCAAGCATCTCGGGATCCTCCTCGAATGGCTTAGGATCCTCCTCGTACATCTCGGGATCCCCCTCGAATGGCTCGGGATCCTCCTCGAACGGCTCGGGATCCTCCTCATACATCTCGGGATCCTCCTCTAGCGGCTCAGGACCCTCTTCAAACATCTCGGGCTCCTCCTCCGAGTCCCCCAGATCTTCCGGAAACTCATGGCGGAGAAGCTGCTTACATAATTCCGTATATGAGATACGGCATCCGTGCTGGCCCCAGATCTGATGAGCAACCTCTCTCGCCTGATTGGGCAATGAACGAAGCAGAGCTCCGATCCTATGATCATCCATGACTGGAAACCCTTCCTGCTCGAGTTTCCAGAATAGCCGATCCAAAAACCCCATGTTGCCTTGAATTCCAAGGGTCTGACTGTAACCAACTTCCTCTATCCGCTCCATCAGCTCGCGGCATCTCTCAGTGAAATTCTCATGCAACATCTGGAATTGAAAAAAAAATAACATAGTTAGTACCAAACCGACCCAGCCAGTACCAAAACCATTTCTTTTTCAAATCGCAAATATATACAGAGAAAAACACACACGAATCGCTTTCTTCTACCCCTATCTTATTCTAAATATTTAATTTATAAAAGAAGATAAAGTATCGTTCATCGTTACATATCCTAAGTACTTTTCATCATAAACATCGTTCATACTTGCATATCTTAAAATGATAAAACATCTTACTACTATAAGATATGTAAAGAGGTACTTACTTGGATGCGGCAGGAAGAGGGCTCGATGTGTGTGTAGTGAGATGGTTACTGCTCTGATACTAACCTGTAACGCCGGCTTTTTTTTCCATAAAGCGGCGTTACGTTAACATGGGTAGGGCAGGTAGACATCATAAGGCAGCGGACTCATTTTAACTTTACTCATACATGCCCTACTACCATTCTTAACATAATGACATGAGAACTTGGCATATTGACTTCATACTTAAGCATCATATCATGTCATACTTAACATCACATCATAGAGTTCCATAAGTCATTATTCAAGCATATAAGTAACCAAGGTAAAGTTATAGCATAAACGGTAAACATATGGTTTCCTGGGCCAAGTCACTACCACACACATGCGTTCTTGCCCTCCTGCTGCTTCCTTATTGTCCCCTTGAATGATCTGCGGTATAAGGAAAGAAAACTATAAGCACACGGGCTTAGTAAGACTCGTTCCTACTCACAAAAACCATTCGACATTTCATAATGAGCACATGAAACCTTAACATACTTGGTGCTCTACTTAGAACCTAACAACTTGAATCACTTATCATATACTTGACATGGCATGAACATAAACGTAAGTGAACATTCCTAGCATGGCATGAGACATGGTATAAACGTAAACATAGTAAACATTCTAAGCATGACATGCTACATGGCATAAACATAAACATAATAAACATTCCCAGCATGGCATAATACATGGTATAAACATAACATAATAAACATTCCTAACATGGCATAATACATGGTATAAACATGTCTATAAAGTGTAAACCAACCCGTATAACATAAACATAGGCATACTTCCTATCATAGCATATGAGCATCTTCTCAACATAATCATGACATAGATCATTTACCCTTAGGCATATTTCTTAACATGAAGCGTAAGCATAAAATCTTATTAGCATAGCATAATGCATAACATGAATGAATGCATAAGTGGAATGCATATACATAAGGATGTTTAACTTTTAAAACATACTTTTAAATGTTTAAACATAATCATCATATCATTGGGGTCCCCAGCATGTACCACATACATACATCATAAGCGCGTATCCCTAGCAGATCCGAGGTAGCGAGCCCCGACCTACTAGGGTAATGACAGCATAGTCGGTAGTCCCCGAACCGAGACGTTCTTAAGGAGCCCATCCCTGTTGCACAGCTCCGGTAGTGCCAGAACCGTGGACAGCATAGTCGGTAGTCTATTACCGGGGCGTTCTTAAGGTGCCCATCCCTTGGACCCATACTTCGGTCCGGTACAAGTCCATTCATAAAGTAAAATACTTTACATGTTTCATCATTCATAAGACATTCATAGCATAACCATGTTACATAAAGCATGACTTAACACATACTTGTTGTAACGCCCCGAAATTTCCCATATGAAATATTAGGAAATATATAAATTCATGAATATGAAATATGGTGAAATTCATGAAATAGTATCATGAAATATTATGAAATATTATGAATTCATAAATATGAAATATTATGGAATTCATGAAATAGTATCATAAAATATTATGAAATATTATGAATTCATAAATATGAAATATTATGGAATTCATGAAATAGTATCATGAAATATTATGAAATATTATGAATTCATAAATATGAAATATTATGGAATTCATGAAATAGTATCATGAAATATTATGAAATATTATGAATTCATAAATATGAAATATTATGGAATTCATGAAATAGTATCATGAAATATTATGAAATATTATGAATTCATAAATATTATCATGAAATATTATGAAAATATTGTGAAATCATGGAATATAATTAATATTATGAAATTTCATGATGGGCTTGGCTTAATGGGCTTTGATATGGATTAGTGCAAAATGTGATAAAAAGGAGGAAGCAAGGATTGAACCTTGAACCTCCTAGTTGCATTCACCATGTCATAACCAATGAACCAAGCCATGTTTCTTGTTGAGAGAATAAGAAACATGCTTGTTAAGTGTGTAAGAGTGAAGAGACATGTCTTTTCATGAGAAAAGTATAAATAAGGGGAAGTTGGAGTAACTTCCTTCTCTTCTCTTCTTCTTCCTCTTCACTCTTCCCCACCGAGACCCTCTCCCCTCTCCCTCTCCATTTTCAAAAAGTAAACCCTAGGGTTTTAACCCTAGGGAATTGGAAGGAAGAAGAACCCTTTAAGGTTCTTGCCTTCTACTAGGGCCAAGATTGCTAAGAGAAGGCAAACAAAGGAAATACTCACCTTCCTTCAACCAAGGGCACCTTAAGATCTTAGAGAAGTAGAAATCAAGCGAAAGGATGTAAGTATCCCCTCGCCTGCAGTGTAATAGTTCTTGAATGTGGTATCCTTTAACATGTTGTAAACAAAAACCTAGGGTTTTTGTTCTTGTATGTTTCGGCCACCCCCCTTAGGGGAAGGCCTTGTTTTCTTTTGTTACATGATTAGACCCTTGACACTTAGGGAATATGTGTATATTGATTTCCTTCCTGATAGTTGAACAAAAAGGGAAGAAGAACTAGGGTTTTGGTTCTTGTAAGATTCGGCCACCCCCTTAGGGGAAGGCCTTGTTCTCTTTTGTTACATAATTAGACCCTTGGAACTTAGGATATATGTATATGTGTGGTTTATGCAAAATGTTGTGAACAAAACCTAGGGTTACACCCTTGTGTAGGTTTCGGCCAACACCCAAGAAGGGACCTTGGTTACCCCTAGATGCATGTGAAGACCCCTTGGAATTTAGAGTATACCTATATGTTGTGTCCCTACATTTTTGTGATAGCAAAACCTAGGGTTTTGAACTTGGATGGGTTTCGGCCAAGGCTTAGAAAAAGGGGTTAGTGAGGGTTGAATTATCCTACAATATATCCATGTTTAAGATAAGTATACAAGGTGTTTGAATAAATGTATGTGTGAATGATTAATGCAAAAGTCCTAATATTTCCCTACTCTTGATGTTTCGGCCAACCCACTAGGACTAGGGTTTGTAAAGGTCAAACTACCCTATGATATATGTTTATGGTTGGGGATGATCATATGTATATGTATGTGGTGTTAAATGGAATGGTTGATGAGGAAACCTTAATTGTTAGCATGCTTTGATATGTTTATGTATGAGGTGTTTAAATGAGATGTCTGATTGAAATCTTAATTGATAGCATGCTACCACTTCCTACGATATGAGTATGACCTATGTGACCAAAGCTTGTCAGGTCTAAGGTAGGTTAAGTGGTTGAAATATGATGCATGATGAAATATGATGGACATGTATGAAATGTGATGTATATATGAACATGTATGACATATGATGCATGTATGAACATGTATGAAATATGATGAATATATGAACATGTATGAAATATGATGTATGTATGAGCATGCCTTATAGCCCATGAGGTACATTTATGAAATTGCATGTGATATGTTAAAATGCTTAAGTGGATACTCAAATAAGTATGGGATCAAGAGCACCCCTTATGTTGTGTGGTGTGTCCCTACGGGATCATGAGCACCCTTGAAGAGTGGTGTGTCCCATAAGAGTGAATATGGAGTATTCCTTAGCATATATGTAACAGCATGATAAGTATTTTACTTTTGAGTTGTGTACCCGACTCGGAAGGGGGTCGTTAAATAAATCCGGGGTGCATGTTAACGTGGCTCCGGTAGGACGGAAGGGTCCTGCTCTAATGACTTGGTGGCTCGCTACCCCAATTCATTAGGGAACGCGCAATAGTTTCCGCGCGATAGTTGGTACACAACAGGGCCCGATATAATATGGATGTATTTTTAAGTAATACCATTATGGAATTGTTTTGAAAACATTCATTGAAAGCATTTGTTATATGTGAAGAGTATGCTTATGGTACTTGATACTGCATGCTTAGAAACTTAGATGTTTAATATGCTTTGATGAACTTATACTTATGATTGATTATGTGTACATGTTATATTCTTTCGCACGGATTTTGCGAGTAGGACAGGATCCTTACTAAGCATTTTGCTTACTAGTTTATGTGTTGTCTTATGCTGCAGATAACACTTAAATGGAAGGACGAGGCAGGAGGCTGAAGATGTGTGGGGTGGTGGCTCGGGAAGAAAGATTTCTATATCTACATAGTTATGCTTATGTTATACTCCTTGACAATAAGTATTAGTGATTAGGATTGACATGGCATGATAGTGTTTACCTTGGAGGTCTCTTATACTTGATTATGTTGTGAGTTACATTACTAGTAATGTTATCATGTTATAGAATGACACTGGATAAATTTTGCAAGCATGCTTAGTACCTAGTTTCCTTGAGTCTTTGCATTGTTGTTTTAATGTCATGCTAGAAGATAGAAATAGAAGAAAAAAATTATATATTACTATATGATTGAATGTACGTAACCCCGCCCCGAGAGTAGATATAAGGGCGGGCGTTACACTTGTCCTTTCATTGTTCATACTTATTGCATACCATCATGATGCCTGGAAGGCATGAGCATTATCTTCATTCAAAAATATGGTATGCATCTTCTTTCATAAACATGGCATGCATCTTTATTCATTCAACATGACATGCATCATTATTCATACAACATGGCATGCATCATTATTCATACGACATGGCACACATCTTCATACATAAACATGGCATGCATACCTAAACATCATTCCTATTCCTAGTACTTGCATGATCATAACATATAAGGTAAGCATTGCATCGAACATGACATGTTTTCATAAATATTTATCCTACTACATAGAGCTTGTATGATCATGATACATAAGGTAAACATTGCATTCCTTGCCTAAGCATGGTATCTATCTCAAGCATGCATAGGTAGAATTTCCATAACATTCTACCTACCATTCAAGTACATGACATAAAACATAAGACATTCATAATAAACGCTATTAAGCATGGCATCCAATCATAACATACAACATAAAACATAGGGCTTAAGTTTAGGGTTATAGGTAACATGATTTCTACCACATGCTTGAACCTATACATATATATACTTCATGGTAAGCATAAACCATCATTTTTCGAACCCTAACTCCACCCCAAACCCTAGATACATGGCTTGGCTGAAACCTATAAGGAGGAGTTCCATCAATTCCATAAACATGTAAGATAGCATAAGGTAAAGGAACAACCATACATCATCTATGAGACCATAGGAAGCCATTAGGGCTCATGATTAGGGTTAACCCTAACCCTTAGCCCTCCTTCTTAGGGCTGTCCGAAACCTATAAGGCCATGAGTGCATGGAAAAATTCCATTAAAACCCCCAATCAACCATTAATCATCAACTATACCATACCATAGGGGCCATTGGGGCCCTTACTTGAAGTAAGTCCTAACTTTTTGCCCTATTATAAATCTTGGCCGAAACTTGTAGGGTCTCTAGGCCATGTGAAAATTCACATAAATCATCCTCCATCTCCCTTATATCATGATAATCCACAATGTACATACTTGAAGGGTTAAAACCAACCCTAGCCATGAAATCCTTGGATAGTCCCAAGCCCTAAAGGGTCTTAGGGTACTCCAAAAATTCCCCAAAAATTATATTTATTCTCTAAACATTATAAGAACACATTAGAAACATGATTGAGATTTTTAGCATCCTCATGGACCCAAAAGTCCTTGGTGGCCGAAACCCTTAGGACTAGGGTTCTTGGTTTTTTTTCTTTCAAGATCAATCCCAAAAAAACCAACCATTATATTATGCTAAAAACATAAGGAACTATTATACCACAGGTGAGGGAGTCTTACCTTGGTTGATCTTGATTTTTAGACCTTAAAAGAGAAGAAAATTGTAAATCCCTTGGACACTTGAACCCTCTTGCCCTTGTAGCCTTGGAAAACCTTTAGATCTTGGTGATGAGACCTTCTTGTGGAGCTTTTCCAAGGGAGAACCTCTCCTTGAGGTTTTGGCTAGGATGAGGGAGGATGAGGAAGAAAAATGAAATTGATGGAAGGAAGAAGGTAACTCCCAAACCCCCTTCTTTATAACACATTAAGGAGGGTAAGTGAAGAGTCATGGTGTCTTTTCCTCTTCCCTTAAGCCTTAACCAAACTCCATTTCATTTCCTCATAGCACTCCCTTGCTAGGTGAATTGGTTAGAGCATGCATGGTTGTACAAGTGGTCCAAGGTTCAATCCTTGGTCCATGCACCTTATTTTTATTTTATTTTTCCTTTTATTTTCTATTATTTTCCCTAAAATTCCGAAAATTCT
>JAGFNQ010003627.1:121319-162203 GCA_024364735.1 Boesenbergia rotunda | reverse complement strand
CCTTAGGGGAAGGCCTTGTTTTCTTTTGTTACATGATTAGACCCTTGACACTTAGGGAATATGTGTATATTGATTTCCTTCATGATAGTTGAACAAAAGGGAAGAAGAACTAGGGTTTTGGTTCTTGTAAGATTCGGCCACCCCCTTAGGGGAAGGCCTTGTTCTCTTTTGTTACATAATTAGACCCTTGGAACTTAGGATATATGTATATGTGTGGTTTATGCAAAATGTTGTGAACAAAACCTAGGGTTACACCCTTGTGTAGGTTTCGGCCAACACCCAAGAAGGGACCTTGGTTACCCCTAGATGCATGTGAAGACCCCTTGGAATTTAGAGTATACCTATATGTTGTGTCCCTACATTTTTGTGATAGCAAAACCTAGGGTTTTGAACTTGGATGGGTTTCGGCCAAGGCTTAGAAAAAGGGGTTAGTGAGGGTTGAATTATCCTACAATATGTCCATGTTTAAGATAAGTATACAAGGTGTTTGAATAAATGTATGTGTGAATGATTAATGCAAAAGTCCTAATATTTCCCTACTCTTGATGTTTCGGCCAACCCACTAGGACTAGGGTTTGTAAAGGTCAAACTACCCTATGATATATGTTTATGGTTGGGGATGATCATATGTATATGTATGTGGTGTTAAATGGAATGGTTGATGAGGAAACCTTAATTGTTAGCATGCTTTGATATGTTTATGTATGAGGTGTTTAAATGAGATGTCTGATTGAAATCTTAATCGATAGCATGCTACCACTTCCTACGATATGAGTATGACCTATGTGACCAAAGCTTGTCAGGTCTAAGGTAGGTTAAGTGGTTGAAATATGATGCATGATGAAATATGATGAACATGTATGAAATGTGATGTATATATGAACATGTATGACATATGATGCATGTATGAACATGTATGAAATATGATGAATATATGAACATGTATGAAATATGATGTATGTATAAGCATGTCTTATAGCCCATGAGGTACATTTATGAAATTGCATGTGATATGTTAAAATGCTTAAATGGATACTCAAATAAGTATGGGATCAAGAGCACCCCTTATGTTGTGTGGTGTGTCCCTACGGGATCATGAGCACCCTTGAAGAGTGGTGTGTCCCATAAGAGTGAATATGGAGTATTCCTTAGCATATATGTAACAACATGATAAGTATTTTACTTTTAAGTTGTGTACCCGACTCGGAAGGGGGTCGTTAAATAAATCCGGGGTGCATGTTAACGTGGCTCCGGTAGGACGAAAGGGTCCTGCTCTAATGACTTGGTGGCTCGCTACCCCAATTCATTAGGGAACGCGCAATAGTTTCCGCGCGATAGTTGGTACACAACAGGGCCCGATATGATATGGATGTATTTTTAAGTAATACCATTATGGAATTGTTTTGAAAACATTCATTGAAAGCATTTGTTATATGTGAAGAGTACGCTTATGGTACTTGATACTGTATGCTTAGAAACTTAGATGTTTAATATGCTTTGATGAACTTATACTCATGATTGATTATGTGTACATGTTATATTCTTTCGCACGGATTTTGCGAGTAGGACAGGATCCTTACTAAGCATTTTGCTTACTAGTTTATGTGTTGTCTTATGCTGCAGATAACACTTAAATGGAAGGAAGAGGCAGGAGGCTGAAGATGTGTGGGGTGGTGGCTCGGGAAGAAAGATTTCTATATCTACATAGTTATGCTTATGTTATACTCCTTGACAATAAGTATTAGTGATTAGGATTGACATGGCATGATAGTGTTTACCTTGGAGGTCTCTTATACTTGATTATGTTGTGAGTTACATTACTAGTAATGTTATCATGTTATAGAATGACACTGGATAAATTTTGCAAGCATGCTTAGTACCTAGTTTCCTTGAGTCCTTGCATTGTTGTTTTAATGTCATGCTAGAAGATAGAAATAGAAGAAAAAAAAATATATATTACTATATGATTGAATGTACGTAACCCCGCCCCGAGAGTAGATATAAGGGCGGGCGTTACATTGGTCTTGACCATAGAATTACACTAGTGTACTTTGGGTGCATTGAGTAAGACCAAAACCATAGATCATCGAATTTTTACTGACTTGATAATTGGATTGGATCTCAGATTTTATTATGGAATAGAATCCCTAAATCCCGATATAATAATGGGCACATATGATTAATTATTATTTCTTTGATTTACCAATGGGCGAGATCTATTCTGTTAGATCGATAGGCTCAGTAAGTTGGGAAATAATATTAATTATATGGTGTGCCATTGATTATTGACGGAATTTGTGTCCTAGAGAGTCGGGATGATGATGCCCCCTTGATGAGCTCAAATGGTTCATGTTAAACCCTGCAGGTGGATTTGATCCAACATAATGATAAGGTTGGCTGGTACTAATCAAGGATCCAGAAGTTAATTAATTTAAATTGTCAGTAAATTAAATTAATTGACGGGCCTTCGATATCTTAAACACAAGGGGATGGACAACTCATAATGTGTAGAGCCCATATTAAAATATGCGGTTTGGTGAGGAAGTTCAATTATGATCCTTTAGTAGAATGAATCTTAATTAATGGATTGGTTTTAAATCCATTAGTGGGCCATGATCCAACTCCTCCTCTTGGTCCCTACCTAAGCCCTATATAAATCATATGAGATCATGAAACTAAGGCTAATTCAATTGATCATCAACCTAGGCTTTTCTCTCCTCTCCCTCACCTTCTCTCTCCTAGGTCACCGGCGGCACAAGAAGAGAAGAGAGGTTCTCTTCTTCCTCCCTCACTTTTCTTCTCTTTCGCTTGGTGGCACAAAGGAAGAAGAAGCCTCATCACTTCTTCGGGTTTGGCCTGACCAATCGCGAGTAGAAGGAGAGGAAAGGGCCGGCGGTAAGGTGGGAGGTCCGGCGGTAGGCGGCACCGCAAGCTAGGGTGAGGAGGGAATTCCGGTTGGTGTTGAGTAGAAAGGAGGACTCTTCTCACCTTCATCTTCTTCTTCATCATCCTCCTTGGAGATTTCTTGTGGTCGGCAAGCTTGGAGATCCTCTTGTGGCCGGCGACACAAGGAAGAAGGAGGAGTAGTGGCCGGCGCAAACCCTAGTTGATTAGGGTTTTGGTGCAAGCTATAAGGGAGAAGAAGAGATCAATTGGTGTGCCTTGGTGATCTCAGTTCTCGATAGCTAGTCGCCGACATGACGTTCGGGAGGGAAGGGACATAAGGTAGAAGGTTACGAGGTAAAAGGAAGGAATAACTCTCTTCCTTTGGTTCCCATTGTGCTTATTATTTTGCTTCGTCATTTCATGTGAATTAGTTATTATTTTGATTTTGTATCATAGCTAATAATTAATTAATAGGACCCCGACCATAAACACAAAAACCGGCGATCCACTCGTCATCTCTTCCACGGTCGTTCGATTAGGAGAATTACAAGGCACGATCTTTGTGATTGGCCAAGTTATAATTCGTACCGAACGATACGATGACGAGATGGTCGTTGGGAGACGGGTCTCCATTCGGATTAATTTTTAATCCGTAGACATGGAGAGGCCTCTCAAGGACGACCAAATATTCGCTTGGGAAACCCGACAAGGGCACCAGTGTCGGGCCGCTAGGCAAGTTGTGATGAAGAATCTGATGACAACTACTATGGTCGAAGGGACACCCGTTATGGATCATGTATTGAAAATGATGGCTCACCTCAATGAGATTGAGGTACTGGGAGCACAAATCGACGGGGAAACCCAGGTCGATATTATACTCCATTCTCTGCCAAGGAGTTTTGAGCAATTCCGACTCAACTATAACATGAACAAGCATGAGTATACGTTAAGGGAATTGCTAGGAGAACTCGAGGTGGTAGAGGGCCTATTTCGTTATGGCACACAGGCCTTGGTTACTAAGAAGGTTTCTACTTCCGTGCTGAAAGGCAGAAAGAAGAAGAAACAAGGTGAGTTCAAGAAGGCGACAGCGACAGCATCACAATGACCTCGGACTGACGTGAAGAAGCCGAAAGGCAAGTGCTTCAGATGAAAGCAATCTAGACACTAGAAGGCGATTTGTCCCCGTCGTCAAGACAAAGGTATTTCTTCGTGCTTAGTCGTTGAAACATGTTTAGAGGTGCTATCTACCAGTACCTGGTGCGTAGATACAGGAGCCACTGATCATGTCTGCAATACTCTGCAGGGGTTCTAGGAAACCCAACGGCTAGCCGATGGGGAAATCGTGGTCTACATGGGCAATGCTACTGAGGTGGCAGCAGTTGCAGTGGGAAATTTTTATTTATCATTTGAGAGAAATAAAGTATTGGTTTTGAGAGATTGCTTATATGTACCCTCTTTTAGAAAGAATTTAATTTCAGTTTCTAAGTTAATAAAGGATGGATATTCTATTGCTTTTAATAATAGAGTTGTTATAAAAAGAAATAGAGAGATTATCTGTTCGGGTACTATGGTTGGCAATCTGTATACTCTAGAACCAAAGACTCTCCTGATGTAAACAGAGGTTAATAGCTCATCATCTAACCTAAATATGAGAAAGGAGCCTTCTAAAATGAACCAGACATAACTTTGGCACCTTAGGCTTGGTCACATTAACCTTAGTAGGATTCAGAGGTTGATAGCTGACGGACACTTGGGTTCATTGGTGGTGGAAGATTTCCCGGCCTGTGAGTCTTGCTTGGAAGGTATGATGACAAAGAGTCCTTTCAAGGCTAAGGGATACAGAGCCAAAGATGTGTTAGAACTGGTTCATTCTGATTTGTGTGGTCCTATGTCGATCTAGGCTAGAAGTGACTTTGAATACTTCGTCACTTTCATTGAAGATTATTCAAGGTATGGATACATTTACCTGATGCATCACAAGTCTGAATGCTTTGATAAGTTCAAAGAGTTCAAGGCTGATGCAGAGAATCGTCAAGGTAAAGGTATCAAGACACTACGATTAGATCGCAACGGCGAGTACCTCTTAGGAGAGTTTAGGACCTACTTATCAGAATCTGGGATTCAGTCCCAGCTCACTGCACCTGGTACGCCCCAACAGAATGGTGTGGAAGAAAGGAATAAGACTCTTATAGAGATGGTTAGGTCAATAATGAGCTACTCTGACTTACCTAATTTATTCTGGGGATATGCTCTGGATACGGCTGCGTATATTCTGAACATGGTTCCATCTACGTCAGTCCCTTCTACCCCCATAGAATTGTGGACAGGGCGAAATCCTAGTCTAGGACATATTCAGATTTGGGGTAGTCCAGCACATATGCTGAAGGGAGATACTGATAAGTTGGAATCACGTACAGAAATACGCTTGTTTCTGGGCTATCCTAAGGGAACGGAAGGTGATTTGTTCTATAGTCTTGAGGATCAAAAGGTAATCGTTAGCACGAATACCAGATTCATAGAAGAAGACTATCTGGTGAACCATAAGCCTAGGACTAGACTAGTGCTTTAAGAGTTAAGAGGGGGGCATTCCGACCTTAGGACCAACTGTACTAGAGGTTACACCACATGTCACTGCACCGCGCGTCACAGAAAATACAAAGGTGGTACCTAGTCACAGTGGGAGGGTTGTTAGACAGCCTGAGAGGTTCATGTTTTTGGGAATCCCAAAAAAACATGAACCTCGTCATAGGTCCAGGGAGCCTTGTCATAGGTCTTCGGACTTGGTCCCTGGTGCACATGAACCGGCTCCCTGGACCTATGATGAGGCTCTTCATGATAGGGATGCAGATTCTTGCCAAAGGGCAATGAACTGTGAGATAGAATCTATGGATTCTAATCATGTCTGGGAGCTAGTAGAACCACCTCATGATGTAAAAGCCATTGGATGCAAGTGGATCTACAAGAGAAAGAGAGGATCAGACGGGAAGGTTGAGACCTTCTATGATAGGCTTGTTGTGAAAGGGTACACTCAGAAAGAGGGTATTGATTATGAGGAGACCTTTTCGACGGTAGCCATGCTTAAGTCTATCCGGATTCTCTTATCTATTGTAGCTCATATGGACAATGAGGTATGACGGATGGACGTCAAGACATCTTTCCTTAATGGAAGTCTTGAGGAGACCATCTACATGAAGCAACTAGAAGGGTTCATTACAAAGGGCAAAGAGCATCTAGTATGCATGCTTAATCGATCCATTTATGGATTGAAGCAAGCTTCACGATCTTGGAACATCCGCTTTGATGAGGAATTCCAGTCATATGAATTTATTCAAAGCCCGGATGAGTCATGTGTATATAAGAGGTGTGACAGAAACGTAGTGGTGTTTCTTGTACTCTACGTATATGACATTTTGTTAATTGGTAACAATGTCTAAGTGTTATCAGACGTAAGTGTTTGGTTGTCCAAATAATTCGATATGAAGGACTTGGGTGAAGCAGGACACATCCTTGGGATAAGGTCATAAGGGATCGCCAGAAAAGGATGTTGTGCTTTTCCCAAGCTTCATATATTGACACTGTCCTGGCTCGTTTTAGCATGGAAAACTCCAAGAAGGTTTTCTACCTCTTAGACATGGAGTTCCTTTATTCAAGGAGATGTGTCCGAAAACATCAAAGGAGATAGAGGAAATGAAGGTGGTTCCTTATGCATCGACAGTAGGAAGACTCATGTATGCTATGTTGTGCACGAGACCAGATATCTATTTTATCGTGGGCATGGTCAGCAGATATCAGAGTAACCCTGGACAGGGACATTGGACTGCGATAAAGCATATATTGAAATACCTGAGACGGACCAGGGATTATATGCTGGTTTACCGGGCAGACCAATTAGTCCCTGTGGGTTATACGGATTCGGATTTCCAGTCAGACAGGGAGAGTAAGTCTAGCTCAGGGTTTGTGTTTACTTTAGGAGGTGGAGCCATAGTTTAGAGGAGTGTCAAGCAGAAATGCATGGCGGACTCCAGCATGGAAGCTGAGTATGTAGCAGCCTCAGAGGCAGCTAAGGAAGTGGTATGGCTTAGGAACTTCATCATGGACTTGGATGTGATTCCTGGTTTGCCCAGATCTATCACAATATTTTGTGATAACAGTGGTGTAGTTGCAAACTTGAAGGAACCATGAGCCCATAAGGCGAGTAAACATAGAGCACAAGTACCACCTGATACGAGAAATCGTAAAGTGAGGAGAAGTAGCTGTCGCCAAGATTGCATCGGAGGACAACCTGGCGGATCCTTTCACTAAAGCACTTCTTGCTAGAGCTTTTGATCGACATGTGGAGGATATGGGAATTAGATGTATGACAACGAGTGAACAACAGAGTCTTTGAGTATAAGTGGGAGATTGTTAGATGTGTATACTAAAAGACTTGCTTCTTTTATAAGATCATCTATATATTATGAAAAAAGAATCACAACGACACTAGATGCTTGTTTATATTAGTATATGCATAAAAGTCCTTTACATTGCATTGTAGATAACATGGTGTGTGGTGACACACGGAAGTTCATGTTATCAGTTCCTTGCCTAGTATAAGTAGCGGCTCACAACCGAGATGGAATTGGACAAACCATCGGGATGATTGTAGTGTAATTAGGTGTGGTTGGTCTTGACCATAGAATTACATTAGTGTACTTTGGGTGCATTGAGCAGGACCAAAACCAGAGATCATCCAATTTGTACTAACTTGATAATTGGATTGGATCTCAGATTTTATTATGGAGTACGATCCCTAAATCCCGATATAATAACGGGCACATATGATTAATTATTATTTCTTTGATTTACCAATGGGCGAGATCTATTCTGTTAGATCGATAAGCCCGGTAAGTTAGGAAATAATATTAATTATATGGCGTGCCGTTGATTATTGACGGAATTCGTGTCCTGGTGAGTCGGGATGATGATGCCCCCTTAATGAGCACAAAGGTTCATCATGTTAAACCCTGCAGGTGGATTTGATCCAACATGATGATAAGGTTGAGAGGTACTAATCAAGGATCCAGATGTTAATTAATTTAAATTGTCAATAAATTAAATTAATTGATGGGCATTCAATATCTTAAACACGGGGGGATGGACGACTCATAATGTGTGGAGCTCATATGAAAATATGGGGGTTGGTGAGGAAGATCAATTAAGATCCTTTAGTGGAATGAATCTTAATTAATGGATTGGTTTTAGATCCATTAGTGGGCCAAGATTCAACTCCTTCTCTTGGTCCTTACCTTCACCCTATATAAACCCCATGAGATCATGAAACCATGGCTAATTCAATTGATCATCAACCTAGGCTTTTCTCTCCTCTCGCTCACCTTCTCTCTCCTAGGTCACCTGCGGCACAAGAAGAGAAGAGCGGTTCTCTTCTCTTCTTCCTCCCTCTCTTATTTTCTCTTTCGCTTGGTGGCACAAAGGAAGAAGAAGCCTCATCTCTTCTTTGGGTTTGGCCGGACCAATCACAAGTAGAAGGAGAGGAAAGGGTCGGCGGCAAGGTGGGATGTCCGGCGGTAGGCGGCGCCGCAAGCTTCGGTGAGGAGGGAATTTCGGTAGGTGTTCAGTAGAAAGGAGGACTCTTCTCTCCTTCATCTTCTTCTTCATCGTTCTCCATGGAGGTTTCTTGTGGCCGGCATGCTTGGAGAGCCTCTTGTGGCCTGCAGCAAGGAAGAAGGAGGAGTAGTGGCCGACGCAAACCGTAGTTGATTAGGGTTTTGGTGCTAGCTATAAGGGAGAAGAAGAGATCGATTGGTGTGCCTTGGTGATCTTGGTTCTCGATATCTCGTCTCCCACACGACGTTCGGGAGCGAAGGGACATAAGATAGAAGGCTACGAGGTAAAAGGAAGGTATAACTCTCTTCCTTTGGTTCCCATTGTGCATATTGTTTTGCTTCGTCATTTCATGTGAATTAGTTATTATTATGATTTTGTATCATAGCTAATAATTAATTAATTGGACCCCGACTATAAACACAAAAATTGGTGATCCACTCATCGTCTCTTCCGCGGTTAGGAGAATTACAAGGCACATTCTTTGTGATTGGCCATGTTGTAATTCATACCGAACGTTACGATGACTAGATGGTCGTTGGGAGACGGGTCTCCATTCGGATTAATTTTTAATTCATAGACATGGAGAGGTCTCTCAAGGACGACCAAGTATTTGCTAGGGAAACCTACCAAGCCATACCCAACAGGTTGGGCACTATGTCCTGGTTCATGGAATTGGACAATAAGTTCTGGCCAAGGGCTAGGCACCTAAGACCTGACCGAGGGTTGGGCACGAAGTCCTGATTCGTGGAATTGGGCAATAAGTCCTGGCTGAGGGCTGGGCACCTAAGACCTGACGTAGGGTTGGGCACGAAGTCCTGGTTTGTGGAATGGGGCAATAAGTCCTAGCCCAGGGTTGGGCACCTAAGACCTGACCGAGGGTTGGGTAATAAGTCCTGGTCGTGGACTGGGCACCAAAGTCTTGATCCGGAAGATCATGGAAAAGTCCAATCGGAGGAGACGGTTGGCAAACTTCTCTTGAGAGGAGTAGGCGAAGGCGTGTTCCCCGGGAAGGGAACTCGGTTCGATTTAGGGTTTCGTGAGAAATCCAAAGTCAAAACCAATTGTTAAGGCTAAGAGTATATATTTGTTTGTCTTGTGTTTGTGTTTCTTGCTAGTACCTAGGGTTGAAGACAAGGCAGTCAAACAAACACAAAATGTCTTGGAAACTGCATACAGGGCGCCCGAATGTATCTAGGCCCCCTATGCATCCAGGCGCCCTGATACCATGCGCCTGGATGATCCAGGCACCCTGGATTGTCTAGGGCGTCCTGGATTGGCTTCTTATCAGCATCGCGAAGTTCGCGATTTCGGATGGAATTTTGACCACCAATGAGGCACCTCAAAGGCTCTAGGGCGTCTGTGAAGATGCTATAAAAGGAGCTTCGACCCCTCAACTCAGAACAACATCTGCTACACCATTCTAAGCATTCCGAGTGAAGAAAAAGCATTAGAGACGAAGCTCTGCGACCAAGGAGGCTCCAGGAGAAAGTGCGCTGCACTTCGGAGTTCTAGATCGGCCGGGATCGTCGACTTTCCTGTTTGGCTTGCATTTATTTTTATGCACATAATTTCATTATCTTTTGGTTGTAACTCTGAACAATAAGACGAGTTTCTCCGCCTTCGGAAAGTCCAAAAAGGAGACCATTAGTGGACGGGCGCTACCCGTAATTAGGCCTTAGACGTACTGACCCTGGGGGTTGGGAACCAAGTAAAACCCGCATGTCTTGTGTGTTTTCGTTCTTTATTTTTTCGCTGTGCTGCAAACACTCTGATTAGAACAAACAAAAGAACAACGAGTTTCCGACAAGAATTTTTACGAGTCGATATTCACCCCCTCTATCGACGGCAACGACCCTACACAATTCATTCTTCCAGCTTAGTGCTTTAGCATAAAGGTGAACTCTTATAAGTAAGTCACCTACTTGGCATGCTGCCTGCTCAACTTATGTTGATCATTGATGTACTTTATAGCTTCTTGATCAGTAAACAGGATGAACTCATTCTGTACTAAGTAGTGTCGCCAATGTTTCAAGGGCTGCACAATGCACTACAAGAGTTTTTGGATTCAATAACACCTAATAGACAACGGTGTTTTGAAAAGCCGTTGTCTTTTTTCATTTAACAATGGTTTTATCAAAAACCATTATAGTGTTGGATCGTGAAAAACCGATAGAGGGGGGGGGGGGGTGAATATCGGAAATCGCTCTTTTTTGGAAAACTAAGAGTAAGTGCACAACGGAAATAAAAATACGAGACACAGCATAAAGACACAATGGTTTTTACTTGGTTCGGAGCCTGTGTCGACTCCTACTCCAAGGCCCATGGTCGTTGACCATTTACTTTGGGCAATTCTATGTTCGCGCAAATCGGTTACAATGATTTCAATTACAAAGAGAGTGCAATAAAATAATAATAAAATATTAAGCTCTTCGTTACCGACGTCTGGAGTGTATCGATTCTTTTCGGGGCAGCGGGACATCGTCGGCTCGAGGTGAGGCGTTTCTGGAGCAAGGCGCGAGCGTAGATGAGCGTGGAAACTTTGGAATGAAGTTGATGTAAAGCTTGGGGTCGAGGGGTGCTATTTATAGCACCTAGGGCGCCCTGGACTTCGGGGGCGCCCTGCCACGTGTCAGCCGATCCGCGCTTCGCTCGGTCAAGTGTTATCCCACCGGAATAGGGATGAGGTTTGACCTCTGGGGCGCCCTGGACGTAGAGGGCGCCTTGGCTGACTTCTTCCGCGCAGAAATCTCGGCTGTGGATGAAGTTGGAGCTTCGCAGTCTTGGGCTGGAGGCGCCTTGGCTGCTGAGGGCGCCTTCGCTGACGAGGGCGCCTTCGCTGCTGAGGGTGCCTTGCCCATTAAGCAGCCGAAGCTCTTTTTGCTTCGCTTGGTTCTGGTTCACCTTGAGGGCGCCCTGGACACTCAGGGCGCCTTACTCAGCTGCTGCCTCACTCCTTTGAGGCTCTCTGAGTTGCAGATACACGTTCCTTCGGTCCTGCATCCAGGGTTAGTCCAAAACACAATAACACAATTAATTATTATTTTATACAGCCTTAGCTGTCTTGGTTCTGACTTTGGTCTCCAAAATGGAGCCCTAGGTCGAACCGACGCCTACTGTTCCCTCGACGGGGAATGCGTCCTCACCTACTCCTCTCGGGAGAATTTACCTGATGCCAACCGCTCCTTTGGTTGGACTTTTGCCTGACGGTCCTTTGTCTGGTCTTGTAAACTGGCAGTCCTTCGCCAGTTGCCTAGCAGTCCTTCGCTAGGGCTTGAGACTGGCAGTCCTTCGCCAGTGCCTAGCAGTCCTTCGCTAGGGCTTGAAACTGGCAGTCCTTCGCTAGTGCCTAGCAGTCCTTCGCTAGGGCTTGAAACTGCACATTAGATTAACTTGTTTAGAAAACAAGAAAGACTTAACTTTTGACCTATGTTGCCATTATCAAAACACAGGTTTGACTAAGGTGCATTCTGCACCAACAATCTCCCCCTTTTTGATTTATGGCAACCCTAGTTCAAAAAGTTAAGTTTAAGCAAAACATAAAACAGTTGTAACTTTTATTCCCTCCCCCTGGAAGGAACAATCTCCCCCTAGATTTTTCAAAAATTCATGGGGTTTTAAAGACTTTACGTTTACTTTGAAAACTTTAAGTTAGAAGTAACTTAAAAATACATAGTAGAGTTTTTAATGCATAATTTGAGTACTTAAGAAATTTTAAAGTCTTATGTTTTTAAAGTACTCAAAATGTTAGCTTAAATACTTGGTAGGATATAACAAGCTTAAGTACTTAGTAGGTTTTGAAACACTTTAGTACTTAACAATTTTGAAAAAACTTAAAAAATAATTTTTGACAAGCTAAAGTAAGAACCTTTTGAAAGGCTAGAGTACTTTACAAAATTTTGAAGGCTTAAAAAAAATTTGAAGCTAGAGTAAGGAGTTTTTGAAGCTAGAGTACTTAGCAAAATTTTGAAAGCTTTAAGAGCTTAAGTACTTCTTCAAAACGTTTAAGCTTTTGAATAAAGGATAAGTAAGGATAAGTATGTTTTTGAACCTTTTTGAATAAAGGAAAAATTTAGAAAATAATTTTTCTCTTTGAATAAAGGAAATATTTAGAAAATAATTTTTTTGAAAATAATTTTTCTCTTTGCTATCTCTATCTCCCCCTTTGCCATATATCAAAGCAGATAATTAAAGCATGAATAGAGAAAATAAATAATTTGCTGTACTGAACCAGCCAGATTTACACTAAATCAATCAATTGCACTAAATCAATCAATTACACTAAATCAATTTTACTAAATCAATCAATTATCTCTGTAGGGACCTGTCTAACCCAATTAGCTACTTACTGACTGTTATATACAGTAGTTTTTGCTAGGGTTAGTCAAGTTAAGTGTTTCTGTTCAAGTTAGATTTTCTAAGCTTGACACTTAACTTGATTGCTGTATTAGTTGTATTTAGTGCCCCAATTACTGCAGATGCACTGACTTAAAGCATCTTGAATTAAGGCAAAGACCTAAGCATCTCAACCCTTTCTTGGTTATCAATCATAAGTACCCTAAGGTGCTTGTGAGATGTTGGCTTCTAAGTCTATAGGCGCATGCAGTTCTAGGGTTAGGTCCTAGGCTAAGTCCATTTTCGAAAAATCCCTAGTTTTGAAAGGGGATAGTTTTTAAATAAAAATAAAACTAAGTCAAAAGTGAAAACTGATTTTAAGATTAAGTAAAGCAATTTTTCAAATTCTATTTTTAGAAAACTGATTTTTGAAATCAAGTAGAGTAAAAAAAATCAAGATACTCTATTCTACAAAGCACAATCCTAAAAGAAAACAATTACTCATAACCTGGTCAATAGAAAATGAAGCAGGTAATCATGGTTTAAATACAGTCAAGTAGTCAAACTCAAGTCAACCCTATTGAGTAGGGGCAGTCAGATAGTTACGAGTACAATGCTGAGTGACTCTATGACGAAGGACCGGGATGATGAGATGGACCCGGCTGCCAAGAATCAAATCGAGCCATCATCTCTAAGAATCGTGCATCAGCTACTTCTCTATCAGCTCGGCGAGCGTCCATCTGCTCTGTGTGAGGGGCCTCGACCTCCTCTCGGAGACTCTGTATCTGTGTCTCCATATGGGTCACTCTCTCGTAGAGTGTCGGTGGAGAGGGCTCATCTATATGGGCTCTGGCTTCTGCTGCTACATCTGCGACGTCGTACTCGACCTCCTCGTCCGAATCGATCTGATGAGCTGCTCTCCGACGTCTCCAGGACAGGACCCCGGTACCGGACACCTCTATACCTGCTAGGGCGAAGTTTCTATAGCCTATTTCATCGTAGTCTGTCAGATCGGCCATTTCTCCCTCGGTAATGTTCCTACCATGGTAATGTAATAGGGACGTGATAATGTGGCAGTAGGGTGTGCGTACCCGCCCTTGCATGGTCACACTGGATGCGTGTAGGATAGTGTGAAACATATGATGTCCTATATCAATATCTAGCTGGTGAATCAGGGCGTATAGGAGAAAGGTATGGAATGGTCGCATAGTGGTAACGTCCCTGGTGGATAATGGTAGAATACATCGGACTAAGACCCTATATAGGGCGTAGTCCTGGACCTCTAAGTCGACTGACTGGAATCGTCTAGCCACAGGTTGCCTAAAGAAATATGAGTGCAATGTATCTAAGGTGATGTGAGAATAGGGAGCATCAAAGGGAGGCTCCCTAGGAGGATAACAATAGAAGGTGGACTGCGAGGGTCGTAGTCCTAGAAATCGGTTCAATAATATTGGTGTGATAGTTAGGGGAATACCTTGAACCATGGTGGAGAACATGAGATTATCCTGTCTAATGATATTATTGTAAAATTCTGCACATAAGGAAGTATTGATTGGGTGAGTGCAGAATACGAGATTGTCCAGTTGGTAGTGGTTTATGACGTTCATAGCTAGGGGACAGGATTGGGTGAAGAATAGTCGATTCAAGTAGCTCGTCTTTATAGGTTTATAGGTGGTACGAGCGAACTTGTTACACAATTCTAAATTGGGAAACCTAGGATCAGGACTAGGTTGAGTACCGGGTTCTGCCTGATTAGGTCGGCGTCTTCTAAGAGAAAGAATGTATACTTAAAGAAAGTGTCCATTTAATGAAAAATTGAAAAGAAATTAACAAAAACAATAAATTATACCGGTTTGCTCGGGGAGGTATTGTTGAAGTTGAGGGCTTGAGAGCTTGAGAGGGTTGCAAGATCTCTTGGAAGGTAGAAGGTTGTGGAGGAGAAGAGTTTTGGGTGTGAAGAGAGGAAGGGGAGGGGAGCCCCCTTTTATAGGCAGTTTGGGCGCCCTTCCCCGGGAGGGCGCCTTGACTGGCGAGGGCGCCCTGTCTGACCAGGGCGCCTTGACCAGGCTGCAGCTGCCCTTTTGGCAGCTTTTGACCACCGAAGGACACTGGTAAGGGCGCCTCTCCGAACCAGGGCGCCTTTACCAGGTCTGTAGTTCCGTTTGTGCAGCTTTCTGCCGTTGACTGACTGTGGGAGGGCGCCCTGCATGACAAGGGCACCCTAAACAAGGCTGCAGCTGCCTTTTGGCAGCTTTTGACCACCCTCGGGGCGCCCTAAAGAGATTGGGCGCCCTAAAATCTGGTTTTGACCCAATTTGAATGTTTTTGACCGGATTTGTCCTAATTTAAGTGTCATTGACCAGATTTGACTACATTGACCAAGGTTTGACTGCTTTGACCGAAGTTTGACCTATTTGACCATAGTTTGACTATGTTGACCATGGTTTGAGATTTAACCACAACACTGGTATTAAGGGAATCATAATTAAGTTTTAATTTTACTGTCTCACCCAAATCTAGGGTTTTCAATCACGTTAACCTTATAGGTTTTATGAGACAGGTTTTGATAGTTTTGAAAATTTTGAAAGATAATTAAATTTTGAAAACTTAATTAATTAATTTTGAAATTTTTGAAAGGATGTTTAAATCTATGCTTAGCTGAAATTTTGTGTTAGATTCGAATTTGACAAAAATTAATTTGAATTTGAATTTCAAAAATTGGCTTCCAGGTCTTGGCGAGGCACTAGGCCTTCTTTGGCCGAAGCCTTATGGGATCATCCACCCTTTCCTTGACAAAGCCTTTTAATGAAATTTCATTTTCAAAATTATTTTTTGAAAAATTTCTGGTCTAACTAGTTTGGATTTTGGATCGGTAGCTTCGGCTGGTTTCACCAGTCTAAAGAGACCAAGTAAACTTGACCTTATTAGAATTGGTTTCCCCAACGTACTATCATCTCACCTCCACCCAATACTATATTTTCAAGTTTCAGTTAAGTTTGTTTGGTCCTTAAGCTAGCCTAAGTCTAAGCATGGTATATTACAGAAATTAAGTAAACAGGCAAACAATCAAGCAATTTAAATCAATAATAACAAGTTTATCTAATAATGAAAATAGTTCTCAGTTTGGCTCCCCCTGGACTAAAGCCACGGTGATGGTTAGGCAAGATGTGAATCTTGTCCTTGGGGATCCAATACTGATTTGATCCAGTTGGTTTGTTCAGGCACAGTTTAGGTACCCATGCCTGAATTTTTCCTCTGGACTGATTCAGTACAGACAAATATGATCTTTGTCGAGATTTGGTTCGGTAGCCAAGTCCGGATCGATTTAGAACTGATTTCTGTTTTCTAAGGATCATGTCAAGACCCTTGGAACCAGATGTAAATCGTTCTAAAGCTGTTCTAAATTCCTTAACCTGAGTTTTCAGGGAGGAGTTCTCCTTTTCAAGTTTTTCAACTTGAATAGAAGTTCCTTCCTGAACCTTCTCGGTTAAGGGTTTAGAGTCAGCTTCCTCTTTCAGGAGTTTTACTTCCTGTCGGAGGGATTCGACTCGGAGTTTGGCTTTAGCCAAGTCTCGAGAAAGAAAAGAAATCAACTCACTTAATTGCAATTTATTAAAACCAGTTACCTTTATTTCTCCGTCTTCTGTGAAGGTCAGCTCGCCGTCCTCTTGTTCTGATTTGACTCGATTTTTTCTGAGGCGGTCAGAGCTAGGAGATTGGACTGAGGTGCCTCTTCTTCTTCTTCTGAGGAAGACTCGTCCCAGGTTGCTTGTAGCGCCTTCTTTCTTCTCGTCTTCATGGACTCTTTCAGATTTGGACACTCTGTTTTGTAGTGGCCCTTTTTCTTGCACTCGTAGCAGGTCACATTAGGCTTGTTCGCGGGTTCAGTTGGTTCGTCCTTTCTTCGGCCGGTTTTTCCTTTTGTTGGTTCGGTTCTTCAGCTCCTTGTAGTAGTTTCGAGTGAGCCGGACCAGCTTAGTTTGTTCTCCTTCTTCGTCTTCTGAATCTGAGTCAGAGTTAGACTCGGGTTCAGGTTCGGGCTTCTTCTTCGTTGTCTTTTGAGTTTTGCCTACAAGAAAAGCAACACCTCTCTCGACCACATTGGTGTTAGTTTGTTCGTGCAGTTCTAGTTCAGAAAACAACTCATCTAATTTTATTTTAGAAAGATCTCTAGAGACCTTGTATGCATCTACCATAGATGCCCACAAGGTGTTTCTAGGAAAGGCGTTTAGAGTATACCTTATTAGGTCACAGTTTTCAACCTTGTGACCTATTGTGTGAAGACCGTTCATTACCTCCTGGATTCGTGCGTGGAGCTGGGCTGCTGTTTCGTTGTCGGCCATCTTGATAATGTAGAGTTTATTCAGCAGTAGATCCCTCTTGCTGATCCTGGTGTCTGAAGTCCCTTCGTGCAGCTCAATTAGTTTTGTCCATAGCTCTTTTGCACTGTTGAAAGGGCCCACTCGGTTCAGCTCTTCCTTTGTCAGCCCGCATTGTAGGGTTTGCGTTGCTTTTGCGTCGGCCTCTATTTTGCGCTTTAGAGTATTGTCCCACTCGGAGTAGCTTTGTGGTTGTCCTTCGGCGTTTTTGGAGATCTCCAGACCGGACTGGATGATGATCCACATATCCACCTGAGTTTTCAGGTGGACTTCCATGCGACTTTTCCAGTAAGAAAAGTCTTCTCCACTGAAAAGTGGAGGTCTGGCGGTGCTGAATCCCTCTTGCATGGCCATTGGATCTATAACAAAAAAACTAACAAAAAAAACAAATTTTCCAAGACTAGGTCTTGGATTAGTAGTGCTGGATTAGGAAATAAAATATCGAGGGGTGTTGCACCAATCTCGATTAACAAAAACAATCGAACAAAAAAAAATATTTAAAAAATTTGAAAATCCGAAAAGAGTTTTTCAAACTGGTGGTTGCACCAAGTTTGAATAACCCCGCTCTGATACCACTTGTTGGATCGTGAAAAACCGATAGAGGGGGGGGGTGAATATCGGAAATCGCTCTTTTTCGGAAAACTAAGAGTAAGAGCACAGCGGAAATAAAAATACGAGACACAATACAAAGACACAATGGTTTTTACTTGGTTCGGAGCCTGTGTCGACTCCTACTCCAAGGCCCACGGTTGTTGACCGTTTACTTTGGACAATTCTATATTCGCGCAAATCGGTTACAATGATTTCAATTACAAAGAGAGTGCAATAAAATAATAATAAAATATTAAGCTCTTCGTTACCGACGTCCGGAGTGTATCGATTCTTTTCGGGGCAGCGGGACGTCGTCGGCTCGAGGTGAGGCGTTTCTGGAGCAAGGCGCGAGCGTAGAAGAGCGTGGAAACTTTGGAATGAAGTTGATGTAAAGCTTGGGGTCGAGGGGTGCTATTTATAGCACCTAGGGCGCCCTGGACTTCGGGGGCGCCCTGCCACGTGTCAGCTGATCCGCGCTTCGCTCGGTCAAGTGTTATCCCACCGGAATAGGGATGAGGTTTGACCTCTGGGGTGTAACGACCCGGAAAATTCTCTTAATATTTTCTTAAAATATTAAGCATATTTAAATAATTTTCCAAGGGACCTAGAAATATTAAGGAGAACTTTGGCTTAGAAAATCCATGTTTTCCCATTTAAATTGAGAAAACTAAGTACCAATGAGCTTTAAATGGGCTCCAAAAATAGGTATTAATTAGGAAAAATTAATATAAATTAGGTAAAATTAATATAAATATAAAAGAATTTTATTTAGGAATATTGGCATAATTATGGATGATTTTAGGGGGATTTTCGGAATTTAGGAAATAAAAATAATAAAATAAATGAAATAAAAATAAAATAAAAATAAAGGTGCATGAGCCAAGGATTGAACCTTGGACCTCTTGTACAACCATGTAAGCCTTAACCAACTCACCTCGCAAGGGATTTCTATGAGGAAATGGAGTGGATATAAGTTAAGATTAAGAAGAAGATGAAGAGTCATGGAGAGACTCTTCATTTACCTCTTTAATGGGCTATTAAAGGGGGGTTTTGGGAGTTACCTCTTCTTCCCATTACATTCATTTTCGAAACTCTTCCTCCCCTCATTCTTGCCGAGCACCAAGAAAGGGCTTTCCCCTTGGAAAAGCTTCCACCAAGGTTCCATCTCCTAGATCTAAAGTTTCTACAAGAGTACAAGGGCAAGGAGGGATCAAGGGTCAAGAGCTCTACAAGTTCTTTTTCTTTTAAGGTCTAAAAATCAAGGAATCCCAAGGTAAGACTCCCTCACCTGTGGTATAATAGTTATCTATGATTTCCATGATTTTTATTATGATACATGGGTTAGTTTTTGGATGTGATGTTGAAAGGAAAGAAAAAACCAAGGTCTTTAAGTTTATGGATTTCGGCCAGCATGATTTAAAAGCCTATAAATATGCTAAAAATCTTGATAATGTTGTTTAATGTTCCCTTATGATGTTTAGTAAGTAGATATAATTTTTGGGAATTTTTAGAGTACCCTAGGTCACTCTAGGATTTCGGCCAACATGAAAGGGACAAAACCAAGGTCCCTATGTTTATGGGTTTCGGCCACCATGATTTAAATGTCTATAAATATGATAAAAATCATGATAATGTTATTTGATGTTCCCTTATGATGTGTAGAGGGTAAGAATAATTTTTGGTAATTTTTGGAGTACCCTAGGACACCCCAGGGTTTCGGCCAACATGAAAGAAACAAAAACTCAGGACCCTGAGTTTAAGGGTTTCGGCCATCATTTTTTAAAGGACTATAATTATGCTAAAAATCATGATAATGTTATTTAATGTTCCCTTATGATTTTTAGAAGTTAAATATAAATTTTGGGAATTTTTAGAGCACCCTAGAGACCCATATGTTTCGGCCAACCTCAAGGACCCAAGGGTTAGGGTTGAGCCTTCAATTGCAAGTACATGATTATGTGTTGCCATGATAAGTATGATAAGTTTATGTTCAGGATATGAATGATGTCATGATAAGAATGATAGGGTTATGATCATGATAAAAATGATGCTATGATATGTTAGGTTCATGATATGAATGATGCCATGTTAAGTATGCTACGTTTATGTTTAAGAATGAAAATGATGCCATGTTTAAGAATGCAAATGATGCCATGTTAAGAATGAAAATGATGCCATGTTAAGAATGAGGATGATGCCATGTTTATGAATGATATGCCATGTTTACGAATGATATGCCATGTTTATGAATGATATGCCATGTTTATGAATGATACGCCATGTTTATGGATGATATGCCATGTTTATGAATGATATGCCATGTTTACGAATGATATGTCATGTTTATGAATGATATGCCATGTTTATGAATGAAGTGCCATGCTCTATGAATGATGTGTGCATATGCCATGTCTAAGAATGAAAATGATGAATTACAAGTATGATGAATGAAAAATGATGCTTATGTCTTTAAGGCATAAATATGCTAAACGACACGGTCGATGGTTGACGGTACGACAGTCGAGAGGACCGGTAAATGGGCCGGTAGACGGGCCGAGCCGTAACAAGTTATGCTATCTTAAGTATGCTATGAATGAATGATGATGAATGACAAGTATGATGAATGAAAGATGATGCTTATGTCTTTAAGGCATAAATATGCTAAATGGCACGGTCGATGGTTGACGGTACGACGGTCGAGAGGACCGGTAAATGGGCCGGTAGACGGGCCGAGCCGTAACAAGTTATGATATGTTAAGTATGCTATGAATGTCTTATGAATGATGAAGCATGAAAAGTATTTTACTTTATGTATGGGCTTGTACCGGACCCAAGTATGGGTCCAAGGGATGGGCACCTTATGAACGCCCCGGTTTTGGACTACCGAAGCTGTCCACGGTTCTGGCCCTACCGGAGCTGGGCAACAGGGATGGGCACCTTAAGAACGCCTCGGTTTGGGGACTACCGACTATGCTATCCTTACCCTAGTAGGTTGGGGCTCGCGACCTCGGACTTGCTAGGGATGCGCGCTATGATGTATGTATGTGGTACAAGCCGGGGACCCCAAATGATGTTATGATGATTATGTTTAAGCAAATTAAAAGTATGTTTTAAAAGTTAAGCATCCCTTATGTATATGCATTCCACTCATGCATCCATTCATGTTATGCATTATGCTATGTTGATAAGATGATATGCTTACATTTCATGTTAAGATGTATGCATGAGAATGAATGGTCTATGCCATGATTATGTTAGGAAGATGTTCATATGCTATGATAGGTATTATGACATGCTACCATGTTTATGATTTATGCCATGAAAGATGCCATGCTACTATGTTTATGATTTATGCCATGAAAGATGCCATGCTACTATGTTTATGATTTATGCCATGAATTTTGCCATGCTACTATGTTTATGATTTATGCCATGAATTATGCCATGCTACTATGTTTATGATTTATGCCATGCTTAGAATGTCTACTATGTTTATGTTCATGCCATGCTATGTATACGATAAGTGATGTAAGATGTTATGTTTCAAGTAGAGCACCAAGTATGTTAATGTTTTATGTGCTCATTATGAGATGATGAATGATGAATGGTTTTGTGAGTAGGAAAGAGTCTTACTAAGCCTGTGTGCTTATAGTCTTATTTCCTTATACCGCAGATCATTCAAGGGGATAATGAAGGAAGCAGCAGGAGGGCAAGAACTCATGTGTGTCGTAGTGACTTGGCCCAGGAAACTATATGTTTACTTATATGTTTGAATAATGACTTATGGAACCTTATGATATGATGTTATGTGAGACATGATATGATGCTTAAGTTCAAAGTTAATATGCTAAGGTTTCCATGTCAATAAGTTAAGAATGGTAACAGGGCATGTATAAGTTAAGTTATTCTGCTGCCTTATGATGTCTACATGCCCTAAGCATGTTAACGTAACGCCGCTTATGGAAAAAAAAAAGCGGGCGTTACAGGTTGGTATCAGAGCAGTAACCATCTCACTACACACACATCAAGCCCTCTTCCTGCCGCTTCCAAGTAAGTATCTCTTTACAAATCTTATAGTAAGATGTTCTATGATTTAGGATATGCAAGTATGAACGATAGTTATGATTAGGATATGCAAGTATGAACGATATGCAAGTATGAACGATAGTTATGATGAAAGGTACCTTAAGATATGTAACGATGAACGATATTTTTATCTTCTTTTAGGAATTAAATATTTAGAATAACATAGGCATAGAAAAGAAACTATAATTTATGATAGTATGTATAATCTATAATATAGTCACATGCAGAAAATTATCTGATAGCCTACCCACAGGAGATTATAACACTCTCACCTATGTTAGCGTATAGCATTAATTCCATGATATTAATACTGATATAATTAATGGTATAGGTCATATGGTATAACTTAGGTAGGGACGCATAGGATAGGGTTCTAATTATGTTAACACTTATTATAGGTTTTGGGTCACTGATATCTTATAATATAATATATATGACTACCTTAAGTTATTTTATGGTAATATAATAAGTAGGATCTCACCTATTCTATAATAATCATATAACTAATATAATTCATAACTCGGGCTGAGAACTAATATTTCCGAAGCATACTATTATTAGGTTTAACCATAATTAAAATAAGTATATAATTATGATATATGCATATAATTATATCATGGAGTTAATAATGACATTAGCCAATTATATGGCGAGGAGATAATCAGAACTTCGATATATATAGCGATGCTTCCAAGCTAGGACTTGGAGCTGTACTTAGGCAGAGTGGTAAGGTCATTGCTTACGCCTCTAGGCAACTCGAGGAAAATGAGCAGACTACCCCACTCACGATCTGGAATTGGCTGCGGTGGTTTCGCTCTTAAGAGATAGAGGCATTATCTATATGGAGCACAGTGTAAGATTTATACAGACCACCAGAGTCTGCGATACTTCTTCACTCAGAAAGACCTGAATAGGAGTTAACAGGTCGCAGACCACCGAGGAGTTGTTTAGTAGTGCTCTACTCACCGAGCATTACCTGAACAATATCAATCAGCAAAGGAAGGCATTAAATGAGAGAGGTCAGAAACCTCAGAGTACCAACGCTAATGGGAAGGGAAATCAGGGTGGTAAACGGCAGCCATGGGACGACCCCCAAGGGGGCCCAGCAAATAAACAGTCCAGGTTTCCCCTATGTGCTACATGCGGGAAAATGCATCCCGGGGAATGCCGCAAAGGTACGAACCGGTGTTTCATTTGCGGGGTGGAAGGGCACATAGCCTCTTACTGTCCTACCAAGAACCGGGCACCTCCCCAACAACTTGTTCCGTACCAGGGTGCACCAGCGAAACTACATTATATGCAAGCCGAGCTGGAAGGTACCCCGATGAGCCATGGGAGATTAGAGGCCCCACCAACTATGGCGGATGCCAGGGTTTTCTCTATTACTAAGGAGGATGCCGCGAGTGCTTCAACGGTTGTCACAGGTCAGATACTTATTTACAGTCAGTATGCTACTGCATTATTTGATACTGGGGCAACACACTCGTTCATCTCTATGTTCTACACTAAGAAGATAGATATGTCTCCACAAGTTTTAGACTGCAAGTTCTTGACAACCCTGCCTTCGAGAGAAATAAGGACATCCACTCCCGTGCTGCGTGCTGTGCCAGTCGGATTCGCAGGAAGAGAACTCTACTGCGATCTAATAGTACTTGACATGCAGGATTATGATGTTATAAGGGGAAGGAATTTTCTGAGCAAATACGGCGCTTCTGTCGAGTGCCGTAAACGAAAGGTGATCTTTCAACTATCGACTCTCGAAGCACAGAAGATGATAGACAAGGGATACACTGGATTCTAGCACATGTGGTTGACGTAAGTCAACCCAAGGACCAGAAGCTAGAAGATGTTAGGGTTGTAGGTAATTATCCAGAGGTATTCCCAGAGGAATTATCAGGATTAGCTCCTGATAGAGAAGTGGAATTCGAGATCGAATTGGTTTCTGGTATTAACCCATTCCCCAAGGCACCTTACCGTATGGCAAGGTCAACGGTTTGAGGAATCCACCTGGGAACGCGAGGATGCGCTGGGACGCAGGTACCCAGAGATATTCTAAGTTCGAGGATGAACTTTCACGAGGTATGGGGGATTGTAACGACCCGGAAAATTCTCTTAATATTTTCTTAAAATATTAAGCATATTTAAATAATTTTCCAAGGGACCTAGAAATATTAAGGAGAACTTTGGCTTAGAAAATCCATGTTTTCCCATTTAAATTGAGAAAACTAAGTACCAATGAGCATTAAATGGGCTCCAAAAATAGGTATTAATTAGGAAAATTAATATAAATTAGGTAAAATTAATAAAATATAAAAGAATTTTATTTAGGAATATTGGCATAATTATGGGTGATTTTAGGGGGATTTTCGGAATTTAGAAATAGAAATAATAAAATAAATGAAATAAAAATAAAATAAAAATAAAGGTGCATGAGCCAAGGATTGAACCTTGGACCTCTTGTACAACCATGTAAGCCTTAACCAACTCACCTAGCAAGGATTTTATGAGGAATGAAGTGGATATAGTTAAGGATAGAAGAAGATGAAGAGTCATGGAGAGACTCTTCATTTGCCTCCTTAATGGGCTATTAAAGGGGGGTTTTGGGAGTTACCTCTTCTTCCCATTACTTGCATTTTCGAAACTCTTCCTCCCCTCATCCTGCAGCACAAGAAGGGGATTTTCCCTTGGGAAAACTCCACAAAGGTCCTACCACCAAGATCTAAAGGTTTCCTAAGGTTCAAGGCTAGGGGGATCAAGAGACAACAAGTCTTCCTTCTTCTTTCCATTAAGTTCTAAAAATCAAGAAACCCAAGGTAAGACTCCCTCACCTGTGGTATAATAGTTCCTATGATTTCCATGATTTTTAGCATGATATATGGGTTAGTTTTTGGATTTGATGTTGAAAGGAAACAAAACCAAGGTCCCTATGTTATGGTTTCGGCCACCATGATTTGAATGTCTATAAATATGTTAAAAATCTTTATAATGTTATTTAATGTTCCCTTATGATGTGTAGAGGTTAGTATAATTTTTGGGAATTTTTGGAGTACCTAGGAACTCTAGGGTTTCGGCCAACATGAAAGGGACAAAAACCAAGGTCCCTATGTTTATGGGTTTCAGCCACCATGATTTAAATGCCTATAAATATAATAAAAATCATGATAATGTTATTTATGTTCCCTTATGATGTGTAGAGGGTAAGTATAATTTTTGGGGAATTTTTGGAGTACCCTAGGACACCCCAGGGTTTCGTCCAACATGAAAGAAACAAAAACTGAGGACCCTGAGTTTAAGGGTTTCGTCCATCATGTTTTAAAGGTCTATAATTATGCTAAAAATCATGAGATAATAGTTGATTTTAATGTTCCCATTATGATGTTTAGAAGTTAAGTAATAAATTTTGGGAATTTTTGGGGTACCCTAGAGACCCCATATGTTTCGGCCAACCTCAAGGACCCAAGGGTTAGGATTGAGCCTTTAACTTCAAGTATATGTTTATGTGTTGCCATGATAAGTATGATAAGTTTATGTTCAGGATATGAATGATGCCATGATAAGAATGATAGGGTTATGATCACGATAAAAATGATGCTATGATATGTTAGGTTCATGATATGAATGATGTCATGTTATGTATGTTATGTTTATGTTTAAGAATGAGGATGATGCCATGTTTAAGAATGAAAATGATGCCATATTTAAGAATGAAAATGATGCCATGTTTAAGAATGAAAATGATGTCATGTTAAGTATGTTATGTTTATGTTCATGATAAGAATGATACATGCCATGTCTTATGAATGATACATATGTATGCCATGATTTATGAATAAGATGTATGTATGTCATGTCTTATGAATGAAGTTAAGTACATGCCTTTAAGGGACAGCTATGATGTTAAGTATGATGAATGACAAGTATGATGAATGAATGATGATGAACGACAAGTATGATGAATGAAAGATGATGCTTATATCTTTAAGGCATAAATATGCTAAACGGCACGGTCGATGGTTGAAGGTACGACGGTCGAGAGGACCGGTAAATGGGCCGGTAGACGGGCCGAGCCATAACAAGTTATGCTATGTTAAGTATGCTATGAATGAATGATGAATGATGACACATGAAAAGTATTTTACTTTATGTATGGGCTTGTACCGGACCGAAGTATGGGTCCAAGGGATGGGCACCTTAAGAACGCCCCGGTTTTGGACTACCGAAGCTGTCCACGGTTCTGGCCCTACCGGAGCTGGGTAACAAGGATGGGCACCTTAAGAACGCCTCGGTTTGGGGACTACCGACTATGCTGTCCTTACCCTAGTAGGTTGGGGCTCACGACCTCGGACTTGCTAGGGATGCGCGCTATGATATATGTATGTGGTACAAGCCGGGGACCCCAAATGATGTTATGATGATTATGTTTAAGCATTTAAAAGTATGTTTTAAAAGTTAAGCATCCCTTATGTATATGCATTCCACTCATGCATCCATTCATGTTATGCATTATGCTATGTTGATAAGATGATATGCTTATGTTTATGTTAAGAAGTATGCATGAGAATGAATGATTTATGCCATGAAAGATGTCATGCTACTATGTTTATGATTTACGCCATGAATTATGTCATGCTTAGAATGTTATGATGTTTATGTTTATGCCATGAATTATGCCATGCTTAGAATGTTTATGATGTTTATGTTTATGTCATGAATTATGCCATGCTTAGAATGTTTATGATGTTTATGTTTATGCCATGTATCATGCCATGCTTAGAATGTTACTATGATTATGTTCATGTCATGCTATGTATACGACAAGTGACGTAAGATGTTATGTTCTAAGTAGAGCACCAAGTATGTTAATATTTTATGTGCTCATTATGAGATGATGAATGATGAATGGTTTTGTGAGTAGGAAAGAGTCTTACTAAGCCTGTGTGCTTATAGTCTTATTTCTTATACCGCAGATCATTCAAGGGGACAGTGAAGGAAGCAGCAGGAGGGCAAGAACGTATGTGTGTAGTAGTGACTTGGCCCAGGAAAACTCTATGTTTACTGTTTATGCTAGAACTTCACCTTGGTTACTTATATGTCTGAATAATGACCTATGGAACCTTATGATATGATGTTACGTATGACATGATATGATATGATGCTTAAGTTCAAAGTTAATATGCTAAGGTTCCTATGTCATTAAGTTAAGGACGGTAACAGGGCATGTATAAGTTAAAGTTATTCCGCTGCCTTATGATGTCTACATGCCCTAAGCATGTGAACGTAACGCCGCTTAGAAAAAAAAAAAGCGGGCGTTACAATAACCAATGTTTGAAAAAGATTAAAGCTGCAGAAACTGTAATTTGATTTGCAGAGTTGAAATCTGAATGAAGGCAGAAATCAAAACATGAAGTGCAGGATGTAGAAATCGAATGGGATACTAAACCAAACTAAGCAACTGAGATCGAATTTACCAACTAGTATCTAGAACAACTTAGAAATAAACTAGACTACTGATGTAAAATGCAGGAGCTGAAAATTGATACTGCAGAAACTAAGGCTGATACGCATGCTGAAATCAGAGAAGAAAGACTGATACGCAACAATTAAACAAAAATTAAACTCGAATTAAAAGCAAATATCCACTAAACACATTCCCTAACTATTAAACTTGTAGAATGAAACACAATTGAAGCTAAAACAATTCAGAAACTTGAAACTAAGTGGCTGATACGAAAAACAGAAACAGAACACTGCAGAAATAAAATTACAGCTATAAACTGAAATTACAACAAGAAATCTAAACCCCAATCACTCCATTAGCTCAAGATTTCCTTGTTCGTCACGCAAGGGCTGGCCTCGAACCCCTAAGCTCATCAAATCAGTGGGAAATCGTCTCTACAGTCGACTCTGCTCAAAATCGGCACATGGCTGGAATTTCCAATCCAATCTACTCTATCTCGATTGATGGAACTGCGATGATGATTTGAGAATCATCTGAGCTCACCTGAGAACCCCTACAAGTGGTTCAGATGATCGGAGATGGCTTGTGGGTAAGATTCAAGTGACTAAATTGCAGAGCTGCCGAAACCCTCAAACAATCCCTGTTCCGGCGTGATTTTGAGCTGAAATCTCCAAAGAGCTATCCCCTAATGATCCAAATCTCGATCCAAGCAAAGAATTGAGGTGGTCGCGCCTCGAATTAAAGAATAAGCTTGAAACAAACGAAGAACTGCTGAAGAACGAAGACTGTGCGGCGAAGACGTGACGAGGAGAAACCTGTGGAAATTTTGATTAAGTAGTTAGCAATGGACGGCTCAGATTGATTTGAGAAAATCCAACGGCTGATCTTGCTCTAATTTAATCCAAACTTTGATGATGATGATCAGGGGTCAGGATCTGCCTCGTGGTAGCTCAGATCCTCCAGATGTGCAACGGATGATCCTGATCAACCTAATCTTTGAATGGATGATCTAGAACCCTCTGAGCTTGATCCAACGGTTGAATGAGCTCTGATTGGGATGAAACCTTCAGATCTTGAACAGAGTGCTTGATCAACCCTAACCCTAGCTCGGATTGCTTCAGATGGTCCCAGATGGCTCAGATCTAGTCGCTTTTGAATCGGACGGCCCGGATTAATCCGAAACTTGATAACTCGATCCGGGTCCACTTCCGACTCAAGTTTGACCCAGTATACCCTAGGTCCAGGATCCTTTCATGCCTACAAAAATAGATCAAAAATTTAGTGGTCAAATAATCCAAATATGTGTAAATTTGCAATTAAGTCCAAAATAAGAGGAAGTCCTAAAATCTAGGGTAAATTCACAATTAAGCAAGAAAAACATGGGTCAAACATGGATTTTAGCAACTAAAATAATCAATAAAATGGTACTTATCAACTCCCCACACTTAAGCTTGAGCGTCTCGCGAAACTACTAAGTATGTATTCCCTAGATTTTCTTAAGCATAATTAGAAGCAATTGAAAAGAAGTTACCTAGGGTCGTCAATTCTCATAAATCTAAGCTATATGGATTAGTATCTTGTCCTTAAATCAACAACTTAGCATTTCCATCTTTCATGAGTCATTGAGATGAATTTAACTCACTAGCCTTTCAAGGAAAATTTTTGTGGCTCTCTCCTTAAGTTCTAAGTTGATGATGGAAGTGGAGCTCACTCAAACACACATACTTCTTGCACTACCATAGGTTTGCTTGTTATCTAATCTCCACCATTATTCATGATTAGGATCAATATCTACAAAAACAAGTGAAAACATGGAAAATGGTAAGAAATGGAGTAAAAGCCAAGAAAATGGAAAATTTGATAAAGTAGAAGACTTGAGTGCTCAAGGATGTTTCCAATGAACTCAGCCCTCTTAACAGTCCTCTAGTGAATTCAAAAAGTGTGATGGAGTAAACTTGAATAATGCCCTTTGATTTGGATGAAGAAATCTTCCTTGATTTCTTTGTGCCAAATTTGCCCTTTTGTGCCAACCTTGCTTCCTTCTTTTTCCTTGTTCTCTTCTCTTTTTTTTTTTTTTAGAACTGCAGAAATAAGTTTCTTTCATATCAGCTGCTTTCTTTCTCGCTAGTAAAATCAGAAATGAAATGGAGTAAGGCTTTGATCCGGATGTGGATGTTTCCAATGATCTCTCCACTAGTTTCATGGTGCCAACACTCACTTTTTGTGCCATTTGTTTCTTTCTTTACTCTTTTTTTTTCTCTGTTTTGACCAGCAGTGGTTGCTCTCAACTCTTTGTGACACCTTTGTGTGCTTCATTCCTTGATTCACAGCCCCTAGAAAACCCAATTCAGCTCAAGTTGATACACACTTTGTGTCGAAACTGCTTTACTGGAATACAACCAATCTGATTTTTTTCTTCTTCTTCTTGCAGATTCCGCAACAGCTCTTCATAAAATTTTCAGCACCTTGCAACTTCCCTTGCATTCAGTTTTTGTCATTCCAGCAACTCCATGTTAAACCTCGGCAGATTACAACTCATTCAGATTTTTTTTAAAGCTGCAGATTTTCCTGCATTTCCCTGCTTCAATCCATTGCAACTCTGCTGTGTTATTGATTTTTCCGAACAAAGTACAGCTGCAATTTAGAGATCACCTAAGGTTTTGTTCAACTGTAAAAGAAAATGCAGAAATTCATTGGCTGCAGCAACAAACAAAAGGGCAGAATTCAATTTGCTTTGGACTGCAGCTATACTAAATCTGAAATTCTGAATTGACTTTTTTTTACTTGTTCTTGATACCAACTCAACTCAAATTGCATCTTACAACATAATGCCAAAACATTAGCCACCTCCCAAACTCAATTTGGCACTTGGTTTTTTTTTTCTTTGGCACAAAATTTTTTTTTTCTTTTGCGTGCCAATTCTTTTCTCTTCTTCTTGTTCAGTTTTTTTTTTCCTTTTCTTTTCTTTCGTGCCACTTGATCTTCAAAGTGTGATAAGTAATCTAGATACTCCACTTGCTTCCATTTTTCTTGCTCATTCTTGACATCAACTCACTCAAAATGTAATTGTTTCCATCCTTCCATTGCAAATTTTTTTTTCTTTTTGGATCAAAATGCCTTCTTGATACAAAACTTTTCCAAAACGCTAATCACTCCCCCACACTTAAATCTTTGTCCGTCTCGGGCAAAGTAGCATCAAGAAACATCCCAAGCAAACAAATCCATAGGAAAATGGGGTTAAGAGTAGGAATAAGGAAAGACAAATAAAGTAGACATGATTAGTGCCAAAAATTGACATGGAAGGGTAAACAAATTGATTAGTCTATATAGATGTGATCCAATCATTGAAATATGGTTTTGAAAGAACCTAAGCAAGTTCTAGAGCACAATAACATATGTGTGTCACAAAGATAAGGCTAATTATCACTAGGCAAAAATAATTCATCTCAAGTCATCAATTAAGAATTTAAAACCAAGTAGTACTCAAGCATCCAAGATTTCATCCATTAGCTTAAACCCTAAGTTTTGACAACCAAATTTAATTTATTTTCAAAAGACTCTAACATGACATGGAGATAACCTAGAGGGATACATTTATTCCTACTTATGAAGAAAACGTGCCCAAAAGAACTAACATGCATTTATTGACAAGGACTCAATTTAAAAGAAAATTTTACTTCTAGAAAGCATAAAAAATGAAACATGCAATAAAAAAAATACAAGAAGAAACAAACTCCCCTTTATTTCTGATGGACGGAGACTATCCAGAAGTAGCCTCCATCGTGGTAGTGGAGGAACATGGGTGGCTGAGAGAATTAGGACTCCCCCACACTTGAACTTTACAAAAATTTGCTCCGGTGGCCGAAGGCGATTTAGGTACAAGACCCATGTCAGAGGTGGAGTGCTTTGAATTAGAGTAAAATCAACTCCTCCTTCTTGATGCCTTTTGAAAGATTTTCCAGGAGGCCGGAGTCTATTCAGATGGAGCACCCACTCCAGAAGTCTTCTAGACCCTGTAAAACAATGTAATACCTCTCTCAAGCATTCAGGGTCAGAAAGAAATGATATAAATTCAGTCTCTGCATGAAATGTATCCAAAACTACATCACATCCAATTAAATCAATTCTTGGTGCCTCAATAAATTTTTCACAATCATTTTCTACAAAATTTGCATCCAGGAACTCATCACAAACAAAGAAATCAATTTTTGGCATATTAATAGAAATTTCACAATTATTTTCCACCAAGGATGTATCAAGCAATGAATTACAACCAATGAAATCAATTTTCGGTTCCTCAATAAGTATTTCACAATTAATTTCAGCATCACAATAAACAACATCAATTTCAGGCTCTTCTAAAAATTTTCTACAATCATTTTCTACATAAAGTGTATCAAGTAATGTTGCAGAGCCAATAAAATCTATCTCAGGTACCTCCATAAGTTTTTCACACTCAACTTCAGCATAAGATATGGCAAGAGAGTCATCACAATATACAACATCAATTTCAGGTATTTCTAAGAATTTTTCACTATCAGCATTTTCATGATATGTATCCCTACTTGCTTCAATTTCGACAAATTCTACACTAGATACCTCTATCAATTCTTCACAACCAAATTCTACAAAAGATGTATCAATAAGTGTATCACCACCAATGAAATCAGTTTGAGGTACCTCTATGCAATTTTCAGAAAAAATAGAAGGAATACTTACCTGATCGTGCTGAAAAATACCTGGAGGTTCTACATGAGTAGATGTAACTGTGGCCTCCTCCTGGTCAAGTATATGCTTCACTTCAGGTTTAGGTTCTGGTGGACACTCAACTGAAGCAGGTGATCCTTGGGTTCTTGCTTCCACCAGGCAAGTCCCTACACTTCCTGGTTCATCCTCTGAATCTTCTAATGTACCAGTCAATTGTGGTGGTCCCTGGGGCTTAGTGCATTCCCCTACACCTGTAGAATCATCTTCTATGCATGCTCCTTCTGTAATATCTGCAACAATAATATCAGAAAAATTAGGACCATCAATAATACTATCATCACAAAATAAAAGATGAGAATGGTCCTGTGGAGCTTCAGTTTCTTCTTCTTGAGTTGAAAATTTTGGAAATGGATTTTGAATAGGAATCTCCGGAGGAATGCATGCTGTAGGTGCCCTGATTTTAATGATTTCTTCTTCTTCTTCCACCAAATGTGCAAGATCACTTGAAGAAGGACTTGGCCATGCACTAGGGTCACCTTGAACTGATATAAAATCAACTCCGGGGCTCTCAGAATTAAGAGAAGCTTGAGAAAATAATTGTCCTGATTCTTGGGCTTTTATCTGATTCAAATCACTAGCCAATTGTCCCATTTGCCTTCCGAGGTTTTGTAAAGCTCCAATGATATTATCCTGCTGATGTTGTTGGAATTGGGGTTGTTGGGGCTGAAATGGTTGTTGGAATGGCTGATAAGAAGGTGGAAATGCCTGAAAACTTTGCTGAGAGTTATATCCTTGAAACTTCTGATTTTGCAATGGAAAATCCTGTGATGAGGACTGATTTTGCATAGGCTGACACCCTTGATTGTAGGGCTGGAAATTCTGATCATAGGGCTGTGAAGGCTGGAAAAATGGTTGGTTTTGTGGTGGAAATGTTTGAAATGATTGACAACCTTGCTGCCCTTGCTGATATGGCTGGAATTGAGGCTGCGGTTGCTGAAATAGGGGTTGAGTTTGCTGAAATGTAGGCTGAAAATTCGAATTTTGGGGCTGAAATTGCTGTGGCTGCTGGAATTGTTGCTGTGATTGCTGGAAATTCGGTTGACTTGGCTGAAAATCTTGCTGAAATTGTTGGAATTACGGTTGAAATTGCTGTGGTGGTTGCTGGAATTGTTGTAATGGTGGCTGAAAAAACTGATTTAGTTGCTGAAAATTTGAATAGGGCTGTTGAAAATTCTGATTTGGTTGCTGAAATTGCTGGGAAGGCTGAAATTGGGGCTGAGGTGGCTGAAATGTAGGCTGAATCGGCCTCTGGTAAGTAGATGAATGCGCTTTATTTCTTTGTTGGTATTCCAACACCTTACATCAACATTTCAACTCCATCAATACCTCTTTTATCTCTGTATAGTCCTCTGGTGGAAACATTTTGATCTTATAGCCCTGTCACAAGACAAACAAGAAAAATGGCAACAACCGTATACAAAAGATAAAGCACAAGAAAATAGAATCTAATGATATGCCCATAAGCACACAAGCAAAAATCAAACAAATCAACTAGTTGCTTCCCCGGCAACGGCGCCAAAAATTTGATGGATCCAAAATACTAGGTTAAGTTGTCACGAATGTGGGTTCATCAGATTTTAAATATGAAAAATAAATTGCTGGAAATCCTTTTTGCAATCAAGAATGAAAACGTAGTAAAGGGGCCACAGGTCGTATTTTTCCTCGAGACTAATTGAGAGTTTGTGTGATTCGAGCTCGTGTTTATGTGTCGTTTGTGAATTTTGGGTTTCAAATAAAACGAGGGTTTGGTTTGCAATGAGACACAAAATCGCAAGGAAAATTAAAGAAACTCAACTCATGAACTAAGCAAAGTGATGCTTCATAAGGATCTGCATTCAGTAAGGATCTGAATGCAGAAATAAAATCTGGAAACTTCATAAGCATGACAACAGAGATGCAGTAACAAATTAGATGAAGAATCGAGCACATCAACTGAGGTCAAATACACAAATCTAATGTTCAGGTAAGATCTAGAGACTGATGCTTCTTGGCACCAACTTCAAATGTGCTAAACGAGGTGTTGCAGAAACCAAACGAAACTGAGCTATCCGAATTGCAAAAACTAAACTGCTAACTTGCAGAAATAAGAGTTGATACGCAAGGAAGGGATGATGCCTAAGTTGGAAACCAAATTCAGAATCTGATATCCATTGCTATGGAATTAAACAAACTGCACTTGAGAGATATTTGATGGATTGCAGAAATTAAAATTGGATGGGAGAATTGGAAACTTGAATGGCAGGACGGGAATTCAGAAATGCAGAAACAATTACTGCAAAAGTAAAACTTCGAACCAAAAGCAAAACAAACCAAGCAACTGCAATCAAATGCGCATAACCAATGTTTGGAAAAGATTAAAGCTGCAGAAATTGTAATTTGATTTGCAGAGTTGAAATCTGAATGAAGGAAGAAATCAAAACATGAAGTGCAGGATGTAGAAATCGAATGGGATACTAAACCAAACTAAGCAACTGAGATCGAATTTACCAACTAGTATCTAGAACAACTTAGAAATAAACTAGACTACTGATATAAAATGCAGGAGCTGAAAACTTATACTGCAGAAACTAAGGCTGATACGCATGCTGAAATCAGAGAAGAAAGACTGAACGCAGCAATTAAACAAGAATTAAACTCGAATTAAAAGCAATTATCGACTAAACATATTCCCTAACTATTAAACTTGCAGAATGAAACGCAATTGAAGCTAAAACAATTCAGAAACTTGAAACTAAGTGGCTGATACGAAAAACAGAAACAGAACAGTGCAGAAATGAAATTACAGCTACAAACTGAAATTACAACAAGAAATCTAAACCCCAATCACTCCATTAGCTCAAGATCTCCTTGTTCATCACGCAAGGGCTGGCCTCGAACCCCTAAGCTCAGCAAATCAGTGGGAAATCATCTCTACAGTCGACTCTGCTCAAAATCGGCAAATGGCTGGAATTTCTAATCCAATCTACTCTATCTCGATTGATGGAACTACGATGATGATTTGAGAATCATCTGAGCTCACCTGAGAACCCCTACAAGTGGCTCAGATGATCGGAGATGGCTTGTGGGTAAGATTCAAGTGACTGAATTGCAGAGCTACCGAAACCCTCAAACAGCCCCTGTTCCGGCGCGGTTTTGAGCTGAAATCTCCAAAGAGCTATCCCCCAATGATCCAAATCTCGATCCAAGCAAAGAATTGAGGTGGTCGCGCCTCGAATTGAAGAAAAAGCTTGAAACAAACGAAGAACTGTTGCAGAACGAAGACTATGCGGCGAAGACGCGATGAGGAGAAACCTGTGGAAATTTTGATTAAGTAGTTAGCAATGGACGGCTCAGATTGATTTTAGGAAATCCAACGGCTGATCTTGCTCTGATTTAATCCAAACTTTGATGATGATGATCAGGGGTCAGGATCTGCCTCGTGGTAGCTCGGATCCTCCAGATGTGCAACGGATGATCCAGATCAACCTAATCTTTGAATGGACGATCTAGGACCCTCTGAGCTTGATCCAACGGTTGAATGAGCTCTGATTGGGATGAAACCTTCAGATCTTGATCAGAGTGCTTGATCAACCCTAACCCTAGCTCGGATTGCTTCAGATGGTCCTAGATGGCTCAGATCTAGCCGCTTTTGAATCGGACGGCCCGGATTAATCCGAAACTTGATAACTCGATCCGGGTCCACTTCCGACTCAAGTTTGACCCAGTATACCCTAGGTCCAGGATCCTTTCATGCCTACAAAAATAGATCAAAAATTTAGTGGCCAAATAATCCAAATATGTGTAAATTTGCAATTAAGTCCAAAATAAGACGAAGTCCTAAAACCTAGGGTAAATTCACAATTAAACAAGAAAAACATGGGTCAAACATGGATTTTAGTAACTAAAATAATCAATACAATGGTACTTATCAGGGTTCACCCCTTGCTTCTAGATACAACTGCTTCCAAATACAACTGCTTCCAACGAATTCATTCAAGCGCTCTGCTCCAAATGCTCTGTGCTCAAGTTTCAAGTGCCAACGACGACCCGCGGCTCCGATCTTCGAATCTTCTCCGGTCGTCGGTATAATTTTTAATTAATTGTTATATTTAAATTCTGTATTCGAACTTCAACTTTGTAATACTTTTGTGAAATATAGAATTGTCCAACGTAAACGGTCAAGGACTGTGGGCCTTGGAGTAGGAGCTGATCTAGACTCCGAACCAAGTAAAAGAAAACCGAGTTAGCATTGTCCTGCAATTTTTCCGCTGCTTATTAATCTTATTTTTCTGAAAAAAATTTTATCGATATTCACCCCCTCTATCGATTCTAAATGATCCCACAAGTAGTATTAGAGCTAGTGGCTCAAATCTGGTGCAACCACCAATTAAGCGATTGTTCGGATTTTTTTTGTTTTTTAAATATTTTTTATTTATTCGTTCATAATTTTATTCGTTCATCGAGGTTGGTGCAACACCACTCGATTTGTTTAATTATTATTTTTCTGCCGCACTACTAATCCAAGACTTAGTCTTGGAATAAGTTTTTTTGGTAAAGTTTACAGATCAAAATCTATGGCCAATCAAGAGTGGAACAGTGCCGTCCACCGCTCTTCTCCGGCGAGAATTTCAAATTTTGGAGAAATCAAATGGAATCTTATCTGAAGGCCCATGTGGACATATGGATGAAATCCAGACGGGATTCACTTTTCCCGCAGAAGATGGATTATCAATCGCATGGGACAAACTGGATGAACCAACGCTCAACAAGATTGAGACAGATGCAAGGGCAACTGCAATCCTACAATGTGGCCTAACCAAAGAACAACTCAAACTAGTCGGACCATTCGGATGTGCTAGAGAAATTTGGGAGAAGTTGATTAACCTACATCAAGAGAACTCAGACATCAAGCTCTTAGAAGGGGTTCTATCCAGATCATTGGAAGAATCAGATGAAGAAGAAGATAAGGTAAACTATCTCGCACTCTCGGCTCAAGCACAAGTAGTTGAGACAGAATCGGTACCCGACTTCGAAATCGACTTCGAACCAGAATTAGATGATGAGTCTATTGAGACCAAATCTTTATCTAATTTTGATTTTTCTTCTAAATTAAAATTACATGAGCAAACAAATATTGCAATGGTCGAGAAAAGTACAGGTTGTATTGCAGGAGAAACTCCAAGAGAATCAGACAAGAAGGGATTGCAAGCTACATGGGACGAATCATCCTCGGAAGAAGAAGAAGAAGCTCCGCATTCAAACCTCCTTGACTGGCCATCTCAAAAGACATCAACTCCGGAAAGGAATCATAATCGGACGAAGACGTCGGTACCGGAAAGCTCTCGATCTCGAAGGACGGACGGATTACGGTAAGAGGTTATCCTGAATCCGAACTTTACAATTTAATTTCATACTTGTCACGCAAGCAGGTGAAAGCTAATATTCGGGTTGAAACCCTCCGACAGAAAGTAAGACTCCTGAATGAGGAAGTCAACTTGAGTTCCTTAACCGAGTCAGTTCAAGAAGGAAACTCAACTCAAGTTCAGAAGCTTGAGGAAGAGAACTCCTCCTTGAAAACTCAAGTCAAGGAACTCAGAGTTGCGTTAGAACGATTCACTTCGGGTTCCAAGAATCTTGGCATAATTCTTGGAAAATAGAAGTCAGTTCTAAATCGATCCGAATTAGGTTATCGAACCAAATCGCGACAATGGTCTTACTATTCCGTATTGAACCAACATAGAACCCGAGTCCAAGCATGGGTCCCAAAGCTAAGTTTGAATAACTAAGCTGGACCAAACCAATATTGGATCCCCAAGGACAAGATTCACATCTTGTCTAACCTTATCGAGGCTTCAGGCCAGGGGGAGCTAATATAAAAACCATTTTTATTAGATGATATTTTTTTGCTTGAATAATTGCTTGTTGACTATTTATTTCATTTCTGTAATTTTATCATGTTTAGAATTAGGAATGGTTAGTTAAGGACAAAAGACTTACTTAAAACTTGAACAACATAGTATTAGGTGGATATGAGATGATAGTACGTTAGGGAAGCTCTTCTAAAAGGGTCAAGTAGGGAAAGGTGTACCCTACTTGGTTTGTTTAGTCTGGTGGAACTAGTCGAAGCTACCGAACCAAATCCTAAGCAAGTTAGACCAAAATTTCTCAAGAAGTAATTTGAAAATGAACTTTCGGTAAAAGGCTTTGTCAAGGAAAGGGTTGTTGCTCGAATAAGGCTACCGCCAGAGAAGGCCTCTGTGCCTCGCCAAGACCTGGAAGTCAATTATCGAAACTCACTTTTAAATTACTATTTGATAAATTTGAATCTAACACAAGTTTTAATTGAATCTTAGATTTAACATTAATCCAAAGATAAAAATAATACATCTCACAAAACAGATAAGGAAATCTATTTTGTCACTTAGAATTGGGTGAGATGTCTAGGACCTAAAAATGTAGTTCAACTCAGCCAACCTACATTTTCCAAAATTAAATAATTCAACATTTTTTTTCAAAATTAAATCTACATTTTCCAAAATTAACTAATACAACATTTTTCAAAACTTAATTCTACATTTTTCAAAATTAAATTTATAACATTTTTCAAAATTTATTTCCTACAAAATTAACGTTACAAAATTAATTCAAATTTCACATTTTCAAAATTAATTCTACACTTAACATGTTCATCTAATAATTTTCAAATTCTATTTCAAAAATAAGTGAACTCACATTGAAACCTGTCTCATAAAACCCCATAAGGTCAACATGTTTCATAGCATTAGATATGGATGAGACAAATTAGGTAGTGAAATTCAATTCAATCTATCCTTACCCCTACACAAATGGATCCAAATCAACATACTTTATGTGTAGAAACATAAAGATTTGGACTAGTGGATGTTGGATAGTGGATGCTCCAGACACATGACTGGGGATAAATTGAAGTTCACCAAAATCAAGTTCAAAAACCTAGGCTCAGTGGCATTTGGCAACAATGCCACACTTAAAATAATTGGGTCGGGTAACATTGAACTGAACTCAGATTTTATTATTAAAAGGGTGTTATTGGTTGAAAATTTTAAGTTTAATTTGTTTAGCATTAGCCAACTCTGTGATACTGGTTATATTGTCACTTTCACCAACTCTGACTGCTTGATTAGGAATCTACAAGACTCAAAGATAACACTTAAGGGTAGTAGAAAAAACAACGTTTATACAATCAATCTACCCGTAGTGCCTAAATATTTTCTAACTCAATTAGAAGAAACCAATCTTTGGCACAGAAGGCTAGGTCACACCCATACAAAATTAATTTCAAAAATAACTCAACTTAGATTTGTTAAATGTATACCAAGGAATAAAAACTTTGAAAATACCATTTGTAATTCGTGTCAACGAGATAAACAAACCAAGTCAACCCATAAACCAACCCGGTCAAACTTAACCCAAGCCACAGTTGAGCTCCTACACCTAGACCTATTTGATTCACATGGAGCTAAGTCACTAAGTGGGAATCAGTACTACTTAGTGATTATTGACGATTATTCTAGGTATACCTGGGTTAGGTTCTTAAAAACCAAAGATGAAACATTTAACTTATTTAACAATTTGTGCAAAATGATAGAAAATTAAAATGACACAAAAATTAAAAGACTTAAGAGTGACCATGGGGGAGAGTTTGAAAATCAGATTTTTGAGGAATTTTGTAAAATTAATGGGTATGTCCATGAGTTTTCATGTCCTAAAACTCCCCAACAGAATGAAATAGTTGAAAGAAAGAATATAACCCTTCAGGAAGCCGCTAGGACAATGCTCAACGAATATAACCTAACTAATCAATTTTGGGTAGAAGCGGTAAATACAGCCTGTTATATACAAAATAGGGTCTTAATTAATAAAAGACACAATAAGACTCCCTATGAAATTTATTATCACAGATTACCAAACTTACATTTCCAAAGGGTTTTTGGGTGCAAAGTCCATATTTTGAACACTAAGGATTGTTGAGGCAATCGACCTTTAAATGATTGGAAGATCATGGTTTTGATGTGTGTGGGTGAATATGTTCAAGGTTAGAGTGTTATGTTGTATTTGATGTGTGTGATTGAGTTTGCAGGACTTGGAGAATCACACATGGTGGACATATCCGAGGGACGAGAGCCGAGGGAGGAGGACTCCAAGGGTAAGCCGGGAAGTGGACTTCAAGGGCACACGTGAAGGGTGGCATGGAGGCAAGCCTAGGGAGGCTTGTGTGCGCATCCGAGGGACGAGAGCCAGAGGAAGACGACTTAAAGGGGGAGAGCTAAGGAGTGAACCTGAAGGCATACGTGAAGGACTATGTGAAGACTGGCTGGGAGTGAGTGGGCAGTCGACTGGCCAAAGGGAAGTCGACTGCGAAAACTCATAGAAGGTTTTCAGCATTCTCCCAGTCGACTGGCCCAGAGGCAGTCGACTGGTATACCCCCGAAAACTAGCAATTGGCTAGCAATTAATGCTATGCCAATTAATGCTAGGGGCAGTCGACTAGTGCGGGGCTGGACAGACTGCGAGTTTTTCCTGTTCTCCTATAAAAAGAGGACCGTTTTGCACGTGGGTGGTACGGTTCCGTATGACAACGAAGTGCTGCTCGTCTGAAAAGTGTTCTTTTCTTCCTCTCTCATTCTACTACATTTTGTAAAGAGGAAGATCACCACTATAAAGGTTTCTCCACCTGAAGGAGACATTTCATAGTGGAAGTGGTGTACGCCGCGGATCCTTGGATTAGTCACCCATCTGGGTGGATACCAAGTAAACGTTTGT